>CAADRB010000043.1:851925-971370 GCA_900708905.1 Hymenolepis diminuta | reverse complement strand
ATATTTGTAAAGACAACTGATACCCAACTGGGTAGATGGGGGTGAAGGCATGACCATTAAGGCGTTGAAAAGAGAGAAGTATTGTCTGTCAGTCGTTTAAATTAGATGTTTCGATATCCATGCCTATGTATGTGTAGAAATAAGATCTAGGCGACTGATAACGATTCCAACAATTGCCAAGCTGTCTAGAAACATTAACAGTTAATGATGAAAAACTCATAAATAATTAGTTGAGAAATATTGTTCAGTTTATGCACTTCATAGCACTGAGCATTGTACTCTTGTCAGTAACCAAAGAGATGGTAATAATGTATATTTAATGGTAATAAGAAATTTGTAGTAATCCTCATTGCTTTTGATCCTCTTTAGGTAACAGAGGAGGGTACTCGTCTTCGAGGAGACATCAACGTCTGTTTGGTTGGTGATCCCTCTACTGCCAAATCTCAATTCCTCAAACAAGTCGAACAGTTCTCCCCGCGTGCTGTCTACACTAGTGGTAAAGCCAGCTCAGCTGCTGGTCTCACTGCTGCCGTAGTGCGAGACGAGGAGTCTTTTGAATTCGTCATTGAAGCTGGGGCTCTTATGCTTGCTGACAACGTAGGTTGCTACTCCGAAATGGCTGATTAACTTATTAGTCGCTTGTCCCAATCAGTTTCATTGACGTTGATAACTATTAAATTATCAATAATCAAGTATCGCTTTAATGCAGAGATCCTAGAACGGCAGTTTTATTGTAGGAAGTTTCTAAATAAACAAGTGATGAAAATTCCTGTTAATTTCTGAATTAGCACACTTGAATAGCTCTCCCTTGAGATCTTGGCATTGTGACTAATCTCAGTATCAGTCACCTTTTGTTTGCGTCTTACAGTGATTCTTGAAGGTGCATATGCGGCTGATTGTGGAAACAAAGCACGAACTCTCAGGTGTACACACTATCAAAATTCATTAAATTCAGATTCCATGGGTTGCGTGAAGCCCCTTTATTAAAGTCTAATGGTTGATTATACCTTTAAGAAAGGGTAAACTGTATTACGATTGTGAAGTCTTTTATACAAACGGGGCTACCCAAAAGATAAGTGACATTTTGGTTCACACATTTAATCACTAGAATGGAAACAAATCTTCAAATAGTTAATTTTTGTTTGTATACTACCATGTAATTCTTCAATATCGTTTCCTTCAATTCATCTGTTTGGGTTCTCATATTTCATATATCTAATTATTTAATAGTCGTATCTGTACTACTTTATCCTCAGCTAAGTTTGAATGATGATAAATCCAGCTAAATAAAAGTTTTGGCTGATTTTCTACGTCTATAAATTTTGATGACTTGTCCTTTATTCTTCCCATAGGGTGTCTGCTGCATTGACGAATTTGACAAGATGGACATGCGAGATCAAGTGGCCATCCACGAAGCTATGGAACAACAGACCATTTCGATCACTAAGGCTGGTGTCAAGGCTACGCTCAATGCTCGTACCTCCATTCTTGCTGCCGCAAACCCCATTGGTGGACGCTACGATCGATCACGCTCTCTTCGACAAAACATTGGTCTCTCCGCACCCGTCATGTCGCGTTTTGACCTGTTCTTTGTTCTTGTCGACGAATGCAATGATGTGAGTTTGACCATAAGTTTAATATCAATCCCGATCTAGCCCATATCATCATCGAAAGCTATCCACTATTCATTAAATGAACCAGTCATTTAAGATTTAGGAAGTCGGAAGAAGGAATTCGGGTTCAGCATTGAGATACTGTTCATGGACCGTAGTAATGGATTACACGGCACACAATTTCCATTCTTTCTATCAGTAATAATCTTAAATTAGACTATAACTAAATGCACAGCGGTTGGTCTCAAACCTGACATGTTTGGTAGGCTTTTTACCATTATGCTTATTATTTTATAGGTATTAACAATTATTTCTACAAATTTTTATGATTTAGTTTTAGCTTTACCGATTTTCAACTTTTCCAATGGTCCTGCCTCTGAACTTAATATATTCTCTTCTTTTTGGGCCTTCAGACGACTGTGATTGTGTGATTTTACCTTTTCCTTCTTCCATTGTTTCTTTTAATTCTCATCCCGTTTCTTTGTCCTAGGTTGTTGACTACGCAATCGCCAAGTCCATTTTGGACCTCCATATGGGAGTTGAAACCCAAATCACGACTACAAAGATCTACACTGCTGACGAAGTCCGACGCTATATCGCTTTCGCTCGATGCTTCAAACCAAAGGTAGGATTTCTAACTTAACATTCCCTATGATTAAGCTACTGAGTACTAGTTTAATTGTTACTCGCGTTACTATTTTTATAGTAGTAATCATATAAATCGATAGACAATGAATTTTTCACCAAATGGTTCCTTTTTGCTAGTCCCCTATCCAGGTTGGGAGTTGGAAAATGCTTTCCTAAATGGGCTTGAAAGATGTATTTAGGCTTATAATAAGGATATTTGACTGATTGTTTAAGTTGATTTTGAGACATTTGCTGTTCCCTCTTTATGCTTTTCGTTAGATTAGTAGTGGTTATTTTCTTCCCAGCTAGAGTTTTCAAAGAATTGTGTATTAGAACCTTGTCCCAGAAACATTTATTGATGTACTTCTTTTATCATCGTGATCAATCGTTATATTTACCTGATGTGCATTAATAGATATTGAGTATGTACTATCCGGTGTGAAAGGTGGATCTATAATTTTTTTCACAGCGAAAGAAGACGGATCTTAAGTGTACCAATATCGGTGGAGTTAATATTGGTCAACCGGTCTTCTAAATTCAATAAAACAAAAAGCGGAAATATGGCGATCTGCTTAGCTTTATATATTTTATACATATAAGAAATTTTTTTACAATTGTTTTGTTTCAGATCAGCATCGAAGCTATGCAATGCATGGTAGAAGAGTACAAGAAACTTCGACAACGTGATGCTTCTTCTGGTTCCAAGTCCGCCTGGCGTATCACAGTTCGTCAATTGGAGTCCCTCGTTCGCCTTTCTGAAGCCATTGCTCGTCTCCACTGTGCAGATATTGTGAGTCGTCGCTAAATGTTGTCTTAGATATGAATGTCAATTTTCAAGCAAATTGAATTGGTGTTGAGCCTCTAATTCAAGAGCTCTTATTTTACCACATTCAAGTTGAACAGGGCAAATTATCGCACTTTAGTATTCCACTCTTTGTGAGTCTTGTATCCTCGTACTTGGCAGACTAGGTTTTTTTCTAACAATAACCAATCCTTTTAGTTTCTGAGAATTATTCCAGTAGGGTTCTGTATATTCAACGTATAGCAAACCATTGTGGTTATCAGTTTTTCCATGGGAATCCAGATGTCGATACTAACTCAACTTAAATGTTTAGATCATTTGTACACTGGTTCTAATGATTACCATGTTTCTTTTTTATGCATAGGTTACTGTTCCATTTGTGAAAGAGGCGTTCGCTTTGTTGAATAAATCTATCATTCGTGTGGAACAGCCGGATATTAATTTGGAAGAGGAGGCTGCGGAAAAAGCGGAAGTTTCAGCCGAGCCAGAAGGACAAGAGCAGATGGAAGTTGGCCAGGTACGTGTATTTGAAATGTGTATTACTTTTTTTTATTTCCATCTTTATGCTTTGGACTCGCCAGTATTGTGTGTAAGGGGCTTTGTTATGGTGGTTCAAAGACATTACATTGTCGAATATTAACTTATCTAGTACATGGTCGCTTATTTTAGTGTGAGGAACTAATCCTTATTCTCGAGATCAGCCAGAAATCGATTATATTTATATCCTTCAATTAAATCTACTGTTCACCCTAAATATAAGGAAGTTTTTATCACAAGGGGAGGAAAGACAGAGGCTGTGGGGGAATATTTTTACTGGAGAGTGTAACGCATTGGAAAATACGCACAAGCACAAGTCTGTTTGCTGATCCGAAAAAAAGTAACTAGAAAAGTAGAGCAGTGATGGTAAGATGGTAAAACAAACTAGGGGAAAAGAGTCTTAAGTAGAACGAAGTGAAGCTAAAAATAATAGTTAACTGTAACTACAATCTTGTGATAAGGGTTTACAACTACTTTTGAAATTTCAAATAAGAGGATTTGAGCTTAGTTTTAGCTGAATTTGAGCTTATAGTTTATCTTGGAATAAGCTGGTGAAATGCAGTTTAGTTTATTTGCTTCGAAGTTGCGATTTGGATATAGAGATGCGTTACCTTTAATGTAACGTTTACTCAATTGTAGGCATGTGGTACGTGGTTTTGAACCTGAGGACTTTTATATTAGCTGCAGTTGTCTTAACTACATTTATGGCTTGAGGTTCGGTTGTAGGAGAGTGGATAACAATTCTACCACATGCCGGTTTTCTAAAACGAGGGAATGCATTTGTTTTAATTTTATCCAGTTTAAATTCGTCTGATAACAGAGGAAAGCATACGCTCAGAATCGACCTGATTTAAGGATGGAATGGTTATGGAGCTCTTATTTATTCACTATTACACTCATTGTTACTAAGTTCTAGTAAGTTTGGCTGTGTTGAAATCTCGCCGAATCATACCATTTTACGTCTTGATATTAAGAGAAAGAGTTTGAAGATTCATAACGGACCATTCCACTTAATCAACCGATTAGTAGGCACCGAATATCGCTGAAAAGAATCTACCTAGGAATACAGGCATCAAATAATAAAATTTGGATTTTGGAGCATGGAGTTGTGAATTACCGTTTCAGTAAAACGTCCAGTTGAGTCCTAAGCTCAACTAAAATGAGACTGTTTTGATATCTTGAACTTAATCTTCCACTCGATCCCCTTACCTCTTATTGAACTAACCCGTTATGACTGATTTCTCTCTTCCGTTCATTACTGGGTAACCGATAAAATTTCTACTGGCAATTAGGGTACGCAGAAATATGTAACAGTTTGTGTGTGGCACAAGTTCTTTTGAAAGGTCATAATTAACGTTTTCTCCCCTTTTTATAGCCAACTGGAACATTGGGTGATCAAGCTCAACAACCTCATCTGCGAGTCACTTACGAGCAGTATAGACGCATTGCAGACTTACTCATTCTTCAGACTCGACGTGTGGAGGAAGCCAAGTCTGGAGAACCACGTTCTGTCGTTGTAACAGAAGAGCCTGAGGACGCTGTTAGTCAAGAAGCCACTGTGGTTGAAAAAAGTGGAGCTATTCGAAAGAGTGAGCTAGTCAATTGGTACTTGGAGGAGATTGCTGCTGACACGCTCCAATCGGAAGCTGAGCTTATTGAATGCAAGGTCCTAGTTGAACGCATTATTGATCGTCTTGTAAATAAGGTAGGTTGTTCTCTTCCTGACTGGTCTGAAAGATATGCTACAAATGTTAAGTGATGAAGTAGACATTATGGAGATGCACATGATGTGTAAGGTATCTGAGGACACATATTTTTGTAATTTAAACTAATCCAGTATTAATTAATGTATTTTTATATCAAAAGATCTCATGACAGAAACTACTGTAACTAATGAATTGAAAAGACCGCTGTAATAGTGTCTATAAAAGTGAAACACGGGAAATAAGAAATTGCGAAATTTCTAAAAGTTTCCACATCTTTCGTTTGCAAAGTTAGAAAGGAGCTGCTGAATAAAAACAATGGAGATGAATTGGCCGCCACAAGGAAGAGAAAACAGCATTGTCAACGTCTTGCTGACTCGTTCATAACACCAGGGTTTGTCAGATGAGTGCATGGCATGATGGACGAAAATCCTGGGAAGTCAATGCATAACATCTTGTCAAAGACCTTTAAGTGTCTGAAGGAACAATAAGGAATGTTCTTCATCAGGACCTTGTATACAAATCTCACACTTTCTTAGGTGAGATCAGTTTATGTGAATAGAAAACAAGAGACTGGTTTAATGCATGCAAAAGGATTCTTAAACAAGTTGAAACACCTAGAAGAACAAGAATGATGAAATAAAGCTTGCACCAGAGTCAAAAAGTCAATCGGAGAAATAATAGGTGGCTATGTGCTGGCGGACCCGACTGAAGTTCCAACTTATGTATGCGGACGAAGTTTCCAGGGACAGTGATGGGTTTCGATGTTGTTAGCAATGAGGGAGGGACACATCATGTCTCCTCAAATTTTTCCACAGGGCCTTAGAGTCAGTGCAGATGCGGATGTAGATGTATGTGGAGACTCTTCAGACCATTGTTGTTAAGCCGTCCTGAATAGATACCGCAGCCAGTGGAGGAGGATCCTATATCTTCCAACGAGACTCGGCTCCATCCCATAAAGCTCTCAAAAGCCAGAATTGGATGTCCGAGAATTTTTATCATCATGTCACACCAAACTTATGGTTTCCTAACTAATCCTCAGACCTTAATTCGATTACGGGGCCGGGCGAGATAAGTGATGTTTGAGGATTTCGGTCACCACGAAAAGTAAAGACCTCCCATGAGATTGAATTTGTTTGATATTTTTTATTGGATTGAGGTTAATTTAACTCTAATCTCCCTTGTTTTTTAAAGGACTTATTAGCGTACGTGAAAACAAATTCTTATTTTTTGCAATGATGATAGCGATAGCGTAAGAGCGTTACGAATTTATCTCCGGTTTGTGCTTGTGATCTCTAATCCATTTGAACTAAAGGCCGTATCAAAGATAAGATTTGAACAGATGTATGTAGCATTAACCAGGGAAAAACAACAGGAAATTTCAATCTCGAAGCCAAGCCCCCTACATTGTCTCAGTTTCAGTGGAGTACTCTATCCTTGAGATTTATAAATTTTGCGGTTAGAGTTTATCTGTCAAGATAAGGTGAAAATTGTAGTAGATGTTGGTGGGTCAAGAACGAAGATTGCATTTATTTGCACTAAATCTCCATCTCACATTCACCCGATTGTAAAAGAATGCGTGCACTCAAATCGGTCAAGCTTAAAAGACTGGGTGGCGTTAGTGTGTTATATCTGCATATTCTTCTCTAATGGCAAAGGTAGTGGGGTGAGAGTAGCTTATTTAAATTTTACATTTTTTTTGTTTTCTTTTTCTTCCAGGACAGGATTTTGATTGCACTCACCCGAAGTGGTCTGGACGCTGATGAAGAAGATGAAGATCCGCTGTTGGTCGTTCATCCCAATTATTCCATGGATTAGGATGAATGGAAGACGTTTCAATGCCCTCCTCTGCCCCTTGGTCCTTGCCGCCTGTCGTTATAGGCCTTTTCCCTCTTTGTATATTCTAAAGAAATTACCACAATAATCAAGATTTGTTATAAATACTAAGCGAGAGGTGCGCAATTAATGATGATTGATGGCATTTTTGATAAATAAATACTCTATTTTCGTAATAACATTGAGAAGAAGGCCTTCCTTTTTTTCTGTAAAGTGGTGTAATGATTTTAGCCATTCATATTTCGTAGTGAGACTAATGCTCATCTGTACGGTTGGTTAATGTAGTGTTGATTAATCCTGGTCAGCAACAGAGGTGGTAGAATACGAGTATTCCATGAGGGTGAGTCCAGGGTACCTTCTCTGTACTTAAGTTTGGTGTCGTGAACCCTGGGCGGGCTTGGGCAATACTGCGGATGTAGTTCATGAGTTATGACGTATAGAATCTGCTAATCTCTCTTTCTAGGTGAAACTTTTAAGTCACTAAAATAATTATTTGTAAGGGTTGGTAGGTTATGAGCATACGGCGTAGGAAAGACAAATTCGTCGTCCATAAAATGGGAAATGTTGCATGGGAAGAACTTTAACTATAGCAGAAAGGTGTACACAAAGGAGAAGTTTTGCTTGAATGCGGGTCAGTGACATATTAATCACCGCGCTCGTGTCACACCAGAGGTCACAGGTCCGATTCCCATCGGTGCGCACCTAGTGAGGGGAATGGCTAACCACAGTGGTCAAGTCTGGCGACTAAAGAGGGTGGCGGAATTCGAGTCTCTCACCAAGGAGACTATGATGCAACTCTACCCCAGATGATCATTGGAAAGCACTTTCCTAGACGGAACCGAGAACTATTATTATATTTGTCTGGAGTCTGCAAATAAGTGTGAGATAAGAAAGAACTGGGGAATCGACCACCACAAATTCAACATTGGCCTAATCGCCTGACGATTCCTTTCTCCGGTAAATGGATGCATCAAAGCTATGTAAAAAGGATGGTTACGAAATTACAAGAAATAATGCCATCCAGATTTTCCTTATAAAAAAGACGATAAGATGAAACACCTAATCAATCTTAAAATCATAAAAAAGTTAACTCGCTATTCTTGTAGCCTATATGTTGTAGGCTTCTTCTGATTCCTTGACTAACTTCTACGTCTTAAAACTGAACTATCTTCCCTTCCTATGCGTTTTAATATTTCATGTAATTAAAAGTTCGATTTTTGATTATTTTTACAATTGCAAAGCAAAAAGGCTTACAGAAGTTTTATTCATGGAACAACATCTGAACTTGCAATAAAGAATGCTAATCTTGTGAGGGATGAAATAGGGATCGAATATAATATATAATGAAATGAGGATACTACCTTTGAAATCTGTCCAGTATTTTGTTTTGTGAATGATTATCTTGGGAATGACTGCGAACGCGGAAAATCTTGTGTGAGGATGCAACCATTTCTACGTGTTGCCGAAATTCCTCATTCTTTTATTCATATTCAATCGCCGAAATCAGATTCTCCCAGGATTTAGCTCTAAATTTCCACTCCAAACCCACCAAAGATGCGACATGCCCTACAGTGGTAAAATCCCATCCGGAGGGGTCCGATGTTACCCTTCTCTCGCCGACAACAGGCATATCAACTATCTATATTTTCCATAGGCTCATGGTGTACCAGAAACGTTCATTACGGACCCAAGAACACGGTTTGAACCTACATTTTGCCTAATCTTGCTCCGATCGATCGATTATTCAGCTAAGAAGATCTCTAACCGTGTTAGGAGAATCCACCCCGCGGCAGAATTTTGAGGTCAAGATTTAAGGACAGCGTGTGAAGAGATGTCGTTATCAAAACAACTTTGTATTCCAACAAAGTGTGACCCGATGCGTGCATATAGTGTGGGCGATCATGTGTATGCCCTCAAGCATAATTTAAATCACCAGTGGACAGCTGCCATAATCACCATGCCGCATGGCGGCGATATCTACGACGGAGACCGGAAAAGACACTTGATTTCGCGATACAAACAACTCAGACTCAGAGGATATGATTGGTCGAATTGGGAGAAGCATCATTCTTAAACAGTCTTGATGCCATTAATTTTTTATGTTCTATATCTCACAGCTCTCTGACTCTCGAACAGCCCTTGATCTCCGAAAGAAACGATCAAGATATTATCCCCCACGTATCACCAGGACTCGATAGCATTCCTCTCGTCTCCCGGTCGATCTCACGACAAGGATGGACGGATAATTAAATCTACGAACGGGCGTGTCACATATAAGAAAATGATATGTTTCTCAAAATAATTCTTATATGTAAGATTCTTTAGTTTCCGTCTTTTAATTCCTGCTTCTTTTAATTCCCTTTTATTCTAACGAATTTATTTACATTATGGCTGCAAATGGCGCATAATATAAATCGACTTATCGATATGCAAACATTTGTCTTATTTTGATACAATGGTTTGGATGGTTTTGTGATATGGCGTTGTCAGGCCGTATTTGTAACTAGTGCAGTGTCTTAGGGAATTTAAGAGTCCGTTATGGTATCCTACAGAGAAGAGAAGATTATAACACAGTTCGAGGAACACGTCAATGGAATAAAGCAATAAATCACCTATTTATTCCAAAGCGTCAAAAGACCCAATATGTGGACCAAATCCTTGGTTGTTAAGTGATGTCTTAAAAGCTGGAGCACAAAAATAAGATGAAAAATAAAAACAAATGAAGTAAAAAAGCAGATCATAAAGAAGCACTCTTCTTTCATACGGCCTTAAACAAAATAACTGCTTATTAGACAATGACTTCAATAATTATTTTACAAATGCCTGTTTGTGTTAATTTCGCTGTTTTCATACTTTGATACTTTGGGAATGGTTTGTAAATATATTGGAAATAATATAAGGAGTTAAATATAAATTTTCTGTTTTTTTTAAATATTGTTATTTAAAATAGCATCTGAATAGTAGCATGTGGGTGTCTCATATAATGGGATGTGATGGAGGAGTATTTTTATCTCGTTAGCCCACTTTTCGACCGTGTTTAGTGGCTCCCAAGGAACTTATGGAACGCTAATCCACCAAATTGGGAACCGATTATACGGTTGCGGTCCACGGATTTTATGAATTTCCTCAATCCCCTCGAGATTGCTAAGGGTAACATTATATTAAACAGGTTGTATGTTTTTTATCGCTACTTATTTTAGCTAAATGAACCTTTAGTTTACTTAATATTTCATTGAATGTAATTCTTTGTCAAACTTTATATTTGAAAATCATAGTTCCAATTTGATCTCGTCTATTTAAAATTAATATAGTATTGAATTCAATTATGATTTTCAGAAGGTTTTGACTATAATAGAATAAATACTCAATGGTAAGAAATTAATAAGCGAAATTTCGAAGCAATTTCTTACAATTTTTTGATACATTCCGTACCCATTTTGAATTTTGTGAAAAAGTAATAATGCTATGTCACATTTATTGCTTGTTGAAACCCGCTTGGCAAGAAGTTTCTGAAAAATATCATACTGATAATTTCATCTGGAATAAGCCGATTAATGTATCACTGTTGAATCCCCAAAAGAAGTGGGATTGCAAGTTTTACTAATATTCGTAAATATTCCTGAAAACTCCTTTTGGACTCCAAGTAAAAACAGCTATTAAACTGTTTGAAAAATGTGTTTGGCTTGCAGTAACTTTATTGCAATTAAACTTAAATTATTACCCCAAAAATGGTACTTAAATAATTAGCTAGTTATATCCTGCTATCTAGGGCATTTGAAGGATAAAATGTTACCAG
Organism: Hymenolepis diminuta; assembly: GCA_900708905.1. NCBI lineage: Eukaryota > Metazoa > Platyhelminthes > Cestoda > Cyclophyllidea > Hymenolepididae > Hymenolepis > Hymenolepis diminuta. The sequence goes on along the minus strand of CAADRB010000043.1, from coordinate 960,456 downwards.
ATTTTACCAATTAATGATTCCGTAACTCTAAAGATGAGAAGACGACAGGATCCAATTTTTTGAACTTGGCCATTTCGTCTGTACGCTTTCTCATGTAATCAGAAGAATTTGATCTGAGTTCGAAATACTCTTGAAACCCAGGATCTACTGCATTCACTTTCCACCTTTGAAATCTAAGCTGCAAAAATGCTATTAACAATTATAAGAGGTAAAATTTTGAAGTTAAGGCTTGATATTTGCCGATTCCGGATAAACGAAATGGAGGTACTTCTGAATTTACATTGACCATCAAGGAAGTGGCCATATCAATAACACCTATAAAATTAATGAAGAATAGTTATTTTCTTTTGATTTTCCATATTCTTTAAACGGATTGTTAGCGTTGTTTAAAAGGTACTGTTAACTGATATATTTTCGGTATAACTTAATGTATACAATGCTTTTATTCCTTATCTCTAATACCATTTTTCGCAATTTGCTCATTGACGTTATCCATTTTCTTTCTTTCTTCAGACATTTTTTAAATATATCTTATTGTCTGATATCTACGTTCATGAAATAGGCTTACTGATTATGAGGTTGCTGCCTCATCTGTTTCGTCCTAAAAATGTTCTATCACCTACTCAATATCATTACTGTTCAGGTAGATGGGTTTGTGGAGCTGAAAAGAACGCTATCTTTATTAGTTTTCTCCATCTAGCATCAGAGTTTTTCTTACCATAAGGTTTTTAAATAAATAAATATAATTTACCAGACGATATAGAGTGAAGATCAAGACTCAAAAATGATATAACTGAAATTTTGAACAAATTAATGACTATTAAATATATTTATCTCAAAGGATGCCGATATGAACTAACTTCAAGTTTTACGCTCAATTACAAATATAATATTTAGAGATGACAATTGTAGATATTCTAAATAATCTTCAGTTCAAATATTAAAAAGTTGTTCCTAACACCTCCAAATCTGTGGGCAGTGAAATCAGTGCGATATTTGATTAACGCTCAAATTTGATTGGTCACTATTGAGCTATTATCTAGTCAGCACAACTATAAAAGCGGTTAAAAGACTTCTTCCCATATTAGCCAAGATGGATCTCCTCATCCTTTTCACAATTGCCTTCGTTCAGACCGTGCTTTCCATGCCTTATCAGGTTTGTTTTATCTTGAATCGTTGATGTTTATACTCGAAGTTCCTTAACTTTTAATATTAAAGTATTATAAATTTAGATATTACATCGATCAGTTCATCAGAAATTACATTTTATAACGCATTTGAGAAGAATGTGAGTTATTTAGTTTATTAGGATACAAATATGTTTAAATATAAATTATTTCAATAATTAACTAATAAAACGCAGAAATTCAGCATAATTAATTCAGTTTATCGTCATATTTAGACAAAATTAATATGTGATGTCAAACAGCCAGTTATTCGCTTTAATTCTGAATCATTTCAGTGTCTAATTATATAGAAATGCAGGAATGGAAATTACAATCAATTAAATAAAATATGTTATAAAAACTATTTTATGGAAAACGAGGTGTTTTAAGTTTAAGTTATGAGAAATCTAGTTTTCAACTTTTAGTTTTGGTCGTTTTTGTTTTATTTTAGTCCGAATCAAAGCATCATAAACTGGACAATGATTGGGCTGAAGAAACCCGAGATGATTCCGAGACACCAATGACGAAGACCAATTTCCATTGGTTGCCCACTTATCGGAAAGGTAAATTAGTGGACGATCCGAATTCTCAACTTTTTTCTGAACAAATTCTAACGAGAATTCGACGCATATTAGCGGATTACTGATTTGCGACTGTGCAAATAAACCAACTAATAAATATGAAACTATTTGATTTTAATTAATAAAACATACTTTCACATCATTGTTCAGGTTTTTAACAAACATGTTCCGAGTACGTTATGTTTTATTTACGTTCCTTATAAATACTTTACATAAAAGTTAGTCCAAAAGGATTGATTAATTAAAAACTTAGAAGCAATTTATTGATTATGAAATTTTCAGTCTGAAATAGCTACTTAGCTCTACCCATTATTAAAATAGTTTTATACGAAATGGACTTTATAAATCCAAGTAGGAAGATTAGGTTTTTATTAAAATCCTACTGATATATAAATAGTAGTGTCTGTGTGTCTAAAGTACTTTTATTTGAAATCCTTAAAGTGCACAATACGTAATTTTATAACTAACCCAAAATTAGCTTCGAAAATACAATGCGTATTTTCCTTATACTAGACTATCACTTCTATAGTTGTACAAGAACACAAATACCGTTTGTCCTAGCATGAAATTATTTAACATAGAGGAGAAAGATCTTACCTTCTCAACTGCAATATATTAGTTTTAAGAAATTGATTAACTGCCTTTAACTGGTTAAATCATAAGATCAATTCGTTAGATTATATTTGTAAGCATACATTGTTTAACCATTTATTGAAGTTTAAAAAGGGTTCAATTAACTTTCAAATTTCGTATCTGGACGAACCATTTTATTTAGTATATGGGTGTTATTTCTATTCTCTAGAATCATCAGAAAATATTTAATTATCTCAATTGACGTAAATAATTAAGTGTTTTTATTGACCTTCACGTACGTTTCGTTCCTTGTTGTTTCCGAATTCAGCCGTTTTTTCTGACTAGAACTTGTAAAAGTATTTTTCACAGCCCTGGGTAATACTAATGGCACAAATAATGATGCCGGTGCAGGATCATACCTCGACCAGTAATTCATATAGGAAGGCGATGAGAGCCAAAAGACCCACATATAAATTTTGGTTAGCTTATTATTCCTTGATAGATTTAAAAAATTGCAGTCTGTTGGGGAGTTGCTGTAGCAAAAAGGCTTATTGGAGTAGCATCCACTACACTGTCTCTACTTCCAGTGTCCATATTTATGGATCTGACTGCGGGAAATTTGACTTGGAATTCAAGGAGTGAACAAATGGTGGGTGATCGTTCTGTTTAGATTTGATTTAAAGCAGTCAAATGCATCCTTTCAACTGCTATTACAAAATATTCGTATTAACCTATGTCCCAAGGTCCAGCTTATATTTTAAGATGTGAACATAAGAGCACAGTCCGTCTATTGATCTCACACATTATCAAGGTTAGATCAGCTATCCAGACATTTAAAATGATTATTCAGCAATGATGATGTAATTTCACCTTCCTGTCATATTTTAATGCTCAATGAAACAAGTCCACCCTAACGATAGGAACTTTCTACAGAATTATTGTTAGTAGGATTGAATTTAATATAATCGTGCTTTAAGTAAAAATTTTATTTTAATAATTTACGTGAAAAAGACGGATATTTACTAGAAAAATATTGTAAGCGGTTGGACTTATCTAAAACATATTTTGAGTATTGATTCATCTATTAATTCAACTAATACTCAATCTTTTGCTACAAAAAGTAAAATGACTCTCTGTATATTTTTAAATTTGGCCCGTGACTATAAGAGGATACACAGTGTAGTTTACAGAAACCCAGAAGTCCCCAAAGAGAACACGCCTGGCCAAGATTAGATAGTAAAACGTGACACATTTGCAAATGGAAGGACAGTTAGTTAGTATAAGCTCAGACCAATCATAATCTATTATATCAAATTGAATAATCAGTCACAATCTGCGAATTCTTAATTTTTTCCTCCAATCTTTTTCCCTTTAGCTAACTCAAGCACTGGATGCTTGATATTATCGATCTCCGAGTCAGTTTAACCTGACTAGGTTGTCTGCAATCACACATTTCCATATTAGCTTTTAGATCCTTCAAGATAATGATACTGCAACATCGCTAATATGGTGTCTATGTCTATTATCGCTCTCATTCCCCCAAAAATATATTCACTCAATTTGTGTCTGTCCAATCATTTCACTCTGGATAAATGATTTTCTACAAGCTTGAATGCGATATTTCCTTCGCTTAAACTGACTGCGAGATTGTCCGGAATAACAGAGACGAAGGTTAAAAATCTTTCTTCCCTTTATGTATCCCGTTAGGAATATGCACGTTAATTTTTGATTTCATTTCATCCGACGGAGTAAACGTAATCCAAGTAAGTATTGCACTTAAACATTTAAAAGAGAATCATATAAAAGTTTACTATATTTAGGAAAATTTCATGTTTAACTACAAATCTGCATGATACGTTAAAATATTAAATTATTCAGTAGACTATGTAGTACTGTGATGGTAACTATTCATTTTGAGAATTGTCTTTGATTTCGGCCTCCTGTATAGCCTTGTCTTCCCAAGTACTCTTATTTTGTTGCAATTGTTCCATCCATTGAAATCCTTAAAATATAAAATGAACAAGTACATTTTTATTTTGAATTAAACTCCGAAAGTAGTATTCAGGTGCATGATATTATCATGATATAAATTATGTTAGCATCGTCTGTTATCAATAGCGTATATGTCAGATTGTTTGAAGTACTTATTCCCTTGTTCTTCTACTTTAAAAACTAACTTTTTTCCATATTCTAATTTTAGCCTTGCGTATACGTCGTTCATCTACATACTTCGCGCTCCGTAGGGAGTGCTGCCTTTGTCTTATACGATTAATCCAATCCTGATTAAATCACCGTCTATCGATATAATGTGAATTTAGACTTGCTCTTGGGACACACTCCGTTTAGTTTTATTCGTTTTAGACCGAAATCTCAATTAATTCCACCAAGAAAGGCAGTGATCTTGTCAAGTACTCATGTCTGTATATTGATTTGACTAGTCTTCTCTCTCTATGACTCACCTCCGCCTTTGATTCACTAATTCACTTACGGTCATTTATCAGTTTTTCCCCACTATCGACCTCCTTCCCACTATTACTCTGCTACTTGACCACTTTTCCATTTCTCAAAGTGAGAAGTTGATACCTCTCATAGTTTTATTCTGATATAAGTATACTTCCACTGTGTCGGTCTCCTACCTATCTTGCCGAAGCAGAGTTAATAAGCTTGGAGGAAAAATTGCTTTGCATTTCCATTCTTCTTTGGTATCTCTACAGAGAAGGCCTTCTCTCACAAATTAAATGAAACGACCAGTCTTACTAGTTAACAAATTTTTCATAAAATCCGTGAAGATATTGCATTACACAGTCAGGACCAGACAGATCTCACTGAGCAAAAAGATACAAGGAACTCTCCTCGAAAGGAAACATCAAGAGGAGCACAATTCATAAAACAAAAAAATGATAAAAGAAGGAATGACTCACTTCCAGGGAATTGAATATTCTTAGAATCGGCTTCATCTTTTGACTCCTTAACATCTTTGTGCATCTTTATTAGCAGTTCATACAGCAATTGGAAGGTAGGCATCACAATAAAATTTATGAAACCTGAAATTTATGAGAAAAAAGATAGTATATATACATATATATATGTATTTTTGGTAGCGAAATGCTTGTACTCTCTCTATTTGAATTTGCTTGAACTGATTGAGTAGTAGTACTCAAACGCTCTTACCCTAAAATGTTCTAGTTAGATACAAGTGTGTAAAGAAAACAATAACCATACAATCACTTTTCCTATTGTTTGGACTGCTGGATGTGTGCTTCCATATAATTATTCTAAGTTCAAGTCAGTTTAACAAAATGAAGAGAAAATATTTCCTTGAATATAAACTTAGGAACTAAGCACTACTAATTAAAACTGGAGAAGAATATCGGAATGACTAGATTTTTTATAAGACCTAGGAGAGCATTCTCTTCGATCTACTAGAATTTGCAAACTATACGCCCTTTTATCCAATCTTTATTTTCGAAAAGATCTTCATATAAATTAACTTATTATTATACAATTGCATTTGGTGTTAATCATGAGTGAACCTCGTTGAGCTATGCTAAATACATGCTAGCACGTATCATCTTACTAGTGCCTTGCGAATAAAAAACAGAGCATAAAAATTGCATATACCAGCTAACGGTTCTATACATTCATGAATGCGAGTGACACTGTCATGGCATATTCTGAAATGGGCAAATTCGGATATATGCCATCATCTACTATCAGACGAAGATAAACAAGCAGATTCCGAAAACGTAGATGAAACAAACCAGGGTCCGCAACTCCTAGGACGGTGTTTTTTACAGATGAAATTTAAAAATTCTTCCCGAGCTCATTAGGAGAAGCATTACTAACGCATAAATTTGGTAGAGGGTTGGTTTCTTGAAGCCATTCTTATGAGAAGTTCGCATTCTTTCGTCCCTCTTTTTGGTATCTACCTTTGGTAACCAAGCGATCGCAACTTAGATTATGCAGAAATGGTTTGCATCAGTAACTAGATCTCATAATTTCACTTTCCTCGATAAATTTAATATTTAAATTTCTACCTCTCCTGTCTAAATTTTATTCTTGATTTTAACTTAGTGAGTCTAATAATAATACTACTGCATTAACCAAGTTAAAACGTTAAAAATATTATAGATTTTGGCATCTTATGGAGCTCCATTATTTTCGAATGTTTATCTATCTAATGTCTGCTATGTGAAAACTATAAGTCGTTGATTGTCATGTAAGATCACTTTGCCTTCTCAACGATTGCGAGGAAAAATAGATTGAAGTGGCCCGATCAATGGGCATTGAATATCGTAGATAAATATTTGCTGCAGCCATGAAATTTGAATTTTGGAATGTAAGTTACTCATTTAGTAAATATTGTACAACCCGAATTCAAAAATCAAATGAAGTCAGATCTGATAACTTAACGTTGATCTCAACATGCTTCGATCCCTTCTCTTTTATCATTTATCGAACTTCCTGTCAATCACTTTCAGTTGATTTATAAAGAGTCACATTTTTGCATCACTAACTATAATAATAATAATAGATTTTAGGTTATGTAAACATAAGGCACTTTTCAATTTTAATAGTTTTAAATACTTTGATTTTAAATCTTACGTCGTAGAATATAAAAGAAAACTTAAATTTCGATAGGTAAAAGCATTTACTGTTAAATTCATATTTACTAAATAGAAAATAAATATCATTATTTCCTAATATTTTGTCATTTCTGTCCCGTTTCTAAAATGATTAAGGTCTTACCGACTTGACTTTGGGGAACCATGGTTGTTTGTCGATCGCAAAGAGGGGAAACGGGAAGTCCTCTAGCGGTCTCACGATCACCCTAAAATTAAATATCAATTTAATTTTCTTGACCTAATAAAATTCTTTATTGTAAACTTTTCGCAGTACACACACCGATAGTTCTGCCCATCTTCTCTGTAGAGTGCATATACTGGCTCACGCACCTTATGGAATGCTCACCAATAAACAAAGTACACAAATTCTGATAGATCCCTAAACATAATTTATTCGGTCCTTTTTACACAACCTAAGTTCCACCAGCTCAATACTGACGTTGTTCCACATTGTATTCTCGAATCTTCTTTCTATTACTTTCTCACTCATTCCACTACGTGAATTCAATAAACATGTCCAGCTCAACTCTCCTGATATTAAGAAGGGCTGTGGTATCCTGTTAGCCTTTAAAAAGATTATTCGTTTTGTAAGGCTTTGCTGAAGTCTTAAGGTGGTGTTACAGTTGGGATTAGTTCAACTTTAAAGAATAAATATGGTGGATTAGAATATTAACTCGAATGTTTATTGAAACATCCATAAAATTAAGCAATTATTACTCGTTATTATTAGAAGTCTTTCAGTGCGGATTCAGTGATTTAATATAAAGGCATAAACGACTAAATGTTAATCATATCTTAGGGTAATCTTCTTTTGGGATCGGAAGACAACTTTTAGGCATCATTAAAGTTGCTGAAATATTGAAATTTGGGGACGAAATTTGTTACCTGATTGAAAAATTCTTCCACCAACATGTGCGTCCATTTCTCATGGAGTTTCCAGGATTTTGTCGGATGAGAGATGTCAGCTGCGTGTAGAATGAGAGAGTACGTTTTAGGTCGTTCGATTCTACATTGAAAAGTATACCATTTTCTATTAGATAGGTTTTAGTTAGGCAACTGCCAAAGCTAAGACTGATGAAATAGCTATCTGTTTCTTTTAGATTTTTCAATTAATACAATTGAAATATTTTTAATAAATATATTTTCACCTTCCTGTTAGACTGGTGAATGTATCATTGGAACAAAATAATGGCGAGAGTTTCAATAAATATTTATAAATCTTTAATTCCTAAAGTAGCTATAATTTCATTGTAAAGCTATTTTAGGAGTCAGACCAGAATAGTCCAGAGGGTCCATCATGAAACTATTAATCTTTCCATAGATACCATGAGAAAATTTCTTTAACGAATAGGAAGACCAAATTTTGAATTGGACAAATGTGTATCAAACAGTCGAAATGACTGATGGAGGAAAGGAGGAAGGAGTACAAAGAGGAATTGGGAGGAAAGAGTGGAGCATCAGTACTTAGCTAGGGCAATCCACATAGTTATAGACAGGCGAAGGAAGTAGGTTATGAGTTGCAGACCGGTTTTATCCCGTATTAGTCATTGTATGGTTTTAGGATGATCAACCAATCAAAAATCACCAATTGACAAATATAGAGAGACAGCAAACTTATGGGTAAGCGTGCGCAAGTATTACATAAATTTGTATGCACACTGATAATTTGATACTTTAATCTGTCCTAATTGTCAACCCCCGCTTCTACCTTCACTACCTTAGTCTTTCTAGTGAAGAATCCACCACCAATCCTCTCTTCTCCGAATCTTATTTGCACTGAAAATAGTGGTAGTTAGAAAAGCAAATACTCAACGTAACGCTAATGTCCAACAGCTATGGTTCAGATAAACTTTTTTTCTATCAAGCAGGGTCTTACTTCCCCAAAATATTTCTTCTAATTTGTGAATTCTTGGTTGATTGAGTATAGGGATTAAATAAATTTAGGTATATGGAACAGCACTAACCAAGAAGTGCCTGTTCAAGGTCTACCCGATGAAGTGATTCAGAGTAATTGAAAAATGGCTTCAGTAGTTTACCCTATTATCGTTGTATCAACATGAAGGTAGTTTGCTGATCAACAATTCTACATTTATAACCGAGCTTTTTAAGCTTTATAATCTCAACCGGCATTAGAAGTGGTCTCTCAACTTTTCTGGACCAAACTGAAGCTCAAGCCTGCACGCAGAGTGGACCAATGGGGAAAAAGATCTGGGAGGTCAGTTCGGCCATTTGCTGAATTGGTCACCGGTTGGTATCGTTCGAAGTGAAGACGATCGGACATGAGGTAAGTAGCCGCCCTCTCTCAACATTTCAAATCACTACTTTTTTATTTCTGTTTTCATCTTTCATACATCTTATAGACTTTATTCCCTTTCATATTTACTTACCCCATCTATTTGATGCGACTTGATAATGATATATTTAGGTTAAACTTCCTACGGAATCATTTTGAGAACATAATACTTCAGTGGGGCTGCAGTTAATGTTCATGTCTGAAAATTTAGAACTAACAGATGGAATAGCCAAATGAAGCATTGTAAAATGCAAAATTCGCATTAGGAGCTCATTAACTGAGGCAATTTTACCAACCCCTGAAATTACCTCAAATTCCCTTAAGATACACCTTTTGATACAGAAAATAAGTGTGAAATTAAAATTTTTTCGTGAATTAATTTTCAAATTCCATTTTAAAACTTTAAATTGATCTTGAAAGAAAGATTAATTTTAAGCAGTTGAAATGAACATGTTTTCCAGTCATCTGCCATCATGTGATAACACCATAATATAAGAGCTAAGTGAAAATAAGAAATTATATAATAACTTGAAGCCATTTCCGCTCATGGGAACTTATGCTTTACCGATTATTATTGATTGTGGATCGGGATCATGCAAAGCTGGTTTCGCTAGCGATCTTCTCCCCAGATCAGAATTTCAGTCAATAGTATTTACAGATGGCCAGGAAACTTATATTGGAGGTAGCGATTACTATTTTGAGGCCGAATATCCCATTCAACGCGGTACCATAACGAATTGGGATGATATGGAAAGTATTTGGCATTACATCATCCAAAGCGAACTAGGAGTGCAATCTGAACATCACCCCATCCTGATCACTGAGGTCCCTAATAATGACATAATTGATCGTGAAAAAATGACTCAAATTATGTTCGAGACTTTTAATGTTCCCGTAATGTATGTTGGTGTTCAAGCTGTACTATCACTTTATGCTTCTGGCCGAACTACCGGTGTGATTCTAGACTCTGGAGATGGTGTAACGCATGCCGTATCTGTCTATCAAGACTACGCTCTTCCAAATGCCATCAGTCGCATTGAACTAGCTGGTCGAGATCTCGCAGAAAGCTTTGTGGAATCTTTTAGTGTGCAACCCGAAATCGCTCAAGCAATTAAAGAACAATTCTGCTATGTTGCCCATGATTTTGATGCTGAATTAGTCGCAAGTGGTGAGAACAGAAATTCTACCCTTAACTGCCAACTTCCTGATGGTAATATTATCCCTCTTGGGAAAGAGAGATTCCTCTGCCCTGAAGCTCTTTTCAAATCTGGCCTTTTGGGACTTCAATATAAGGGTGTTCATGAGATGATATATGACTCAATTATGAGCTGTGAGGAAATTATACATCCACAGTTATATTCCAATGTAGTTCTCTCTGGTGGTTCAACGATGTTTCCTGGTATGACAGAAAGGATGATGAAGGAATTGATAGAAATATCTCCACCTTCAACAAGAATTAGAATTGCTGGTTCGTCAATACGGAAATACTCTACCTGGGTTGGTGGCACGATTTTAACTTCCCTTCCCCAATTCTCGCAGATGTGGATTGCAAGAGAGGATTATGGTGAATATGGACCCGCCATCGTTCATTGGAAATGTCTCATATAAGTCAAATCATTTCTTTCGTATCTACTGTAACTGAAAGTTTTTGATCAAAGTACTCCTAAACAAAATTCATTTATTATAAACAATTATGCAAAATGTAAATATGTAACATGATTTGTTCGTTTGCTCCGAAAATTGAAGGATTAAAGCTCGGCTTTAATATAATATTTAGGCTTACACATTGTCTCTACCGAACGATTCATACCTTCATTTTAAGTGAACATATCAACCAAACAGATTCAGCGATGCTGTCACCACCCGCACATTCATCCTGCGATACATACAGACCACTCCGAAAATTCCCCTTTGTCTTTCCTCGCCTTTCCAGGACTTCTACCAATAGACCTTCTTGTCTCAAGTATCTTTTGTCTCTATTCTATTGTCGTAATGAAGATGGGCAGAAGTTAGAAGAGATTACCCTCTAGATAAACCAGACACGGAAATAAGACACTTAAAGTGGTTTGACTTATTTCTGATCCATCTCCCAGGAAGAAACACTGATATTTTTTCACTCTGAGACCAGAACTTATGCATCCAGCCTCAGTTTTAATCAGAATGCAAGTAGGACCGATTCCCTTTGAAAATAAAATGCATGCCAGTGACTTGGTGGTCCACGTACAGTTGACAGTCAGACCTCATAGGCTCGATACACATAAAGTACACATCCAGTGAACAGAGTGTTCAAAACAGTCAAGAGAGGGATGAAGAATGAGGGTTTCCCCTTAAAGCAATCTCTGAGCAGTATGCGATTAGAGCTCCTTACTACTAACTGAATTTCTCACGGTATTAAGCTGCTTAGTCATAAATCATGAGATTGCAGAGCCTCTAAATTGCCAGCCCAATTCACTCAAAGTGAGAAAGATTAGTAAGTGAATATGTTCTATTGAGTTAAAGAAAGAAAAGGACTGCGTTTTTTGGGATGTGTTTGACGGGTCATTAATAATGAGGGGCACAGAGGAGTTTTTATGCATTAAAAGGAGGAAAAAAACTGTAATTCCTGACCCACATATGAGACGAAATGTGAGTGAAGGACTACAAAAAGTCGTTATTTTCACCAGCCAACTTTAAATCTACTTATGCTGCTAATCCGTTCAAGATAAGCGTTAAAAATTTTCAATAAGTACCCTAAAATGACTTAGTGCTTCCCTAAAAACAAATAAAAACAGCTCTATTTTTAAGTATATTACTATCCTTAATTTGTTAAATAGAATGCTGCAATGAATTGCCTCGTGATAATCAAAGTAGTGCAAGTAAATTAAGAAAATATTGAATGTGAAAAAATAAAATCAGACTCGTGAATTAGTATTCAGCTTACATTGGCCACTTACTGAAGCAATTCTAAATATATGAATTTCAAGCGGCTGATATGTACATGTTTTAATCGTCTGATATCACCTGGTGACACCATAATATAATATAATAAAGATTTTAAAATAGGACATTAATCATCTGAAAAATCGAAACTATTTGATTGGAACTTGTGCTTTACCGATTATTATTGATTGTAGTCGGGATCTTGCAAAGCTGGTTTCGTCAGCGATCTTCATCCCAGATCAGGATTTCAATCAATGGTCTTTACAGATGGCCCGGAAACTTACATTGGAGGTATCGATTACTATTTTGAGGCCGAATATCCCATTCAACGCGGTACTATCAAAATTTCACAAGCTGTAAGCTTTTAAAACCACCTACCTGCGAACTATTTTCAGTTTATTTTATCAATTTAATTATTTATATTCTTATATCATGGCTATGTACATATTTTATTCTTTATGAATTTTTTGAAGACCAGATTTATTATATGTTAACCGTTCGCAGCCTCTAAGATCCTTAATTTACACTCAGTTTTGAAGTATTTAATTTACTTTTAAATTAACGGTTAACAGATTAAGTTGAGGCTTAAGGTATGTTAATTGCTCGATCGATAATCCTACGCGGTCATATGAAAACATTATTCAAATATCTGTCCATTTACCTGTCTGTAATAGAAAGAGCATGTTCAAATTTCTACTTATTTTATATAAGTAAAAAACAACAATGCGTTTAAATAATAATGTCAACACCGTTTTGATACCGAGTTTATAGCGTTTTCTAAAGTAGACTTACGGTTCAGGAAGTTTTATGAGCTTATTCACAGTTTTGATCTGTGAAAAATGCAATGACATGTCCGTGTTAAGAACCATCTCAATGACAAGTCGCCGAATATCTCTAAAATAGTAGAAAGTTTGTCAATATTTGAAGCAACTAAATGCTAGTAATGCGTTGAATTTAGTTTTGAAGAAAAATCTGAGGAGAAATAGTCTTTAAGTTTCTTATAAAAACCATCAGAAATTTTATATAATAGTAGATCTTTGTCTTTTATGTAATATCTTAAATTAACATTAGTGAAGCACTCAAAACTCTCATCTATGCTTTCTTTGCTCGGCAGAAAGTACTTTAAACCCTAAAAGACTTACTTTTAAGGGCTGCTTCTGGAGCCATGTAGATTTCTCAGTTTTATGCTGAAAATCACTCGAGTTGTCTCTCTTCTTCTCTAAATAATTGTAGTACTAAAAGCTATTCACCGCATGTCCTAACCGTATTTTACACGTGAACTTTGCTTTCACTGACAAAATAAGGGCAATATCCCATTATTGGCTCTCAGTATTATTTAAATTACCTCATTTTTCTTCACCAGAGTTTAAAATTCCTCCATAAAGCCGCCAATGTTACCGAGAATTACATTAGTCCATACGGAGAACGTAATATACCATTAATGCTCAGTGAAATCCATTTGAGGAGAAAATATGTCCAATGTAACCAGATCCCAAACACCATAGTGATAATATCATTTGCTTCAGTTAGAATACATATATAACACGTATATTAAGCCTTTACTTTCTTCACTTTTGGACTGGCCTTCAGCAGACTTTACATTTTTTCTCTAATATATTATTAACGATTGCCAAATAATTTACACGTTTGAAAAAGGATCAGATTTTGACTACCTCAGCCCTGTTATGTAATGATCTCGTAAACTGATTGACATCATTTACGATCATTTCGCTTTCTCAACCTTTGAATGAAAAGAAAAGAATTTGCGTGGAAGCGCCAAAAACCATAATTACACTATTGGTCAATAAGTACTGGATAGCCTGGACAAGAATTTGTTCAACAATCCAATTAACGATTTGCAAAATTTGGATTTTGGAATATGGACAACTTGTTAAATAAATATTTTACAATCTGAATTCAAAAATTGACTTCCGCACATCTTTTCGATTCCCTCGACATTAAAATTTATGATATTGATGGTGCTATCCCGCAATGAAATATTGTAAAATTCTGCTGACATGCTGCAGGTTAGAACGATTAAAAAGGATAAAATTAACACTTTGCTGAGTATCTTTGTTGCAGGAAAATATGATAAATAAAAAGAGAAAAAGGTTTAAAGATTAGTCTCAATGAGATAAAACGGGACGAAAACTTAATCCAGCGAAAGCAAAATTTAATTTAAACTAACTTACTGGAATTGGCAGCGAGGCACATTGACAAAGATATTGAACGCAGGAAGTTGAGTTACTCTATAGGCGGCACTAATGTGGTGATTTTCTAGGACTCCTCTATCATTGTACAGAAGCGCCAGATGCGACCTTCAATGTTTTCATAGTTAACAATGAATTCAACCTTTACTATTAGTTAGCAAAAATCGTAATAAGAATATATTTTAGTGCACATGCATATTCATAAACATGAATTTTACTTTGTTGGTACTTAAAGATGCTTTAAATTAGGCGAAAATTTGAATTATTTATATCGATTTTTCAAGAGAAGGTAACTAAGAGTTAAGAGACGGTTCTTATGCAAAGGCATTACCTTACGTTTATTTGATAAGCGTTCGTAGTCCCGGCATGTTCAAAGTCGTGAATGAGCGCAGCGAAAAGTAAGGCGAATTTCTCTTCCCCTGTCATAATATCCTGAAAATTTAAGTGAAGATAGCTGAATTATTGATTAATAATAATGTCTTTTTCCATCAATGATAAGGGAAATGAAAAATTGATCAATGTAGCACTTATTTAATTTTCTTTATATTATAGGGAGGATAACTGTTAGTTGCAAAATCAACACCTTCGAATATACATGCCCTATTTTCCTTTACAATCTTAACAATCCATTTTAATATCCCTTCTTTATTTTATTTTAAATTATAACTCAGAAGTGGATTTGCACTTGCTCAAATGGTTTCAGGCGCTTTGAACTAATATAAACCCAGTTAAGCTATAAAGGATACGTTGAGTGTAACAGCAAGTGATATCTTTATTATATCAAACATTCGCATTTTCTGTTTGTGTCTGACCATGTAGGACGCGTCTTGAAAGAAAGTTTAAGCACAATGTGCGTAAATGTGCATGGATTATATTTTCTAAAGCCGACCTCAACCTTTATTATCCCCATCTTCAAACCTTATAAATACAGTAACTGCATGGTATGCAGAGAGCACAATGACTAAGATTAAGAATAAATCAATAAACAAGTCTCCAAGAGAGAAGATGAGATACTACCTAAAATGCCACTGAAATTCTATTTTACAAGATTGGGTGTGTCTAAATCTGCTCATGCACAAAGGATCGGTCCGGCAGATACTAACCGAGCGTTCACCAAAAAAAGCGCGCAATCCGGATAATGAATCCTACAAAAGACTCTATTCCTCGAATAAATGGGTGCCAAGGTTATGAAAGGAGAAATTTTATATGTAGATTCTCGTTGCCATCAACTATTTGCAAATGAAAGTGAGATGAGAAGACAATGGCGGACGATTTGTCAACTGACAGACTCATTTGTTCAATGGGTGGGTGCTATGAGAATCTCACTACAAGCACGTCATCCATATTTTTCCAACGAAGAATAAGGTGATAAATTAAAGGGAAAATTTGACCAAACTTCAATATGAAGCAGTCGTTGACCTGATGATACTGGAACTTCGAAGTAGGTTTATCTTGATTTCCTGACTCTTACCTTTACTGCTTAAATACTTCCCCTTAGAGGTGAAAATATTTCATTTAATTAACTTTCCTTCCTACATGTTTGGATGAAAAGTTGTAGGGCTTTTCGTCTTGCCACGGGGAATACATTACATACAGTACATGTATTGCTGCCTTAATTCTATGATCTTCATCATTTCTTACCTAAAAGAGTCATTTAAAGCAAACGGAATTATCCATTATGCTATTTAAGTCAATCTGAGCCCGGGAGCATGAAATTTCAAAGGGATTAAAACTCACAGTTAGGCCAGAACCCTCCATGATCGAATTGCAGGTATGAACAACATCTGCAGCATGAATGAGATTGTGATATGGGTTGCCGTTTTTGCTGTAACCGCTTTCAAGTTGTGAAAGGAATGCCTCCAACACTCTGCAAGGTATCTACAAATGGAATATAATTAGAGATGAAGCCACAATGATTATATTTTCCGTGGTCACCTGGATTGATAAGGTTATAAGTCAAGACCTAAAAGAAATAACTGAACTGAATCCGTAATTTCTAAACACAACATAAAATTCCATTTATTCTTTTGTTCCGCGTTAGATTAATACATTTTTATGCAAAAATAAGTTTTTACTCATGATGCATTTTCATATCGACAGACATAATTACGATTTATATTATTCTGCTGGTTATTAATTCAGAAATGATAAACCACGGTAGAGGAATATTCCGATGTTCATATATGTGAGAAAAATTTTTTATCTGAACGAAAATAATCGTGAGTGAATGTGTCCTAATCTTTAAATGACTTGGCCTCGAAATCAACCTGCAAATGTTTTGCAATTGAAAAAATATACAACAGTGATCGATGTTGAAAAGAGTTTTAATGGGGAGTTTCAAGGAAAAAAAGTTTTCAATACACCTGACTTTTACTGAACTGGAAAAGTAAATAGGTTAGGAACTACGCACAAAGACGAGATAACTTCAAGCTAAATTGTGTAAATTATAAAGTAGACCAATAGTGCAAGGTTTTACAAATTAATTGTGTTGATAGGTTCTTTGGTACTCCAAGGCAAGTAATTATTAAGCAATGAACTAGGATTAGTAATCAGTAGAGTCCCTGGACTCATATTCAATTCATATCTTATCAAATAGACAAGGCGCAAATAGGATCATTGCATGATCTGTATCCCTTCCTTACATCAAGGTAGTAAATTTATGAAAATATTAGTAATTTCATTGAATTAAAGCTTTTAAAATAGATAAAAATATAAGGCTAAACTTACGTTAAAAATATCACAAATTCTATGCCGTTGAAATATTTTGACACCCATGTAGGTCAAAACATGGCCCTCTACGAGTGAGTTAAGATGAAATACGTCGAAGCTCCAATTAGCGACATTTTCCTATGGAAACAGAAGAAAAGCATGCTTTACTGAAAGGATAATCATGAGAGTTGCGCAGTGGTGGGATAAGAATTTAAATTATTATATGGCCTCACATCTTGATATTTGATTTCAAAATTTATAAAATGGGATATTTATATTTGCTTAATTCAAATAATATATCCCTAACTCCAATTACCTGATAGAGTTAGTACCCAAGAACCTGATAGTATACTTCTAGATAATACAAATATTCACATGAAACTAGTCGTATGTTGTTTTTGCTCCAAGGCCTTCAAAATAACCTTCAAATCAACTGCTCAGCTTTTCACACCTCAAGATATTAAAGTATTAATGATAGCAGAGAACGCATCAAATCCATGAAAAAACTCTTATTTTAAACAATGAAACTTCCAAATTTAGCTTTTTATATTTGGAATAAATATGATATTTATAAATAGGTAACTTTGCTTCACTTCCCTTCTGTATTTATTTGGTTCTCCTTAGTAAAAGAAAAACTAGAAAATGAATAGCACTCAAATTGGAATAAAGGAACTAAATTTGAAAATTTTGTTCTTCAAACGAAAAGATATTTCAGGAGCTTAAGCCGTGATCTTAATGGTCAAGGTAGACTAGGGGTTAGACTTGAATTAGATTATATCGATTTGCATTTATGATATTTTGCTTTATTAATTCATTTGATATCAAAATAAGGCTCATATCACTAAACGAACTATTGTATTCAAGAATGACTCATCGCGCCCATTCCTTTTTATTGACTATGGTGTTCGTTTGCATAGCCTATAATTTGCGGCCAATACAATTGAAATTTATTCGGTTCTACTCACATTTCTCCTTAAATACGAACTTATTATAATCATTAAATAAATTCACCAAATACTAACTTAGTAATCTAAAGATCATCAATGAATCAAAATTTAAATATCGATAAAACTCAATTTCATTTTTTACCCGAAACATATCATTGGCTTCTGGCGATGACTTGAGGCACATGAATGCATCTGTTCCAAACAATCTACAAATAGAAGTTTAGTAATTTTACAGATTGTTAAATAGCAATTTCAACGCTCTGCAATAATTAAAGTGAGAGTGGTAAAGTTATTCCTTCACCTCGTGTTTAACAATTTCAGATGCATGCTTTCTCCTGGGATGTATCAAGAGAGACCATTTTTAACTTTGTGACAATAAAACTGCGGGTGATTTCGAACCTCTGTCCATAAAAGCACTCTAATTGTCTTCCAATCGTTCTGAAAGTGCTGAATCGAAATGAACGTCTGAAGTATCCTGAAGGTGTAAAGGACAAACAATGGTTGTGAAATGACTACTTTCAAAACCGATTTCTTATTTTATGTCTTTGCTCTTCCATGAAGGCAACCTCGAATGCTCTATATTTTAATGTCCAAATCTTATTTTACTACGAACTGTAAACTGTATTCTTCGTCCTCGTATGGTCTTTATACATATGCATAAAATTATTTACAAATATTTAGTAAATAAATAAATAGTCATAACAGGTTTTAGCTTCCTGGTTTACTAAATTTAAGTTAAATTTTGCCTGAATTTTAATTTTAAATTGGCTAAATAAAAAACAGCGGAGTATGTTAAATTGGTAACTAATTAGACTGTAAACCCTAAATGTGTCATAACCTTTCCACATACAAAAGGGCAATAATAAAATAGGAAGTGATTTGTGGAAGCTATAATTGCCCAATGCAGTATTCGCCACACCTATATGTTTGTCAAAATAGTTATTCCTTCTTTAGTAAAGAGGTAAATATGCTCTATTTATAGGGAAAAGTATTTTATGTTACGCCCTAGAAGATTTCAAATTACAACTACTCACCACCTCCTTGTTCTAGTGCGAATAAATTTCTCACAATTTTTTGCACGTCGTTAGTTGTTAACTTTAATGTAAATAAGTAACTGTATTTATATTTTATGAATACATAGCAATATTTACATGCTGTTTAAGAGTTTGGGTTATTAAATTATTGTTAACCATGGGAAGGCAAAAATTTTCCCTTCATGGGAAAACATCTGAACATAGTGAGAAAAAATAATAAAGCAGTCCAGTGAGGGTTAAGTGAAGAGGATAGCGTAGAAGTAGAAAGTAGGACATCAAAAAGTCTTACAAACTTGATATTTGCTTTCATATTGTATTCTTTATACTTCCCAAGCATGCTCTGATACTCAAATGTCTAAATTTCTGAATTCGTTCTCCGTTTTTTGCGTGGTTTCTTGTTTGGGGTGACCAAAGCCTATTGATAAGATGATTACTTTAGATGGTCATACTTTTCTACTAATAGCCAAGATACAAGCTAAAATCGTTAACTCATTTTCATCGTTAGTCTTCATTTCATAGTAAAAATTAATCCTAGTGAGGATAAACAGATATGACAGAGTCAGAAAAATAAAGACTGGCTTAGAAAATTTCATAAAACACTATTATTGTACTATTGTAACATTATATTAATAGCCAGTTATTAATTTTTAAAATATTATCAAATGCTAGAGACATTAGACTGTGTTCAATACTCAATTCTTAAATTTCTATAGGACAATTTTATAATTTTATTGAACTGGATTAAAAACTATCTTTGTATTGAATTTTCATGAAATGAACGTGACTGACTGTTTTTCTCCTTTATAATAACCGGAGCCACTTTCTATCTGCAGACTTTTATCACTACGCTCGTATCGGGGACGTTAATCAAATGTTTTAGGGGATTCAAGTCTTTGCTAGCGATGTTATTCTCCTTTCTCAACATGTCCATCACATGCGTTTATCCGTAAATATCCAGAGGAGTTTTCCAATGTCGTTCAGCCTTTTCAGTTGTCGTTGTACATATATATATCGTCTAATCTTACTTTTACCTATTTACTTATCTCCAGCTCTACCGACTTACTCCTCCAGCCAGCTCCCTCTATCTTGAACTCCAGCTTCTATTTCCAGTACAACTTATCGCCACTTGCATTTGAGGCCCTTTCTCTTCTACATCACATTAAAGTGATATTCCTATCATGTAGTTGCTCACTTTATTCCATACAGTTAAATATCTAGTGAGCCTTTATTGTCCTATCTTGTTACAGCGGATAACTCTTTAATCCTGTCGTGCACTATGCGGCAAAATAATTATTATTATGGTGGCTAAATTTGTCATCTTTTACAGAGAAGATACATTATATACAGAAACACGAGAGTCATTGATCAATGGTCATGTTGTGAATTATGATCGGTTTTGTAAGCAAACTCATGTCATATGAAATTAAATGGGAAAAAACGTCCAATCGTCGTGAGTAAATTTGTTTTATTTTGCTCAGATGTATTATTTGGGATTAGGACGTTTTACTATACTTTATCTTCTCCCAGAGCGGTCTAGGGTTTGGTTGACTTTAGAGAAAATGAAGATGGAGTGACCAATGCGAAAATTACTGATTATTTCAACATCACCTAGATTATTCAAATTAAAATAAACTTTAAATTATTTTAATAACTTTCAAAATTTTGTTTTAGAAAGCTTGAATTTTTATACTAATGCAAAATGTTTAATCAGTATGGCTTAAATCGCACGATTTGCAAGTTCACATTTTGTGATAAATAAAGTCTCATGAAATTTTTCTCAACAGAAATCGAAAGATCTTGAAAGAAATTATATCATTAATAATATTATTTGTATTGAAAAACAAAATTATTTAAACTTCTCCACACGGAAACACCCAAATTTCATAAGAGATATTATAAAAAGAGTCTTGGAAAGAGAGAAATTAGTCTGAAGCTGCACTGTTGAAAATCTGAAATACCTTCCCCTCGCTTTCTAGAATTCACCAGTGCTCTCAGTCATCTACATCATTGGATGTGAGCTGATGAGCTTCGATCTAATAACCTCCGATTTGGCAGACGTAAACATTAGTCTTTACGCCGTAGACGTAAAATTTATAATTGGCCCTTTAAGACCGATTCTTTAAATCGACTGGGAAATGTTATATTTCAACTGACGATGACCCGAGGTTTGTTCATTTAACGCATTTGAGAACTTTTTTGAGTTATTATCAAACGTTTAAGATTATATAACATTAATTGTGAACATATTACGATGCTGAGACGAGAGTGGACATTTTTATTACAACGCATACTATTATTGGGACTACATAATTCAATGAGAGCAAAAGAGAGAAGAAAAATTATTGTTTCTAATAGTTAGAAAATCTTCAATATTAAACTGAGAGGTATTTCGATGGACAATTTATTGGTTATTTTATAGAGAAAATTAAAAAATATTGACAATTTTCTTAAGATACATTATAAGCGTAAAACTTACCTTCCATGCACAGGGTTTTTCCCAAAGGTTATCTTTCATTACATGGTTTTTAACACCGAAACGCAACAATAATATTTAAAATTGCAACATTTTGCGCGCAGTTACTTAATAGGTGAATTTATAAGGCCACTACAAATGCACGTACATCAGCAATCAGTAAATGAATGATGGATTATATTTGCGTTTTTGATAAATTCGCGTCCTAAACAGCGTCCATTCCTTAATGCTCACATTTTATTCTCCACTCTTAATCTATTTTGAAATTATTTGAGGTAATTTTGTTTTATCCACATGACAAACCGCTTAAGACATGCTGTGACTAAGGTCTAATCTACTCTTACATTAAATATATCTCATTTGATGCCAGGCTAGTTTAATTGATACGATATACTAAGTTGTGATTTAGTAAAGATGTGCTCTCTTCCAACCCGTTACAATTTCGATCTCATTTCAGATAGAAACTTTATCTGCCTAAACTAAAACAACGCTGCCCATAGTAATCTTCAAGAAAAGTAATTTAGAAATTTTCTTTAACCTATATTTGGATTTTCATAAATATATATGCACTCAACTGAAATAATTATATTCTCTTAGGGCATGCTTTCGGCGTTTTACTATACTTTATTCTTCTCCCAGAGCTGTATAATTTTGAATTTTAATAAAAAATTCGGTAAGTTTTTAAAGTTTAAGGCAGATCTTACACTTCCTTGACGACTTATTGTGACTTTTTAAATACCTATTAGTAAGAGATTCATCAATTAACGGTCTAAATTAGTATTCATTATATTCGTATATTCGAAATAATTTATTCAAACCAGACCGAAAGCGTTTACTTTCTTAAACTTTTAAGTGAACACGTAAAAAACAAAAAAAAATTGATTTGCTTAAATCAAATAAATATAGCAACAATACTTAAAGTCAAAAATTGTCAACAAGATCCCCTTTAAGTCATTTTCTAATTGCTTCTAACTGATTTATTCAGGTGATAAATGTTTATTAAAATCCATAATTATCTTTATTTTTTTAAGCTTTAAAAAAAATATTATTTTAGACAGCAAACTTTAAGGTGGAAAAATTTAATTCTCCTTTTTATTATTTCGAAGCTATCTAAATATCTTGCCATGCATAATCTCCATTTTTCGAATGGTACAAGGTGAACTTTTAGGAAAATTGTTCCTTTATGTGTTTAGGAGTCACAAAAATCGTCTCTATTTGAAGTAGAACAGTTACCGGACTAGACGCTAGTGTATCTTGATGATTTTGGTGGATTGCACGATGCCCAAATCTCAAAAAATTCATTTTAATAACAAGTCAGAAAAGTTGAGAAAAGCATTACCTTCTTTAACTGCTATGAATTGTATACTGTACAATCATATGTATCGTATTCGAATCTTTTATTCTTCAAATCTTAACGGAGTCTTTCTATTTCTTTCTATTTGACCGGTAACTTCCTTAATGTGTAAGGAATTCAAATCATAAAAATAAACAATCAAGTTTTATTTTAAAACGGCTGTGTTTAATCAACCCTTATTTTCAAATTTAACTAATTTTTTATTAACAATTTCCATTTGCTGATAAAACTCATTTCTAGTATAAGTTGGCGATTCTATATAACCCATGCAATAAGGTTGCTAAAGAATTGCTATTTACTGAAAAAGAAAATAGGAAGTTGGCTAATATACATACTGATTATTGAAAGATTATATTTTCATAGCCTTTTAAAACCCTTTATAGCCTTGCCTTTAATAAACTAAATATTTGGTTTACATTAATTTTCCTCGTATAAATTCTAGTGGGCTCAGGTTTATTAAAATATCTAAGCTTGGTCTACTTGACTATTGGTCCATCAAGATAGTGCGAACACACACTTTATTTCTTGAATTGATCAATAAACTCTAAACACTGCGGACATGATTTCATGCTGAAATTTAAGGGTCTATCTCTGATATACGAAAATGAATACAAATATTAAGATATCGTATATTAAAAGTTTCTCAGTAAGAAAAAATTTGAACAAATTAATAATTCCAGCGCATCTCGTAATATCTAATCTTTGCTTAGGTACTCTTCTTCTACTCTGTTATATCCTTCCTCTTATTTCTTACTGGACCACTTGTTAAGTTATGGTGTCATCTTATGATTAAAAAGATAATACCAATTTCGTTCTCAATAAGCGTTTTAAATTGATCTGTATAATCTTAACTAACTTAATTATTAATTATATTTGACCTCTACTCATTATATGTATCATTTAGGTATTTGAAAAAATAGCAAATTCTTTGCTTAATTCCTTTCTAACATTCCAAATGGCAAAATTTCCTTTTAAAAAGAAGATAAATAAATAAAACGGCGCATTACCTATGTAATTTGATTCTCGCCTTGATTTTAATGGCAGCTTGTTTAAACGTAAGCTTGGGCGAGCTGCTCTTAATGTGTTTTGTGAAGGTCGTTTCAAGCCACGACCGAACCTCCTTTGACACCATGTTAACTCGGGGTTCACGTAGCCCTGATGATCTTTCAACTCTTCCTCCAGATTCCTGGCTTTCATCTTCGGTGTCGAAAGAGTTCAGTATATCACTGAATTCGCTGTCATTGTCCAGAATCTCTCTACTCAAAAGGGAAATCCAATAAGGGAGTCTTAAGCAATACCAATGCATAAAGGAACCTTAATTGCTCTTCAAATCATTGTCAAAATCAATTTTCAATACATTTTCACTGGTGATTCTCACGCTAAATCTTGATAAAACCTAGAAATGGCGGATTCCGTTAGTCAAGTTGATGATAACCTCTTTGGTCCGCAAACACCTCTCGCTGTCCATGATCCTTTCCTTATGCCATACTGGATGTAATGGCTGACCTCAGACTACGTCGGGAGTCTGTTCACATTCTCTGACAAACAATCTGCTCAAACCAAAGTTCAACACTTGCATCTATCGAAATGACTTATTTAGTCTCTGTCCCTACTTTAAACTTCGGGTAAAATGGGATATCCAGTTATGCGATTTAGAGTTGGGCTTTATAATGAGAAGTTTAATGTTGAGAACAACATAGTCAGCAACCGAAAGCTCAAATCGTTTATCCTTTGAGAAAAGAGCTTCCAGTATTAAGTGGCATAGCATTCTTCGCTGTCAAAAATATAAATCAGTGTAATTCTCCAGTTTTGTAACTGGGGTTCGAACTCGAGGTCTTGATTTTACCAATTAGCATATACCGACACCATATTCATGATTAATGTAAATGTGTATTTAATTACAAAAGTATTTGGAAAATTTAATAGCTAACATGGAATAGATTACTATAATGAAGAAAGCAGACGTTTTAATTGATAATAATAATAATAATAGTTATTTTTAGACAGACAAAATATGTTGAAATTACATTTTTAGCAGAGGTTATCTTGATGTTCCTTAATCGGTTCAAACTATAATTTTTTATTGTTTTATTTAATGAAAAATACTTGCCATAGTTAACCGTACCGTTTTTGGGCTACGTAAATGCTTTGAACAATTCTGCAAATCTTGTTAAGAGCATGTATGAGATCCTCCTTATCAATTGTGTTTTCCTTCACTTGTTGTACCAGTATTCTCAGTCTAAAAAAAGAAACTCAATCATGTAAATTAAACCCGCTAAAGATTACAGAAAGAGTTTTGGAAAATTCAAAATTGTGTCAATTTCATCACGGAGAAATTAATATATTAGTTATACATGAAAAACCGTGATTATTAAGCAATTTTTCAAGTCTTTTGCGCGTCTTTCAACATCTAAGATTGCCCCTAAATATGCACCGATGTGTTTCAGAAATATACCCTAAAATCAGATCTTACCTCACATCAATAAAATGGTCTTACGACATGATGTTATTAGCCAGGAGGTAAGATTATAGATAATTAGTGAAGAGGCAAAACCGATCTTTCTTGATTAAATAATGCTGGTCAGAAAGCACTGAACATTGCAGAAAGGCGTTTACGCAATCCAGGAGCCAAATCATGAAATTTTACTTTGGGAACGTGAACTCCCTATTTAGTAAATATGATAAAACTCGAACCCAAACATCAAATGAAGTAAGACATATTGATAATTTGACATTTTTCTCAGTATCTTTTTTGATACCTCCCTCTTTTATCATTTATTGGGCTTTCTGTTAACCGATTTCATTTACTTACCACGACAAGAAAATTATTTTGAATTACTGTGAGCAATAGCAATAACAAAGTATTGGATAAACAGCCTACCTCTCAGATGCTTCCCCAGATACAACCAGTGATCCACGATCTGCATCTAATCTGTAAATAACGTTCACTTTTAAAGTAATAATCTTTTTTACCAATTCGTTGTAAAATAAATCAAATTTAAAAAAGGTAGGACTTTTCAAAGGATTTTTGAATACGTACACAGCTTTTGTGATCCCCCTGGAAACATTCTTGGACTAAAAATGGACAAAAATTACATGGTTAAAATGAATGCTTACATAAATTCACCTACAATTGCTGCTTATATTTGAAAAAGAAACGACTTCAAATCCGCGACCGTTTGTTTAAAATTTGAGTGAAAAAATCAAAATAAATAGGAAACGAGACGTGTTTTGATACTTTGTTTCGTTTTAACAAATAAATTTACCACATCTTCCCAGTTCGTCTCATCCCCCATGATTGATTTTAGATTAGAATCAATAGTATAAGTTCATTTTGTTAGACGTCAAGTACATTAGGTCCAAAGTTCAAAGGTCAGTTTTAGCGCAATATTTAACCACGTGATTGGCTCGCTTTAACTGCTATAACTGGTTCAAGTATGCTGACTAAAATGCTTTTTTCTTTCTTCACTTTAATAATTTTAATTTAGTCTTAAATTAGATAATATATATTCAAGCATAAATTAACTTTGTTTTATTTAAGCTATCAATTTACCACATAATGTGAATTCTGTTTCTCTAAAGCTGTTGGTTTAATTTGCTTAATCGTTTTAAGCAAAACCAAGAGCAAGACCTATCATAAGATCTCAATTAAATGTGAAATTATTAACTGAAAGAATTTTATCATTCTTAAAAATCGAAAGCACTTACAATCGTATGTTCTTCCATGGGAATATCGGCGTTACAAAAATAAGATTCAATCCAATATATAACCTGAAGGAACACTAAGGTCAAGACGGCTTCCACCAATGAAGGGACGACTGGTGGGAAGGTAGCCAGTTTTTTATGAATTCCTCGCTTATAATCTCTTTCTTTTAAATACTTCTAACTCGAAGTAAACCACAGAGTAGACCGACCACTCGGTAAGACATGAAGTTTTACCATTGGTTACTTTTGTCTGCAAAGGGGAGTGCAGACTATCAAAGGTTATGGAGATGATTATAAGCCATGCTAAAAGTATGCACACTTAGTTGCCTCAAAAAACTCCTCCCAATAATTAATTATAAAAAAGTTCTGAATATTAGATACTATGCATATTTTATGCTGATTTATTAACCTTTTTAATTTCTTTTTATTGCTCTTAAAATGTCAACTGATTTCTGCATTACTAAATAAACTTTGAGGGCAATTTTCGTCTCAGCGTAAAAGAGAAACTTGCTTAGAATCTTAATTATCTCATTACAATATTTTACCACCCGATTTTTTAAAAAATAATTTTCGGTCTTTTGCCCAGCGCAAAGTAAACTCCTATTGTAAATGACTAAATTTAGTTTAAATTTTAATTTATTATTTAAAGGCATCATCGTTAACATTTTAAAGCCGAAATTATTCATTTAGAAGTAGGAGAGACATTGCATTGCTATTTTAAATGAATTAAGTGGCAAGTTTTTCATGCTGCTAACCAAAATAGTTGAGACTAAAAGGGTTAAATCAGACCAAGTGAGGACGAAAATATTCCATTAGCAAAGCTGGTTAATAACATCTAATTGAAAATTAATAGGATAAAATAGGCTGAAAGTTTAATCGCTTGCTAAAATATCAATTTCAATAAATTTTTCGCAAATGCCTTAAAAATGTTACTACTAAGTCCCCTTCTTGAAAATTTTATTTTCAAATGAAACGATCACTCTTATTTATGAATTAATTTTGTTTTCATCGTAATTTTCTAGTAAATGTCTTGGCTTTTAAGATTGCAAAAATCAAAAGCATTCCCATGGATACCTTCTCCAATTTTCGTCAAAATAAAAGCTGACTATTATCTCTATTGCGTCAGTCTCATATTGTTAAAATATGCAACCATGTTCATGCTTACAGTTAAAAATGATTACCTTTAAGTTATGTAAAAGAACTTTGAATAAGAAAAGGGAAACTGAAATGAAAAGACATAATTGTCCGATTATTTAAAGGAATTCTCGAATCTCGAGAAATGCTCTCCACCGAATAATCTCTACATTGAGGCATTTCTATAATACCTACTGTTAGGCTTATTTAATGCGAGTCATTACGTAATTATTTTTATATTTACCTAGTCACTTAGTGTAGATGAATTCATATTCTTCAAACTAATTTGTTCCAAATTACAAACCAATTTTCATTTAATCTTCATTTTTGGCTAATATAAGAGTTACCATACTAGCTGGAAGCACTTAAAAGCGTGTTTATTCTTTCTTAAAAGTCATTTGACTGGATGGTAGCTCATTAAATCAATCAAAGCCAAATAATGTACGACCCCGCTCACCTAAGATAAGTCTCCTCACAACACTAAAGATCATTCCTCAGGTTGCACGTTAACAACTATCTGTTGGGAAGCTATAGTCACCATAAATCAACAGCAGCATAAATCCGTAGCAGCCAAAATTTGCGATAGTAAATATCAGAAGTAAAACGGCAGTTATGTAATCAGTCAACGAATTATTAACTCCACTAACTAACGGCATAATTTAGGAAAGTGATTAAGTACTTTACGGACGGATTACTTTATTAAATCGAAAAATTGAAGTTTAATATTGATTTAACTCCATAAAAATTAAAGATAAAAGCTAAAATTTAGGCAAAATTAAAATGAGACGAGAGTTGAAAACTAAGAAAACACTGAATTTAAAAATGATTTTATGGAAACAAACAGTTTGTTATCCTTTAGCCTCCTTCCAGTCAGGAGGAAAGTAAAGATGATAATTATATTAGGTTTTGAATCAGTTCAGGATTAGTTTTCCTGTTCTAGCCGTAGGAATATCATAATGGGAAATGATAGTTAAAATATGAAGGAGAACGGATCAAGGTAATATGATTTTGGTTCGAAGAGTAAGATTATAGATTGAAATGATAAAAAGCGTAAATATTTAGAAATGGAAGGTAATGGAGGTAAATTTATATTTTAATTTGAGAGTGAAATAGAGGGGAGGAAAAAAATCATTATTTAGGTTGCATTAGCAAAATAGCCTGAAATCAGAAAAGTAATAAGTAGAACAAATTAGTATTTGCCTGCATGTCAGTTCGATGAGTGAAGGTGAAAAAGACATCACAGTTAGGACGGGGTCTGCGTGAGTCAATATGTTGATATTTGATTTCAATCTGTGTGCTCGACCCAGCACAGTCTTTCTGTGAGCATGGATATTGGAGTAGCCGATTTACGAAGTTGTCTGCTTGCTTGCGCCTGTGGCACAGTGGTCAGTGTGCATGTCTGTTAAGTCAAGGATCACGAGCGCAATTGTCATTGATGGTTAACTGATGAAGCGAATGGCTAAACGCACTGGTTAATTATAGTTAACGAAATTCATGGTAGAACGTCATTATTGTGATCCCTTACAAGCTTGAGAAGTTGATAAATATTGGTTTCAAAACTAGTTAAATCGTACAAAGTAAGGCTCTCTAATTTGACCGATGGGAGTGGTGCTACTACCATATGCTTCAACTTGTTAACCTTTAAATGATTTGTAAAAGTAAAATTAAGAATTTAAAAATGATATCCACCTTTCTTTGAGTGGATATTCTCTCTTCTCATGAAGGCAATTTGAAAGCGTTCGATACTGAATTTATAATTTTCGTCTTCTTCTCTCTCTAGTATATATTACTCTCATGCAGAAGAAAACGATATTTTTTCCAAAAGAATTTGCCCTATTAATTGTCTTTATTTTCTTCCTCTTTAATTCTCTTTCATTGGAACTAATTTCTTGATATTATTAATTTAAATGACGCACAATACAAATAATCTAATATTACGAACTTCTACATTGTTCTGGTATTTGGGTTTGTCCATTTTAAATCTGCAACTAGAGAAATTACTTTGGGAACCCAAGTACCGGTTTTCTACTAGAAGAGTGAATGATAGGAGCAATTTTGAAAGCTATATATCCATTTCAAATTAAGTGGACTAAATAATTAGAATGTCGAGACACCGCATACTTTACTACGTGATGACAAATGTTAAATCTTCTAAAAACCGAAATAATAATTCAAATAAGGTGTAGTCAGGTAGTCATATGAAATGTATGTAGTCAAAAGACATAGGTAAGAAATAATCATAATGGTGGAGATTAATTAGATTTAATATAATATTTGCCATTAGTCATGTTGACAAATAACAATCAAGTAGCATGAGCAGTCAACCGTGAAAGATGGTGTTGATTCCTAAGTCGAGGGGTTCTCACTCGAAGAAGTGCAATCAAAACGAATAAAATAAGACGTTGAAAATCTTCGCCTCTGGGGAGAACACATAAGTATTGTTTTTATAAAACGATGATATCAGGAAGGCGCCTTATTTCCTCTGCGTACAGATAAATCATATATGAGTATTCCCCGTAAAAAAATATTTCAATGATATTGAATGTTGATGAAGATAATCCATTAATGAGGTCAATAGGTACTAGATCACTCCTGTTAAAATAAAACAAACTTATTACAAAGCTAGCATTCAATCAAATGGCTAACAAAAGTGCTGGAAGAAATAATAATTTTTTTCCACGCTTCCAACATATCTTCTATAAACAAAAACGCAATTTCCTTCTTAATTCTTCAATGATAAAAGACACCTTGTAATTATGCCTAATTGTTTGAGTCTACACCTACTGAGTCTACTTTCGTTATTGCGCGCATGTTTACAATAAAGTACCCTGTGTTCTGCTGTGGGTTATTGGCTTCGATGCTAAGTTGTTATCTTACTGAGTTTTCTAAATTGATTTGTTCTGCAAGACTTCTAGTCTGCTATGATATACAAGAAGACAGCTGACTTTTCCAAAAGAAGCTGCAGTTCGGGTAAAGACTACATAAAAATGAAGAATGAAAGATTAAGAAATATAATTGCCATTTATCAATAAAATGGGGATAATTCATGTTGCCCCTGGTTTTGTCAAAATTTTCCTTTCCTTGTTAATATTATCATTCTGCGTTCCTTACAAAAATTTATATGGTTTCGCGGGATTATTCAAATAATATGACAATGGCAATATCTGATAATCGATAGGGATCTTACTTAATTTTTTCCAGTTCCTGTTATTATTGATTTTTCATTATATTTCGCTGACATTTGGAAAGAGTAAGTATACGTGAATGCGATAACAGAAAAGACATTCATGAAGATTGTCTACGGTTAAGTTGTTCAGCGTAAAATAGAAAATAAGTATTATCTCGTTTATTGAAAAGTTAATGAAAGAGCTGATGCACTAAACTGTACTCTGGTCTAAAAAACAATGTATAAATAGATCATCAGTAATTAATTGATCCATTTGGAAAAACTTCATGGTTATTTAAATAGTTTACATAAGTCAATATCGATCTAGCTCCTAACAGCGGTATTTTTGAAAGATGCTTGGTCTCTTGAAGGTGTGTGGGATCGTTACGGTTTTGATATTATTTTCTAATGGAATTTGTGCATCTGTAAGTTAATTTTCCATTGTCCAAAATATTCCTTCCTAATCAATTTGCTTATGCTGCTGGAATGTTTGAATGTAATTTGACCGTCATCAACAGTACTTTTTAACAATCTGAGTATTTTATTCTTTTAATTTTGTAGAAATCTTTCGTGCCTGTTACGGTTCTACTAAATGATACCATAACAAGGAATTTTTTTTACATCTGTGCATATGGCTACCTTGGACCTTCTTCTATTCTGTCTGTCCCGACTGTAAGTTAGAAGACCTTTTTTATATTTCCCCTCCCTATTCATTTACAATGGATTCTCATTTCACAATTTAAAATGACAGACGGTTCTTATTGATGTGCGGGATCTGCTAGCCGATAACACTCCAGAATCGGCTGTGATCGATGAAGTTAATAATCGAATAACCTATGTAAAGCAAAGTTTTTCCCAGGCTGTGAAAGCCACCAAAGCCTTCTCCCTTCTCATGTTTGAGGACAAGACTGGTGTATATGAAATCGCCAGTAAAATGGGCATTTCTGTTATTCTTGCTGAAGCTAATGACATTAAGGAGATTGTCAAACCCGATTTTGACTCAGTTGATTATGTCTTTTTCGTCTCCAAAAAAATTCTGCAAAATATTTTCCATGTAAGTTCAAATTTTATTGTAAAAATTGTATGTTTAATGTTTTCTCACAAGAAACACTTAAATTAGTAGTTACAGTTCGGTGTTGTTAGTTGTGAATCATACCTAATTGGCAGATAATGAGTTTAAATTTCGGCTTTATCTCTCAAACCATCATTTAATATTAGCCATCTACTGACTTAATAGCATTTATTTACAGTTTTTTTGCAACTTTGTACTATTATAATGCTGGGATAAGACATAATTGCAGTAAATACGAGTCGTCCTCATATTGTTAGTGTTTGGAAATCAAAACGCCAGTGGTCTGAAAATAGCCTTGTCCCAAATAACTGTCAAGTTGCCAGGAACGCCGCGTACCTGTATACTGATAAGGATGATGGCGACTTTGGGATAACCGGTGGGAATTGATCATCCTGATATTAAACAACAACAACTCCGCGGCTTTGTGCTTTGTTTATCGGCTTACTATCAGGTCTATTATCTGTTTTGTGCCGTAATCCCATTGAAAATAATTGTTATTTTTATTCAGTGCTCTTTTCATTGAAGTGCAACATCATGAAATCTCTCTTGAGATACTTTAGTTCAGCTATATCTTTATTAACCAGTTTTGACCAGTTTATGCCCTTCATTGGGCATGTGCCTATAAGTATCGATGTGAGCGTTGAACCTTTTCGTTAAAGTGGATTTAGACTGCGGAATTTGCTCATCTGTTATAGATTTGATGGTTTTATTTGGAATTTAGGTGATTACTCTTGCAGCGACTTATTATGCTTCGAATATCTTTTACTTTTTGGTATCATTCACAATTTAATTGAACAATAGAATCGCTTTGGTCTTCCGCAAGGATTGCAAGAGAAAATGGTGTTTTGTAAAAAAAATGCTCGATGTGTTCTTTTTATTTCCTCTATTTAAGAATAAACGTGTCAGGTTTCTAATGTGACTTTTTGGGATATCATTCACTATTCCAGGGAAGCTTTAAGGTCTATCGCCTAATAGGGGTGGTAGATCTAGGATAAGAATCTTACTTTAAGTTAAAAAGATGAGTATTCTTCCAAATCAATGATCTTGATTTATGACATTTACGTACTAGGCCTTTTTGCATAGTATAATAATACTTTGGTTCTGAATAAGAATGCTTGGAAGTAGCAATTGCTGTTAATGGTTGAGAGTAGTCTTACAGTTTTATTTATTGCTTATTTCTGACGGTCAAGGTCATCAATGTTTACGTGCGCTGTGATATGTTTGACCTCACTACATGTATATGTAACTTTAGGCTTTCGTTATTGCAGATACGGACTGCTCTAAGCTGCTCGTTCATTCTGAAATGTCGCATTTTCCTACTTAACAGGTTGTTATTTATTACTGTTTCTTTCAAAGTTAGAACATTTTACGATTTTTTTAATCATGCAGAAGTATATTAATACGGAAACAGTAAAATAATCTAATAAACGGTTGAGTCAGACATTAAAAGAACTTATAATAATTTTAACTCTAATTTCACCGGATCGTCCACATTTTAATACATGGGTCTGGTTCACAGTGTAATATACTAGTATTTCACAGTTCAAATTCTTCTAGATTTTTTAGCAAGTTCATGTGGTTCTGTATGCGGAGCTTATATGATCAAGTTGAGTTGTTAACTGGTAAAGGGAAGGCAAAACAATGATTTGTCATGCACTGGAAGTCCAATATTGATTATGCGTCATCAACAGATCACTTTAACGTCATAATCGTGACGTCGCAGCATTATAAATTCCACCGCTATTCATCGATTGGTTTATTGTCTAACCGATCATTATTTCTGCTGTATTCGAGTTCAGTGATTGGTTAACTCTCCGGCTGATCACAATCTGGACTAACCTAATTGCAAGTGTATTAATAACTTCTTGATCGCATCAATAAAATTGGCCTTGTCTGGTACGGTTATTAGATTATTCTAGTCTATTCTGGTCTCTATCTGGGGTCTAAGCATCAGTAGCGTGCAATTTATAACTGGGATTGACCACACTACACCATTTGCGCTATTTCATGCGTATATTTGTCTCGTCTAAAAGACAAAAGAAGCTAGTGATAAAGCTCACTCTATGTAAATTTAAATAAAAATTAATCATAATCATAAGTTTCCCCTTTCAGCAAATAAAGATGGATTCACCAAGCGGACTCCTGATGGATTTCAGTGAACCTCTCCCAGCTGGTTTGGGCTATGAAATTCTGGCCTTCAGCATTCTCAAACTTCTCAGTCTCACGAGTATCGCTACTGCCGGATTGATTGTTATCAAAAATCACGAGGAACTGTAAGTGTGATTTCCCTCTACAGGTCTTACGTGGTTTATCTATTATTGCCTAAATATACTACTCCCTTTTACTTAAAGGGAACTCAAGCGGTATGTCGGTTGAGGTGATTTTTAGATTCTTCAGTACTTTGGTTTATACTGGAGTTTTTCCTCAACTTTTGCTATTATTATCTTTTCATCTCTATAAACACACAGGAAATTAGAAATGTGGGGGTTCCTTCATGGATAGCGTTTATTGCGAATCCGTACCGCTTAGACATGTGGGATAAACACAAAATACAACGACCTCAAACAGTAATAGCAAACGTAGG
This sequence comes from Hymenolepis diminuta, assembly GCA_900708905.1. Lineage (NCBI taxonomy): Eukaryota > Metazoa > Platyhelminthes > Cestoda > Cyclophyllidea > Hymenolepididae > Hymenolepis > Hymenolepis diminuta. The sequence continues at coordinate 925,911 of CAADRB010000043.1, read as the reverse complement.
ATTCAGTTAAGATATGAAATATAGTAGGGAGAAAGAGATAGAGGATTAAAAGCGCAGAAGTTAGGAGGACCTACAGGTAGGAGAGCAGACTGAAGAAGGGGGTTGAAGAGAAGGAAGCCAATCAGCATGTGATAGAAACGTGAAACATCGAAGTCGGACCAGAAGGAAGGGTACATTTGAGTATATATAGGTTGGAGTCGGTAGACAGTTGAAATATTTAAAAGACAGCTGGTATCCAGTTGAAAAAGCAGGGATAAATACATTGCTACTAGTGCATTGAGAAAAGGGGTATTTTTTGATGACAGGACTTTTGATTGACGTGCCGATGTGTGCATGGCGATGAGATCTTGGCGATAGCTTTCCAACAATTGCCAAGCTGTTTAAAATAGTATTAGCATAGATCACTAACAGTCAATCATGAATAACTCATGGGAAAATAATTGTAAAAATATCTTAAATTAGTCGTCCCAAATGAATGTGTATTAGGTTTCTCTTTCTCTACTGAAAGTCGGATAGAGAATTTGTGGTAACTCTTCCAACCTCAACGCAATGAGACAGATAATTGTGTGAATAAGTTTTTTTCACTTAACATAACAGTGGAATGTGAGGGGGGTGGAGTAAAAAAAGATTGCCAATAGGGTAGTCGACTATGTGTAATTTCATGCTAAACGAAAAGGAGGGGGAGGGGGGGGGGAAATACCAACCTTTATTTTCTGGTGTAAATCAATAAACATCTCCAGAAAATCGATATTTCGTACTCGAAGCGGAATGGCAAATATTTGACTAAGTAGAAAATTAGGGAAGAGGGACTTGTTAGAATTGTGTTTTACATGTTAGCAGTGGACAATATTGGATATGTATTTCTTTGATCTTAGTAAAATTAATGAAATATTCCACTAATTGATTGACTGGGAGTCAAATTGAGTTATTGGTGATTGTTACACAAATATTTTACTAGAAGCATGAGGTTTCTGCTGTATCTTTGTGTGTGATATTATCTCTAAATAAACATATTAGTAGTGTTCACAAATTAGACAAAGTGCAAAATAAATAATAATTAAAACGACTATGAAAGAATACCTTGAGCGAGCTCTCTTGGTAAAATTGTGTAGCTCTTATTAGCTATTAGAAGAGACAATAGTTGTCTATTAGAACTTCCTGAAACATCCTCAAGACAGCCCTTTCTGTTCCTTAATTGGATAGACGTATTCAGATACTCTCAATCTGTTGACTTAAAGGTACAATGGGGCCTACAATTTAGTGGCTTGGGATGGTTGGGTGTTGATCATTCCAGGTTTAACGATTAGTAACTTAATACTGGCAGAATCGTGATACAGTAGAAAAGTAATCATCGCTACCACATGTTCTGAATTTCGCGGATAAGAGCTCACTCAACATCCTAGGGATTAAATTCCCAAATAATATCGATCCTTAAAATATTAGGACGCGGCACAGTGAACTGTATCTATTTCGGGACAGGTCTGTGGGTTTGTATTGAATAAGTGTACTTAGAAAAAAATCTTCCTGCCTGAAATGTTTTAGGCTGATCTCTGTTGAAAAGTAATCGGCAGTTAATTGGGGCTCCTAAAAAATTTGGGACCAAAATGCATGCGAGAAAAATCTTCATATTTTAATTTTCTAAGCGTGTGATTCTTAAGGTGCTGTCCATCTTATGAAATTGGCGTTTAAATTTGCTAATTATTTGGTTTGTTACAGTAGCACTTTTATCTTAGGCTCATTTTGGTACACAAGACCCGCCCGAACTCTCTTGCAAACCCTTTCCTGAAAGCCATTGTTCCAGCTCTCTTCATTCTCTGCACAATTTCCCTCATTCTCCTTGCCTACTTTTTCTTCGATATTATGGGTACGTTTTCCTCTTGTTTAACCTATTTTTTGTTCCTTTCCGTGTCTAAATGAATTTTGTGATGTTTTTGTGCGTAATGTGGTGGTGCCTATAGTTTGCCATAAAGCATGCTCAGGATTAAACATTGCATTTTCACTGCTGTCCTGGATTTACTTATCGCTTGTAAATTAGGTGTGTTGATTTAGGCGATGTTACGTATATATCTAATCGACATATTTCAATTGATACCAAGCTGTGTGATGACGTGTTTCGTTACATTGTATTCAGCAATAAATCAAAAGCGTATATTATGTGTGTTTGGATTAGAAGTTACCAGTTAATTGGATTACCGATGGTGGAAGATTGTGACGTTTTAAGCAAATATTATTTCATCTTGCTATTATCAGAACATATATGAAAATGGATTACAGTACGAATATTCTTCGCTTTGTTTTGTCCCAAAGTATGTTTAAATACATATTTTAGAGCCATATGCCATCTCTGCTACGTTAAAACCATGAACTGGTGAATATTAAATAAAATCGTTTGGCTTTCTCAACCATCGGAAGAAAATGAATTGGAGAGGCAAGACTTCTTGTTAAAAGGTCGGTCAACAGACATTGAACATCGTAGACAGGTATTTGCTGTCACCCAGAGGATGAATCATGAAATTCGCATTTCGAAATGTAAACTACCCATTTAGTAAATATTTTCCAACTCGATTCAATGAGTAGAAGGCAGGAAGACTTACATCTTTGTGTTGCTCTCAGAATCTTTTTGATTCCTCCCCCTCTTTCATTTATAAGACTTTCCGTTAACTGATCTCAGTTGCTTCCCACAATTGAAAATTGTAACTTTTTTATTACTGCGGGTGATAATATAAAAAATAATCGTAGAGCCATTTCGCCACTTGTATTGCCTAAGCTGCTCAACCAGATTACCTTGTATTCGCAATTGCTCGAAACCAGAAGGTAGAAAACCTGTGTCACAAACCACTGAACTCTTTGCTAAGATAATGAATTTGCTCACATATATTTGGATGTTGGAAAAGGATTGACTCCCTTATTGGCCAATAATGGCAGTATTGGCGAGATTTCATACCCTGGTGCGACCTTAAAAACTCGATAAACGATAATCTAATACACGATGGGTAGAGTCTCTGAATTTCACTTAGGGGCAACGACAGTGCTCTATTTGGCTTCCTAACTATTGCTATTCAAACAGCATTTAAAAGTGCATTCAAATGTTATTTATTCAATTGAGTAGAGTGGAGGGAGAACGAAATGAGTAGAAGGCATCTTCAATTAAGAGATTTGGGTGATATTATGTACGGCAGTGACGTAGTAGTCGATGTGTAGCCACCGGTACACATTCAGTAATGTGGATTCCCAACAGCTCCAGTTAGCTCAGGTCAACAAGAACGTTGATAAAATATGAGTTTCTCATAAAAAAAGTTCCAAGATATCTTCCTCCTCTATCTAGTTGTCGGGAATGTGAAACCAAATACATGCAGCCTTTGATGTTCTTACTCTTAAAAATGGTCGGTTGAGGTCATGGAGACTTATGTATAAATTGAATGAATTTCTCTTGAGAAAACTTAAAACTTATTTTAAGTAATCAGAATAGTTCGAAAGCTCACATTTGGAAAATTGCTATTTTAATGGATCCTAAAGTGATTGAAAGGATCGTTGTGTATTACTCCAAGGTCAGTTATCATTTAGGAAGTGACTTTATCGTTCAGTATCTAGTACCTCAAAGGATGCTCTTTGATGACAATTCTTCGCTAAGTTTAGAAAATTACTGCCACCATTCTCCAAATAGAATAATTGAAATTATCGTCTAAAAATGTTAATTTATGCTAAAGGCAAGAAATACCGACGTGCATATTTTTAAATTAAGAAAACAAGATATCAATGTACATCCAATGATCACCCTGCTTTGTGCTAATCAGTAAAATGATAGTGAATTGATTATACATTTCTACTGATTGCACTTTTTTATCTTTCTTCGTCAGTATACTTCTTTATTGCTGTATTCGTGGTCGCTGGAGCTTCTGCAATGTCGTTCGTTGCTGCTTTCTTCCTCTTCATGAAAGCACCAGCCTTGTGAGTCCACTATCTTCACATATTTCAATGGTAGAATTCCAAATTTTTTAATGGTATTTTTCTGATTAATGAAAACTCCCATTTTATCCCTTAAGGATTTATCTTATGTGGAAGTGGCAAGATTAAATATTGATTATAAGACTTACTGAAATTGTGCGAAGTGTGGAATTCGCATTAGCGGTTGGGTATATATTATCTACGATTGATCCGTTATTCATAAAACTAACTAGGTTGTGTCACGATAAAGAACGCTGAAAACAAAATGTGGAGATTTTTTAAAACTAATTATAGGATTATTTTGAAATCTCTTAATCGGTTGTATCACTGTTAAGTTTCCATAGAGTTCATATTAAAAATCTTGGAGTATTTTCAGTCTTACTGAATCGAAGTCATTTTGCGGATATTACCTCATAATGTGCTATACAGGACAAAAGCCACTTTAAAGGGTTGTTGGGCTTAGCATGAATGTTTGTTGGATCAGGGTTACGAGATCGAAACTTAATATATATAGAGAATCAACCGCGTTTAAATGGTAACTTCCTTAGGATATTCCTACTCAATTTATTGGGCTTTGGCGATTTAATTTGGGCTAAAGTCAACTCAATTTTAAATGAAGAAAATTGACAATTGGTCAAAATGGAACAAAAGTAGTTGACGGAGTTGTCTAATCATAGAGCATTTCGCTACTAATTGCTTATTAACGTTTCTGGCCGCCGATGGTGCAGAGGTTTGTACCAGAGGTCGATGTCACGTAATCGGCCCTAGAATGCCTTCCAATTACCAAAATCAGATGTTTAACACTTCTACTAGTATGCTTGGTATGTTTAAATGTCACTTTCGCTTTTGTGGTAATTAAAATGTGTATTTTATCAGTACTAATCTATTTCCACGATCTGTCATCTCCAATGAGAAAAGATCTTTAGTGAGATTTTTTATTTATTCCTCAATGTCGATTTTCCTCTTTAGACTACATGCGACGTTTTTTAACACGATTGATTTCCCTTCTAGAAAACGACTTACATTTAGAATTCGCAAATTGGATATCAATGCCCCGCGTTGTATTCTTTTTTTCATGTTCCTCTCGTTCACAATATCTTGGTGTGTCTTCCGCAATGATCCCTCGTAAGTTATCAGTTCCCATCTATCTTATTCTTCATGTCGATTGTTGCGCATTAACGATCTCTGTCATTCCGAGTTCTTATGTGGGTATTCTATTACTTTACTTACAAATAACACTTCATACGTTGATCTACTGTTTAACCCTCTTGCTCTCTCCGATTTATTATATACTAACGATTCAGTCAATTAGAGCGATAGTTCCTAAGACAGAAAATAGGGTCACTTACAGAGAATTGGCTTAAACAGTTATTCTAGATTACTCACAAACCAAAGAGGGTTTGATATGACATGTGGCTCTGACTAACACGCAAAGTTTGAGATCATAGATTTGATGATTAAATACATTGATTAAGTCTGACTAACAAAGAATTAGAGTTTTTTCTCTAGGGGGGTCAATGATGCTCCTCACTCTAAGAGGACCACTGAAACACGCTTTTCTAAATGGACATGGTAGTTATATTTGTTAATAGTTTGCTTGTGCGTTGGTGGTGCATCGGTTACCCCTCTCGCTTGCAAAGTCTGGGGTTACAGCTTCGATGACCCAATGAGGGGAATGGCTAAACGCTGTTTAAATATGATTAATGTAGGAGGTAATAGAAATTGATTTTCTCGTCAGAGAAGCTTCATGCTTCTTTCATCCTATCCAAGACGCATTTTGGAAGACGCCTGGGATTAAAATTGGTATGGTGGGTATGGAGATATCAAGGTTATTGATTATCCAGACTCCGTATACCGCAATGACCTTATAAAGATAGTGATAGTAACACGTATTTTGTTTGAATTTTTTTTCTCATTTCATTGCTCTTATCTAAAATTAATTTATTGATATATTGGTGTATATGTAGACTGTTCGCAAAGCTCGAGGAAGAAAATAAAATCCATTTACCTTTCCCACTTCTGTTTCAGTTCTTCTATTTATTTATTTTATCTGGGTATTGCATAAAAAGAAATGTATGGGCGCATGTCTGCCTGATTTATCTGGTTATGACAACGTATGAGATTGTTTTTTTTGAAAGTCGAATATCTGTTTTCGTTAATTTTGCCATTCATGAATCAATTCAGAAAAATTATTATCTTTGTAAGGCCTTCCTGGTTAAAATTGCAAGAGCATTCTTATTAAATGCCATAAGACATCTAAAAGTCACGAATTATTTCAAAGCAATCACCTCCATCAGTCACGTTTGATACTTTTATACTTATTTTTCCTGTTATAGTAGAAGAAATAGACCCCTGTCGAAAGATAGTTTCGAAAATAAATCGTGACATTACAGCTACCAACAAAGTGGGAGTAAAAGAAATGACCAGTTATGGAGAATAAAGAAAAAAGATTTTCGAAGTTCCTTTCATGTTCTTTCAAGTTACTTTTTAGAATATGTCTTTTATAAGTAATTCAGAAGCTGAAAGGTCAGTTTGCATTTCTAGACTGGTTCAAAAACCGTAAAAAGAAGAAGTTGTAAGAAATATATTTCACCAAACGCCATCGGCTGCGCGAGAACATTATGGTCGGCTTTAGGATAAACTTTCTAATGTCATGAGTCGAAGGAGGAAGTTGTCGCCAAGTCCAATTTGTTCTTAATCGTCCTTATTTATACTTAAATACATACTTTTTTCCACAATTCCTCTACTTCTCTTGTTTTCAGAATTGGTTGGATCATGCAAGACATCATTGGTGTTTTCCTCATCATCCAAATACTTGCCGATGTATCCATTCTGATGTCTTTTAAGGTTCGCTCTCCTTTTTTGTGTTGCTATCAAGCTTTCTAGTCGATAAATAACCTTTAATAGTTTTTTTCCTCTTTTAGACCATCTGCATATGTTTCCTGATCCTTATTTGTTACGATGTCTTCTTTGTCTTTATCTCGCCATTTATTGTTAGCGTAAGTTTACTATTACACCTTATCTCTTACCGATATAATATCCAAGACGTTATGTAGACTTCATTTCCACTTATTGAAACAATTTCTCAAGTGAACCATAAGATAGGAAGAAAACGGTTCCAGTTTATTGATTATACATGTTTAACGCGTTTATATCGCTCTGTCATTTTTACAATCATTTTATGATGCCTCTGTACACTGTTAAGTGACGTCTGTTTGTGATTTACTGATGTAAACTTGACATATAGCCGGATTAAATCATGGATTTATTCTGATAAGGAATAAATCATCCAAGTCAATCAATCTTGGGTGTCCCTGCTAAGTAATATGACATGGCTTTCGCAAGACTAGAAAGTTGTTTTTGGGAATCATTTCACCGTTTATAAATGATAATGTGTTTAACATGGGTAGCCAATTGACTTATTAGTAAATGTAGGTTACGTATCCTGGTCTGTGATTTTGTTGAGTTTCATTACCCGACGACATCATTGATTGTATTTGAAAAAAATATCAGTTAAAGTTTCTCTAAATCAGATATTCGAATTTGATAGACAGACAGATGTAAAACCACTAATGCTACGTTAAGCAAGGGCGAGTGAAATTTGAAAATTTTAATCTTGCCAAGGAAAGATTTCTTAAGAACTCGATTTCTGATTGATTCCTATAGGTTTTTGAGATATTTTTGTCCTTGAGAGATATGAGGAGGAAGCCTAGCTATGAAGACCACTATACGGAAAATTGTGCTAGATTCCAGTTTTTCATGAGCGGAGAGACTTAGTGTTTTTTTCGTATTAAGCTGGCCAATTATACCTTGTCTGATAGCAAAAGGAAACATTTGAAGATCGGGTGACGGTAATACATTTATCTTTTACACAGCGTTACAGTGGTTAGTTCTTGTAAGTCTTTCCGTTTTATCTTTTACCAACAAATGTATTTGATTCACACCAATTTCAGGGAATTTATCTGAGATTGCTGTGTGTGATAGGTTTTTATTGTATCTTTCATAAAAAGGTTGGCAAGTGAAATTTGAGCAGTCGGTGCTTTATCGTTTGATATTCACTGGTTGTAATTTATCTAAAATTCAATTAACGAACTTCCCTTACTTTTTCCTTGACTTCCAGATTTTGTGCGATAGAAAATTGTAAACTGTTTCTTTAACATTTTTATATTTATCCCATTTAGATGCTCTCGGGACTACATTTTTTTGTGTCACTGTGAGTATTAGTATTAATAGGCCTTACTCAATATTAACTTTCGGAGCCTGACACAATGAGATTTTCAGGATTCTAGTTTAATTCAGTTAAGTTTCTGTAGTGTAATTTAAGGCTGAGGAAGTATAGGTAATGAATATGCATATTTGAGATTGGAACCACTAGTCTACCCAAGTGTAGGATGGACTCAATGCGTCGGCAAATTTAATGAGGGACTATATTTGTACTTCAATCTCGGTGGGATTAATTGGTTGATGTCAATGTGACGCCCTCCTTACTCTGGAAGATATTATCATGACGTGCGTCTTGATATTTATTTGTAATTATTTAATACTGTAAAACATTAAAGTGGCTTTTTTCTGTTGAAAATAATCGATTATCTCTTAAACTGTTTAAATATATTAATACTATTGGAGTTGTTCACAGTCATTTGATAATTCGTTGACTTAACTGTATATTTAATAGATAATCGATTAATCATCATGATGGAAATCTGTTTTATTATTATCTCTTCTTCATTGAAGTTACTATTATCACAAGTCCAAAGGAGATATCGAAGTGACATTTTCAAATTTTCCATTTTAAATTTTAATGTACTTATGTCACTTGCGTAGGTGCTTGGGTGGTAGTTCAAACTTAGGCTCTTACTAAATCATTGTGCACCTCTTAAACCTATTGATATCATTTCGGGTTTTTTTCTGTTACTTGTAAGTGTAACTTTATTGCAGAATTCAACTATAGTAGCCTGACCTGTTGAGACATGCGATTGATGTCTCATTCTACCAAGATTTTCACCTTATTGGACTACTTACCAATATCTTTGGGATGGCGGAAGGCCCATAACCGTTTGACCAACAATTCAGATGTGCCCATATGAGAAGTCAGAAAATATAAGAATTAAACTTTCTTTTGGAGTTTATTTATCATAGAATGTTAACAGACAATCAATCGAGGTTGAGGCCAGCCAATAAGTCCGATATAACTGAAAGTATTTTTGGTAGTGTTGATGTCGAATAGAGCGATCTCCATCAAATCCGAAATACTGTGCTTGATGTGCATTTGTTTCAGTGCTCTTTAAACTTGATTTGAATGTCGAGTAACGTAATCTATAAAGAGATCCAAAATGTTAATTCCGTTCTGATTCATTTTTAATAAAGCAATGTTGTTATGTGTTGACGATGTTCATTTAAGTAATAGTTGAAATTAAAAAAATTTCTTTCTTTATTTTATTGACTAGATTGCGATTTTACTGAGTGTTTCCCAAAAAAAATAATAAATTTTCCACATGATAAGGATGCTTATTTTGTTGCTGCCTAATTTGAATTAGAATAGCTTGTCCCAAGACCGGAAGAGTTCATTATTATTGACAAATCTCTTTTGAATTTTCTCTTGTGTTAAGAAACTCCTTTCTGATCTGTCGTGTCATTATATGTGCCACAAAAAATGTTCTCTATTTATAAAAGCAAGTTTGAACTATATGACTGTTTTATGGTATTCTCTTAATGTTATTCTCATTGGTCGCTGAAATCAAAATCAGTAGCTTGATTTTCATTCTTTTCCCGTATCGTTCAAGGAAGCAGTGAGGTTTGAAAAATCGTAAATGGGGCATTTGGCGGTTCCCTATTTTATTGTTTTTTAATGTCAGTCGGAAAAGGACATTTTACTCGAAGGGTTTTTCTCTTACGTTACTTGTGTGGTCCCTGCAAGTCAGAAAGTTCCTATATGACCTTGATTATCATTCATGTGTGCCTTCTCATCCTCTTGATACCATTTAATCTTCGGAGTTAAGGAAATGCATTGCAATAAATTATGAAGCCAATATTTTATTGTACTACCGTTCAGTATCAATATTTTTGTTTATTGTTGACCATGGCACTATGTAAAACGTTTGCGAATTTCATGCATTGGAAAGTAACTGAACTAGGCGATATTTTACTAAAGTCTTACAAGAGACAGGGATAATTCAACCGTCGTGCCATCACAAGATTGGAAGTAACAATGTGGGACAGGTAAATCCATTTAAGCTATTACCCTCTTCAGCTTTCCAAACTTCACTATCACAGGATAGGAAGGAGACAAACAGAGAGCAGAGAAAAGGTGCCAGTCTCGAAATGGATAGCAGACCAAATCTAAAAATGCATGTGTTGAATGACGGAGGTAATTGATAGATAAATGGATGGTTATATAACTACCATACATCAAAAGGTCTTCCTTAATCATGAAGAAGTACAATGCTAGTTTCCCTGATGAACATTTGAAACGAAAAGTAATCAATTCTGGAGGATAAACTGTTTTGTGGTAATCAACCTTGTCAAGCAGGGTAGGACTAAATCAGTAAATTATTCCCTATTCTCTCTTGGTACCTTCTATGATAAATCCTAATCAGCTAATCAGAAACTCTTGATTTTAAGACTGACCGAATCTACCGAAAATGAGTGTTTACAACATGGTCATCTAGATCTAATTGGATAAATATCTATTCTGCATTTTTAATTTGATTGATGTTTACTTTGGCAGCTACCCCACTTACGCATACTGTCAATTCTGTTAATTGCAGAAAAATTTCGATATATTTATTGTAATAGGTCAAATGTTATTCCACATTCCATAGTTTTCGAACAGCAGAACAAAGTGAGGGAGGTTATATCAGATTGTTTCACAGCATTTTCGACCTGTTTTATTGCAGTTGATTGATCTGAGTCCCAGATATAAGCCAATGAGAATTAATTTCGTGATCAAAGACTTCGTAGGCTTACAGTTGAACACTCAGGTTTTGTGTATTTCTGCTAAACTGGAAGATCTGCGAAAATGGTTTACTTCTGTCCTGTTTTGTTGTAAGTGGGAAAAAATTAAGCTAGTTTTGTGTGTATTTGTTTTCAGTATTTGAGTTGTTTTGCCGCTAATTAGTTTATGTTTTTTGTACTTTGCCTGAGTGTGTAACAGATCATGGTGTTTTATTGACGGAAAATATTTTAAATAAAACTGCAATTGTGCGTTTATGAGCCGTTCATTTAAAATCGGCGATATTGACAGGTACATGTCCTTAAGAGCAACATTAGCTTCTTAAAATCACATACGCAGATTATATAACACCATGCTTCTTGAGTCTTAGTTCTAGTTGTGCCGGTTGCATCTGAGGGCACCTTATGCACTTTTAGAAAAAACAGAAAGTGAAGCTGTTATTAGTTGAAACTTACAATTCTTTTTTTAAAAAAACAAATTAACATATTAGCCTAGGTTTTATTCCGTATATCCTCCTTTGGCTTCTATCACCTACTCGATTTGAGTCTGAAAGCAATTGCAAGCTTTGATGACGTGGTCTTTATTGATATCCTCTGTTTCTCGGGCTATTGCTTTCATCAGAGAGAAGGATTTGGTGTTATAGGGATGCCTATTAGCGTCCTTTTCAACCACGCCCCGCTCCATACGTAATAATTAAAAAGATTAAGATTTGGGGAGCAGTTAAGAGGTCATAAGTTTGGTGTGACATGATGATAAAATTTCTCGGCCATCCAATCCTGGCTTTTGAGAGCATTATGGGATGAGCCGAATCTTGTTGAAAGGTATGGGGTCCTCCACTGACTGCGCTATACATCCAAGGCGGCTTAACAACAATGTTTTGAAGAGTTTCCACATCTGCATTTGCATCGACTCTAAGGCCCTGTGGAAAAATTTGAGGAGACATGATGTGTCCCTCCCTCACTGTTAACAACGCCGAAACCCATCACTGTTGCTAGAAATTTCTTCACTCCTGTTCTTCTGGGCGTTTCAATTTGTTTAAGAATCCTTTTGCATGCATTAAACCATTCTCTTGAGTTTTGTGTCCACATAAACTGACCTCACTTAGGAACATGTGAGATCTGTATTCGAGATCTTGATGAAGAATATTCCTTATTATTCCTTCAGACACTTGAAGATCTTTGACAAGATGTCGTGCATTAACTTCCCAGGATTTTCGTCCATCATGCCATGCACTCATCATGAGTCAGCAAGGCGTTGACAATGCTGTTTTCTCTTCCTCGTGGCGGCCAATTCATCTCCATTATTTTTATTCAATGGCTCTTTTCAACTTTGCAAACGAAAGATGTGGAAACTTTTTGAAATTTCGCAATTTCTTTATTCCTGTGTTGCACTTTTATAGACAATATTACAGCAGTCTTTTCATTTCGTTAGTTATAGTGGTATCTGTCATGAGATTTTATGATGTAAAAATGCATTAACTATTATTGGGTTAGTTTAAATTACAAAAATATGTGCTCCTCAGATACCTTACGAATCCCATATTATGTATTATTTTCGTTCATTTATGATTTTAGTTAAACGATACGTCCCAGCCCTATTAATGTGCAGTGTTCTCCCACATTTAATTTGTAAAGAAGTGTAGCATTCTGGAACCTCTCTTTTTTAGGATACATATTATGCTACTTCTTAACTAATGCATTCTTCTAATGGTAATCGAACTCGCGATCTTATTTGTAGTATCAGTAGTAGTAACAACAAAGGGCAGAGAAGTCAGAAAGAAGAAGTCTTCACTAGAGTCAAATAGTTTTGATTATACATACAACTGTTTATAAAGAACGAGTTTTCATAACCTCATCACGTGATTCGTTGGTCAATCAGGCCAAGTATGGTCACACGACAGGATGTGCACTGGTGGTGCAGTGGCTAATATACTCGCTCGCGAAGTCGGAGGTCTCGGGTTCAGTGCCCATCGGTGTAAACCCAGTGAGCGGAATGGCACTGGTTAAGTTTGGCTAATAAAAGTTCTGGCAGATATCGACTTTCTCGTCTGGTAGACTCACAAATGAACTTTGGAATTATTAGTATTAATAACATAACAGAATACGTGAGGTGATTAAAGTTCCAATTAACTATTAGGTAAAATGCATAGTCAATGAACGTAGAGTTGAAAGTATTACAGGAAAGAACACCAAAGCCTCTAGCCTGACAGACGTGCAATTTGGTTGTTGTGCCACTGGCGAACACATTGATGAATCATTTGCTAATAAGATTCGGCTAAATTTTTACCTTTGATGAATAGGTAACTTACCTACTGTTTATCCACTGAAGAGAGTTTCTCCTTAAATTTGGAGAGAAAATTCGACTTCTATGACTCGTGATGGGCATTTTAGTATCGTAGTAATTGTAAAATCTAAAAGTTTGCACTCGTCATTGACACTGTTGCACAATATGTTAAATACCCCTAAAGTTGTGTTTATATCGAGACGGTAATTTATGGAATCTTCCCCTGATATTGAATGCTTAAAACTCTGTTAAGAATTTGACCCCATGTTTTATTATTTCCCATGCTTTGCTACAACTAGGCACATCAGAATGACTAACAGAAATATTTTAATGAATCGTAAATCTACGACGTGTAGGATATTTTTCATCAGATTATTCGACTTCAAAACAACACGCTTAAGTCATTTTGTATAACGATTGAGTTCATTCATATGCGTTTTGACAGAAATTGGTCCAGTTCTTCATTCTTCATCTGGCGAGTGTACTATACCGCAACAGTGGCGTTCCAAAGGCACTTTAGTACATCAGCCTGAACTGATCAGTCAAGTTGACTAGGTGTGGTCGAGCTTTCTTTTATCCCAGATAATTTGAGTGCAAAATGGGGAAATTTATTTGGGAATTAGGGAACCACTACAGACTTTCTTATCAGGTCATTTTAAGATTCACTTATCGTCTGTTTTTCGTGCCAGTCCTCTTCATCATCAACTGCTGAAGCACATCAGCCGTCCGTTGAATCCGGCTCTTCCGTGTTTTCTCCCAAAGCCCAGCATGAGGTACTCTCCCGAGGTCGTCGTGGGATTGCCAATCCTGGAACTAGTATCATGGAAGCTGTCGCAACAGGGTCTGTAGGCTCATCGGGTGAACTCATGCCCCTTGTCTTCAAGGTCTCTTTGGCTACATTTGGCAATCGATCATTCGCGTGCCAGAATAATCGAGACTATGCCGTGCTGGGCTTTGGGGATGCTATTCTTCCTGGTATGTTTTTCATTATATAACCAGGGGAATTACTGATACGGCACCTGCTGGCTTTTGGGTGTTTACTAAGCAACTTAATAATCTAATGAATAAATCAGACCATTGTACTCCATTCTATTCTAGTCTGTAAAAGGAAACTCACTCATCGTATGATGTACCACAATTTTTGGGACACCTTCAGTCTTTTGGCTATGACGATAATCAGAAGTATTTGGGGACAGCGCATAGACGGTGTTTTTGATAAAGTTGCTAATTTCTAATCGTATTTGCCAGTGCATTCAAGCACCGTTTAGCAATGAGGGGATGCAAGTGTATGCACCACCTGAACTGAATACGACTATATATGCAACTTTTCATTAATACATATGCAGCGGGCTGGTAGATGTTTAAAGTACTACCAAGTTAGGTTTAGAGACATCCTCTTCACGGAACTAATGATCTTCCTAAAGGCTAATAGAATACAACAGCTTTTTCCAAATTGGAAGCCTGAGAATTGGGTGGGACTAGGGGTAGAAATGAGAGAAAGGAAGGAGTAGGGAAAGAACTCAAAATCGGAAGGACGTCAGTGCTACGCGAGGGAAAATGTGGTCGTTTCTTATTCAGCCAGTAAAATTTTCATCTAACCATTGGGGCAGTGCGGCTAACATATGGGTTCGATAGAATGCTACGAGGTATTCTGTCGGGTTAATTTATAGAATGCCATAAATAACTTTTAAGTAATCTGACATAAATTCTTATTCGTGAAATTCGGAAACACCATATTTGTAATATGATCATTTAAAAGTCGTAAAATGCATTTCTTGCACTTCAGGATGCTTGATGTATTAGTAATTCTCTTCCTTGGTGCTTTAAGTTGTGAGTTTAATGTACAAATTTTTCATCTTTTGGTATTTCTTTTATTTATGTTAAAGGAATAACTTCATCTAAAAACATTTTTTGTTTGCTTAATTACTCTATTAAGTAGTATTTTTCACTCCCTTGCTGCTTTGTTTTCTACTTAATATTCCTATTAAATCCAAACCTTTGTTTGCTATTTGATTTGCCCTTATTCATTCTCTGATAATTTGCCTGCGTGGTAAATATTGACTTATTTAAGTATTTTAATTAGTATTAACTATTCGTAAATAAATTTACTTTTTTTAGGAATACTCTGTGTATTTCTCGCCTTCTACGACACTTGTTGGCAAAGAAAAGTGCCATGGAACTTTATCTCCGCTCTTTCTGGTGCGTTAGTCAACCTTAGAACAGTTAAAAATAAGAATTTTTGAATTTTTGTGGCTGTGTTCTATGGTGAGTATTTTTTAATTTTATGTATGTGCGATATGTATTTGTCAGTACGCGGCGTTTTTCCCAGTGAAAAAATTTGTTTTCTTGGTTCCAGTATTGATATTTATATATTTCACCGATATGTTTTGAATATAGCCACACACATGGTTGTAGCCAAATAGGCTTCTATTGTCACAGTCTTTGAAGCTACGGGACGTTTTTACTGAAAAACCATGACATTTCTTTACTGAAGAAGTATCGAGTCTGTATTGGGAAATCCCGTATTTCCTCACCAATGGTTGTTTCCTCTAACCTGATATTTTTTCCACCAGGATAACCATAGTAGTGGAAACTGACTTCTGCAAAAAGCGAAATAAAGCCTCGGTGGTTCGAAATGAAATCAGGTTATTTACGTGGCAAATTCCTTTCTTTTACTATTTACTAATATATTGCCTTTCTTTATTCGTCTTTCCACAAAATAATTGAGATAGATAAAACTGTAGTGCATTAAGGTATTTGTTGTTTTAATTTTGTAAAATGTTAATTTCCTCTGAGAGATTTAATCGCCCAGGGCCAATTCTGAATTATTAATATTTTTTAGCTTTGTAAATTACTTTTCGTGTTTCGAATTTCTTTGTTACCGTTAAGAAATATCCGTCCTGATATATAAATATTATACTTCTGAGTTGAAAATTGCGCTGGATACTGATTTTCTCAAGAATAAAAATTAGTCTATATATGTATATTTGTAGTTGTTTTTTTCAAAACCTACCTCTTTTTTATCTTATCAGCAGCTAGAAGCATACATCTTCAGCTGGATAGGTTTAATGTTTGGGTAGTGATGCTTATTCCGTTCCCATAGCTACAGAGTTGTTGGTTGGTTAAGGCAATTATTATAAATCTTATTAACTCGTGTTTAACTGGCACTAGGTTTATAAACAAGAAGCCACAAATTATGTTAGAAGTAGGTCCACATCCTAACTAGCCAAAGAGAAACACACACTAACGTGCAAGTAGCACGGTCGTCAACCAATGGGGAAATCGAATCCGGGGAACAAGTGTGGCCGTTGGGTAGACATATACTCTGCTTCACACCGTTTTCCCGAATTGGAAAACTGTGGTTATACTGGAAGAAATAGCTGCTTCCTATCGCCTTTTGTGTTTTTATGTCTCTTGGTCCGCCAGTTCATCTTTCATACGTCCTATAGACTTCATGCTCTTTCATATTACCTACCGTAGCTATATATATGCATATATTAATAGAGATTTGTTTTAACTACACTTCCTGTAGGGCATTATAAAATCGTTATTCCTTAAAAATATAAAATAGTTATTCAATGTTTTTGTTAGTCTTAGGAAAAGAATTAAAATAATAGAGTCAGTTACTTTTAATTTCACTTATATGGTCTGATGTGGATTCTCTCAAAATGCCTACTGTTTGCATGAGTTAAAATGAATGAACCAAATAAGAAAGACTAGAATAGTTTTCTGTAATTTTTTGGCAGAATTACTGCCAACGATTGTTGGTTAGTTTTTGCCCCTAGCTATTTTGCAATTTATACCTTCTAACAATCATCACTATAACAAAATAAGAACATTTGCAACCAGCATTGTTTATTAGTACCAATGTCCTTGAAGAGAGCGCAGACCGGTAGGGATAGATCGGTGTGAAGGTGCCGGCGAATATCATGGGTGTAGCGGAAGGCAGATGCAGAGAACTCAGCGAATGCAATGGATGTTGTGTGGATTTACACAGTTATCATAGTTGAGCCAGACGATTGTGGATAATCGATCAGTCGGGTCAAATTGCTTCAGTGAGTTGACATCGTCGAATGTCTTGTATTGATGCAGATCACGTTACTTAACCACACAGGTCTTGAGGATATTAGAGAGTGTTAGATTTCGAACCGAATAATAAGGTCGAATTGACTCACATGAATTATCTAGGAAATATAGGGGAAAATTTTGATTATGTTAATTTAATAAAACGTATCACTACAAATTTAACTGAGTAATCCCTTTTTTCTTCTATAGGTTACTTATTCGGCGGTGTAGTAGTTTCCATTGTTCTCTTCAGTACCAAAATGGCCCAACCTGCTCTACTGTATCTCTGTCCTTTAACCCTCGGAACCACCGTTCTCTGCGCTTATTGCCGAGGTGGTACCACTGAACTCCGCAATCTCTGGTCTGGAGGTCTACCCACACCAACCCTTGTTCATGATGACAACAGCACAGCTGCCGGAGTAGTCTCTGAAGTCATCTATCGCCTTCCTGGTGAGGAAAGAACATTGAGTTCTTCCGGCACTGGAAATAAGTCCGTGAATGAAGGGATACATGAGTCGAGTTTGAATGTACGTGGTGCCTATCATCAAGATCGATTCTTAAACATCTAGGTATATCACTACTACAGACAGAGACGCTGTCTGGATACTTGTGAAGGATGACTGTGCATTTTCTAAAGTTACGCCTTGGTGACTTTCCTTATGAAAATACGTTGATTTTTCACCTTTATGTCCTTATAACACAAACCCATATCTGCCATGTCTGAACGAGTTTGTCGAATCTCCTTTTTTCTATAACTGTCCCGTTTCATTTAATAGTCACATCCTCACACGCGTCCCTGCCCGTGTGACCCATTTAAATTGTCTCTGTATTTTCACTCATATACACACATCCAGACGCACCCTTGTCACTTATCGGCTCGTGCACTTTTCTTTCATCTCCTCTGTCCCTCATCTTACTCTTACTCTCTCGGATCCATATCGTGATTTATTCAATACACTTTGGTCAGGGCAACTCATTGTGTTATAGCGTTGGGAACTGCTGTTTGTTAACTCCTACGTTTTGTTACGACAACACTTGTAATATAAGCGACCAGAGTGAGTGTGGCAACCCTGTTACACGTAAAGCGATATAGTAAAGTTTCAGTCATAGGAATACAGAACACATGACTGCTGGAGTGGTGTTAATGGGTCATCACATTGGCCTGACGGAACATTGTATAAAGTCAATATAGATAAGCTTCGGACTAAATGTGATCAAATCTGTAATAAATTACCATCTTTAAATCACTGCACATGGTCTAAATTATAAAGTATTGAAGTAATAAGTACAGATGGGGCAATATACGATGAAAGGGTATAAAGGTCTCTAAGAGCACGAGCGATGGAAAAAATGAATCAATAAGGATTAAAAAGTACAATAGTGAAAGGAAGCGACCACACTGCTACTAATAAGGACTCGTACGATTGAGGATGTCCGGATATCAAACTTCTCCCCGTCCCCCACTGCGCCTGCGTTATTTGACTGTTCTATCAGCTTTGGCACTGGTTGGCGAAGTTGGTACCTTAACCTACTTCCAATACTTCGCGTATTGAAAAAACGGGGAATAAACCCCATCGTCTACCTAATTAGTGAACTAAATAAATGAAGAAATTTATGAAATATTTTTCGCGACTCTCAGTACTTCCAAAATTTAAAACAAATGCTAGAATTTGATTAACTAAGACCAATTCTTGCAATCAAACATTTATTTTTAAACTTCTTGAAATTTGGCAAATAACCAAATTTGTATTTAAAAGCACAAAATATTGATGTAATTACATTTCAATATTCATTGATTGAACTTATGTCTGCCCTTGGCATCTTTTAGCTGTCAACTACCATTTTAAAAATTGAATTTCAAACTTATTGACCTGCACGTGATGAACAGGTGCTTTCGGTCGATTAGACCAATCGATTTACTTGTGAATTAAAACCCTTAGTTCGTGTGATCTGTGTGGTTTTGCATCCGTCATGTCAATTTCTTGCTGAATTTCAAATAATACCCGAACCATAAAATTGATAATTAAGAACGTTACAAAGGAGGTGCGATAAAGAATGAAAATAGATCCAAGTCGCAAACGAATATCCATTAAATCTGCGCAAAAGTGTGCTTCAATTTTAGAGGCCTGGCAAGGACGGAATGAAGTGTACTGTACTGCAGAATTATAATTAAACTAACACAAATGGAAGTATCCTGGCACCAGTATGCATAGAATAACATTGGGGAAGCCAGTATGCCAAGATATACATGCATTCATCTCCTTTGCTGAGGAATGTGACGATGTTGGCAAGATAGTTTGAACTTCTTAGTTCCTCTTTTTATCTTAAAAACGTCTTATGGGCTCTATGCCCGATGATATTAACTTGCAGTATGTATATAATGTTAGTTAGTAAAAACTTATTTAGAACTTACTTCCAATACCCCTTAAAAGGATGACATTGTGTAAAGAGGTAAAATCAATGAGCAAAACACAAAGCTGATTATCTGGGTGTGGTCGTCTCTTTGGTCTTCATAAATACTGAAACTATTTGAAATTGGCACTAACCTACTTTAAGCAATACTCAAAACGAACTATATAAAGTATGGTTTTGCAAAATAGATAAAATTGATGATCTGAAAGCATTACGACCAGTCATGAAGGGATTAGTAAGGTGTAATAGGTCTATCGGGGCCACATCGATAGAATATTTGAAATAAATCAAGCCACTCATGTTGACAAGTCAGTTCGGAGGTGGCAGGCAAACCATCCCAATTTACTAACCAGTAAATTAGGCTTATATACAAAACATTTCTTCGGTAGATATCAGTCATGACTAGTCGTCGGTATCGTCGGGTATTTAAGTATAAATATGTTGATTTCATTCCAAATTCTATCGTCGATATGATGATAAATTGTGCACATGCATTTTTTTAAAAATAACGTGTGCTTTATTTTATTTGACACACGGTACTTAATTAAATATCGATAACCCATTCCTATATATTATGGTGAACGGAATTTAGGGTTCTGGAGGAAATTGTCGGACTTGAATAGGCTTACAAGTTAGAAAAATTTTACCGGAGACCCATAAATTAATGGTTTTTCATATCATCATTTCCTCAATCATTTTTGATAGTTAAATAACTGGAGATTTAATAATAAACTATTTCATATAAGCGACGGACTTTTTGCGATACCAGTAAAATTTAACTAGTAATATGATCATGAAAGTGCCTTTTATTATATGTTTTATGCAGTCTATTTAATTGATATTTATGAAAATCATATTAATTAATTCACCAAGGTCATGCGTATAACGCGCGGTAGCTTGTATAAGCAGAAAAACCCTTAAGGACAGGATGATATAGTCATTAGCTGATGTCTGCAAGTAGTGATTTTTGCACCTTAAAACATATTGAACAGTTGGTAGAAATACGCGAAGGACGCCGAATACACATTGAAATATCAGAACCCTCTGTCACGGGTATAATTAATTTTAATAAGTTTTCAATTTTAGATAAGGGAACATTGGTTTTCATTCATGGTGTCGGAGGAATGACAAGGATATGGAAAAATCAAGTTGAACACTTTGTTTCTGAGGTTTGTTGTTTTGTTTTTAACACGTTCTTGTATTTTTATGCTAGTTACACGTTCATCAGCCGTTCATAATTATATGGGCAATAAATTAAACGAAGACAAAGTTGTAATTATTTTATAATTTTTAAGTATTTATTATCATTTGGTGAATTCTTTATATTTGTATACCAGTTTTATGTAAATTTATGCTTCCATCAGGACCTTATTATAACTTATAGGGTTATCGAACAGTGGCTCTAGATCTGGTTGGTCATGGTTTGAGCCCTCTGACTATTCAAAATTGTTGTTGCTGCAATCAAAATTTACCGATCTACTCATACTCATCTTCTCTGTCCATTTGTCTACTTTGCCCTAGCCGTAAAAGCCTGAAAGAAAGTTGTCTCTTTCATGATAGCGTTCTTGATGTCCAAGCTGTCGTGGACAGATATGTCGTGGAGTATTACAGGGAAAAAGGAACGCTGAGTTCGGCCTTTGTTCTTCTCGTTGCACATTCCTATGGGTAAATTATCTGTCAAAAATTTGAAAATTTTACAATGGGAAACTCTTTTTGAAATTCAGGGATAGTCATTAAAAAGATTAAAATTTTCAGATGTATTAAATTTTGGATTTTCGGTTAATATTCATCGCAATCTAGAAAAATAATCATGAAAAAAGGGGGATAACTTCTCATTAGGAACCCATTTTTTACTTGACAGTTCATTTGTTTATTATAAAATCTGAATTTCTGAATCTCTCTTATTATTAGAATAATTACAGAAAATTTGGAGATTTGAAATTTTCCTTCTTGACTTAGTTTGGTATTTGCTACTTGTTTCACATTCTCTTTCACCTATGGCACCATGACCGATTTGAGATATGCATATTGATGAGCCTATGTAGTCTGCTTTTGTGATTTTTCTCCTTCATGGAGAGAGTTTGCTCACATTCAGCTAATAAATCGGTTACATAATCTCATGCAACTTCACGATAGAAAGTTTTTGAATAATGAACATTTAAAGTTGCATTATGATAAGTCCATCCGTTCATCAATGCCTTAAAGGATTATTTGTGAATACAACGAACTTCAGGATCAGGCTTGGAGGGAGGCATGGTCGATGGAATTTGTTTGCCTCACGAATTCTTACTTTTAAATTAGTATTCAATTTAGAACTACTATCGTCACTTTCATGATATTTGCCAAGATTACCCTGTAGTAGGTATTTTCTTCAGTGATCTTTCAAATCATAGATTATATTTGTTTTTTTTATTTGCTAAAGATAACAAAACACATTTAATAAATAATATATTATCCTTCATTTTCTTTTTTAAACCTTGAAACACCCATAAAAAATATTTACATTACATCAACGCTTTCTTGTTGAAGATTCTTAATTTATAAAGACTTTATTTCTTTGATGATATCTCTGTAGTTTATAACTTTATTATTATTTAATTCATATTTCGTCTATGTTTACTATTTAGAAAGACAATACTTAAAGTGTGTAGTTTGCTTTCTTGATGCTTTTTTTTTCATTGCTTTAATGAGGCCACTCGAATAAATCCTTCCGATACTCTGTTCTCAATAGTTTCCACAGTGCAGGCTTTTTTAACATTGTGATAAATATCGGAAGGTCATTATAAAGATATGATTTTCTTGAGTCACCTTTGTTTGTCAGGAAATGAAATAGGTAAAAGGTGCCAATTTGTATTCATTTATTACTCTTATATTATAAGTAGTGTTCAATAGATGTTATGAGTACTGATGCTTATATTGCTTCTCAGATCACTATTTGTACTGTCATTATGTGCCAGTGGCCTAGGGTCAACATGCACAGATGCTGAGTCAGATTTCACGTTTTCGATATTCCTCTGCTACTGATTAAGACTGTTCAAGGGAGGAATAATTAAATAAGTTTCTTGTCATAGAGTTCAGTAAGCTACTACAGATCAGTCAAACGCAGGAATTGGAAAAATTTTCCCTTTAATGGATTTGGATTTATCTTGTAATGTCTTTTTATTCCTCGAGGTTCAATCCAGTCATCAATTATCTCCGATTTTGCAGTCTTTTAGGTTTATATTCGTCCTTATCATACTTCTTTCTTACTTTATATTCAAGATTGACAATAATTATCAGAAAAATAGGAGTAACAGCCTATTTTCTTGTTTGAAAATCAAATTGACTAATTAACCAGTTAATTGATTGACTTTATTGATATGTTCTTGCCTTCTAGGATTTAATATCACAACGTACATAATAAGAACATTCATAGAACATCGATTAACAGTTCTCCAAATGGTTTCTTTGACGCCTCTACTTGCTTGCATTTTCTTAGCGATTTCATTTTTAAGGAATTTTAAATGCCTCCATGTTGTTTATTGTTGTTTTTTCTTTGTTTTATAATTTCATAATATACGCATTTGCACTGTTTTCACAAAGTAATTCAATTATTACAAAAGCTTCTCTCACTTTTGATTGTAGTGTGTCTCACCCGTGGGACACACTACAAACTCGATTGGTTCAACACTTCAAGGTTAATATTATTTTAGTCTTACGCACTTAAGTAAACCCATAGGGTGACATCATTTCAAACTCGTTTTAATAACAACACCTCTTACATGTATACCCGCCATACAATAGTTTGACCCCGCTTCTTAACTCCGTAGACAATGGAGAAGCTAGGTAATATTTTAGTGCAGTGGCCCGGGAATTATTCCCAAAATCGCTTGAAGCAGTTATCTTGGAAACATACCTTGGTCATTATTCAAGATGTTATTAAGCCTAATTTAACTTGACTAATTTGGTAAGAACTAGCTATTTAAATTGAGGTTTAGTAAAGTAGATAAGCGAAGACAGAAGATCTCGGTTCCTATAGGTCTGAAAATATTATGAGATTGAATATCAGTATCCTGCTGCTCTGTCTATTCCTCTAATCGCCAAGTTTCAGTATTTTTTTTCTCTTCATTATTTTATTTACTTTATTATCGCATTTGTCGTAAATTAATTTGTCTGCTCAGTCCTTATACCTACGTTCCCGGGCACCTCTTTGGCTATTGGCTGAATTATAGTCATAGCGGAGTTGGGATCCTAGCAGCTAATCAATTTGTATTTGCCTTAACTGCAGATACACTCAATGAATATCCATTATTTCTTTATAGAAAAGGCAGTGCACAATTATTACAGCATAAACTAGATGGAAGCTAAGGATTACTGAATCGATCAATCAAACTTTTCTGTTGAATTTCTAATCTAACAAGTTTTATAAGTCCAAATGTAGACCTAAATAACGTAGACTGGAGCCGTATTTAAGAACAGTCTGGACATGAAAGAGACGTTATCAAAGAAACACACGAACTTAATTTATTCAGACCTTTTTTCACGCCGCGATAGACAGATGACCGATACATCTCTTTACAGCAAACACCATAACCCTCATATATTGAAATCCATCCATTAAATACCTACGTTAAATATAACTAAAAATTATACAACTGCTTGACTATGACAATAAATATTTGACATATATATGCCGGTCGACGTTCATAGCCCCCAAAGTTAGAGGTCGATACCCACCGCAGCCTATTCAGTAATGCGGATGGTCACTCTTCTCCTTTTGATTGATTCCGATCAACAGGATGAACTTTGGAATGCAATTTCCTCATAAGAGTGGCTCTAGAATGTCTTCCTTCTGCATAAGTCAATTTTGTTATTAGCACTTCGCTTTATGCTAATTTAAATATTTATAATGGGTAAATTCTATCTTGGATAAGTGGCGTAATTGAATAACTAACCGGTGACTTATACTAATTTCCCCTCTAGTGCGGCAATGGCGATTTGTGTTTCACTGAATAGTCTGGATGTGGTAAATGGACTCGTCCTAATTTCCGGAGGAGCCCCTATAGCGTTGTCACCAGATCGAGGGTTGTTTTCCCTCCCCCCATGGAGCCTTACATTTTTAACGCCGTGTCTTCGAAAAGGCTTCGAAACGTAAGTGTTATAACCTAATTAGCCCCTCAACTTCCACAAATATAATAAGTGTAAGGGATTATGCAAAGCAATTTTAGTTCATTTTACCAACAATATAAAGCTTACAATTAATTAATAATAACATGAATAAGCATGTAGTTACTTTAATATTTTTTATTCGAGAGAAATTACTTTCTATTGAACACATCCCGGTAAAAAATTTTATCCTGGTTTTTGGATGTTGGATCTATCTGGAATCTTAAAAGAGACTCCCTGGAACATTTTTGCTGATTGCTGGATTGGATTTCAGATTTCCTTTATTTCCAAGTGTTAGGAGATCAAAGACATCCAAGACGACATCCAGAAGAGTCGTTTTCGGGTTCAATGATTTTGCTGCGTATTGGAGATGGAAATGATTCCGATAACGTGCCCAAGTTTGACCATCGACATCCAATTCACATAGCATGTTACCTAGCAGAGCTCTGATGATACCTTCTGCCCATACGCTATTCAGCCGATGGTTACGCACGTAAAGTGCTGTGGTGGTTGCAAAAGTCTTCTTGACGCACGATAGAGAACCAGAGGAGGCTGAGTCCATTGTAGGTAGGGCATTGTGGATCTTCCTGGGTTTTCGATCCATAAAAGTTTCTGTAGGACTGCGGTCGTTTAACACTAGGTGAGGCCTCTTCCAACACATTAAAAGGAATACGTCGAGAATCTCCTCTATTGTCCTCTCTCCGCATGGATTTTGAAGTGTCCGCTTCAGAATGTCAATGGATCGCTCTGACTGGCCATTTGATCGCGGTTGATATAGTGGAGAGTGAACCAAGACGATACAATGACTCTAGAAAAAATCAAATGAGGACCGAAGAGGGTCGGGTGCGGTTATCGGTTACAATGGTTCCTGGGAGTCCACGAGTTGGAAATATATAGCGAAGACTGCCGACGAACATGGTAGCTGTGGCGGAATTTAATGAAATAACCTCGGACCACTTTGAGTGCAAATATTCTACGATACGATGTGGGAGAGACCCGCAAAATTCAAGCACATGCGAGACCACGAAGCTGCAGTTTCTGGGTAGGTTTTTAGTATAGGGGGGGGGGGGGCTTTGTCCCTTGCTGGTATTTAGAACATCTTTGGACAACTGCTTCGATATCCTTGTCCATTCCAGATCAGAATGCAAACGTTCTTGCAATAGATTTCATGCGGCTAACAGCCCAATGACTGCAATGGAACTGTTGTAATACGGTTTGCTTGAATGCTGAAGGAAAAATGACATTAAACATTAAACATGAATTAACCACAGACAGATTATCACACCGTCCAGTGTAAATATCATTCATGGTCTTCCTCAGAACTGAATTCTTAGCCGTCACATCTTATATATCACTTTCAGTAATTGGAAGTTTACGTACAGCATCGAATAGTAGGCGTTGCATTTCGTCTTCCAAGGTCAGACTTGTAATGACAGTTCCTTCATCAGGACGTTTCTGGTTGTAGATGAGACAAGAAGGTCAATAAGTTCGTCTGAATTTTGCTGTATTCCGACATTCTTTATCGAAATCATTGTCATGAAGGATGGTTAACCATCCTGAATTCGCCCTGCAGTGTAAACTGGAATACCCTTATTGGAATTGAAGAGAGGTAAATGGTTTATGATCCTTTAGTAGGTGAAGTGCCGACCATGGAGAAATTTATGAAACTTTTAGCAGCGAAAAGAATGGCCTGACTTCTTTTTAGTCTGGGCTTATTTCTCCTCATCTGTATTATGAGTTCAAAAAGCATGAGAAGCAGCGTTTTCTGAAGCGCCAGGGAGGACATGAGCCAACTGCAGCCACTATGATTGGAAGATTCAGATTGAAATAAGAAAACAACATATCAGAAGTGAGCACCTTCATGAAAAGCTTCTCTCATTTAAGAGTCCAGTTCCATTTAGTGTCTTCTATCAGCAACTCGTTTAGAGGTGCCGAATATTGTATGGTATTGGCAGAAAAGGGCCCGTATTAACCAATGAGACCCAGCTAAGAAGGTAATGTGGTAATTTCCGTAGACCTTGGCGTTTCTGTAATTGCCCGAATTTTTTCCGAATCCGGGCGACGATCATTTCAACAAGGATATATCTTAGGTATATAATAAAGGGCATTAAGATTGTACATTTCTCAGCTCGAAGACGGAAGCCGTATTCCTGAATAAGCTGAAGAAGTGCGACGACACGTTTTGAAGTTGCTGCTAAGAGCGACCTACAGCAATTATCTCGTCTTGGTATGCAACGGTACTCAAGGGGCCCGATATCATGGAATCCATTATTTGTTGGGAAAAAACAGACGCTGTCTTAATACCGAATGGAGGTCTGGTATATTGGTAGTCAGTAGCTCACGAGACCCTAGTACATCTTCGATTTGCAAATAGGTATATTCTAAATCAAAATTTGCAGAATATTTACCACTAATCAGTATCGACAACGTCAGGAACCGGTAATGGATAACAATTGGGTTTCAATGCGGAATTTAGACCGGCAGAATAATCGGTACACAATCGGATACTTCCATTTACTTTCTGAACAACAGCAATAGGAGCAGCTCATTTTTAAAAAGAAACAGATTTTAGAACGCTTTCTCATTCTATTAGTTTAAGTTATTCGTCTAATATAAGCAAAACTGCAATAAGAACTTGCTGCCAAGGACGGTAAACTGGCCGAGCATTCGACATCAGTTTTAATGCCGCCTTAGTATGATTAAGTAGACCAAGACATTAAATATCTTGGGGAAATGCTGGATCATCATTTCTGCTGTGAAAGAAATAATGTATGTAGCACAATGAAAACAATTCCAGATGGCATTTATAGGTAAATCAAAGGACCAAGTTGACCATGCCAGTCGAGAGCAAGTAAATTAAGTTGAAAGTCTGCTACATGAGCTGTTGTTTAGATATTAATATCCCGGTAGGCCACGTTACAGCTTAGTTTTCCTGTCAGTTTGACAGGCCCGTTGCAGGCACTAACTGCAGATAGGGAAGCTGGTTCTAGTTTTGGACAACCCAATGAGTCCCACAGCTTCGTTGAGATTATGGTTATATCTAAAGTGGTGTCGAGTTATCGACGAACCTGATTCTTGTTGATCTCTAAATTTACATATTTCGGGCTTTGCTGGGCGTTGATATGGAAGGTAGTCAAGAGCGTGTTCTATCTGAGGAATTTTGATGCAGATTTATAACGGCCATTCTTTGTTATGGAAAGTTAGCCGATTTTATCCCTGACTAGTCTTGGTTAGGTTGTTCGTGGGCGAGTCGGAAGTTCTGGGGGAGGCCTTTGGGCAACAACCTTCTTTGTGTCCGACTTTTCGGCATAATTAACACAGACGCTATTTGAAATGCCAACTTTGGCGGTACAGACAAGATGAAGACGGTTTCAGGACCCAGCTATGGCAGAAATTGTGCGGACTGAGGCAGAGATGCAGATATTTTACACACCGGAAGCATGGGCATAGCGTCTGAATCAATGAGAGCTGAATCGCAAGTGAGATTCGCCATCTTAACCCTTTCTCTGATCATTTCCTGTTGCTTTATATTGGGATTTTCCTCCATTATTTTCAATTGATGAGTTCCCAGTAGTAACCAAGACTTCGTTTGAAGTCCAGAGATGAAAATAAGACACGTGAACTGTTCTTTTGTTAAGGTGCCGGAACTAAACTTACCAAAATGAAAGCTTACAGCATCTACAAAGTCACCACCATGTTCGATCACAAGGTTGAGGCGGTTAAAGTGGATGTTGAAGAGGAAGACGTCCTGACAGTTTCAGAGTAGTAGAGTTCATTGAATTCCTTGAATAGGACAAACTTTGAATAAAGTTAATATTTGACAGGATCCAGCTTCCTCACGAGGTAACAGACTCTTGTCTTCTCATCCCATCTGATTCACCCTGAACAAACATTTATTTTTGTTGTACTGCAATTCAAAGAACGATCTCGGGAACGTTTTTGGTGACATCTTCAGCAGCTTCACGATCGGGAATTTCGACAGGTGCAAAAGTTTATTAGAATATGATGAAAGAATAAAGGACATGAATGTAATTGGAGCATGTACAAAACCTTCAAATTTAGTCGAAAACGCTTATACTTCTGCAGAAGGACTGGTGAACAGTCAATTGCAAAAAATTCACTCATTGTTGTGAGGCTTGTAAAACTTTTGGTTTCGACATTGTTGAAATTGCAGAGAATTTAATTTTTTCTACTCGCCACTTGTTATAACCTAATTTGTCTCCCAAAATAATCACAATTTCGAGGAATTTTACAATAACACAGGATTAAGCAAGCTCTATCGACGACCCAGAACTTTAGAGTATTTTAACAATTAATGTAAAATTTGTAAATACCAACATGAAATAAACTTATTTCCTTTTATCCAATAGCAATTCCTCCATTTTATATTTCAATAAATTCAGTTTGCCTCATTTTCGTTTGCTCACGTTTTTTTCTCGATTGCGGCCAAGTTTATCTTTTTTAGTTGAGTCAGCTAATATAAATAGAAACAAGGGAAAGCGATAGGACGTCATCAGGGCAGACTCTTTGTCATATCACGTCTGTTTGTCTCCACCCCCTCTTTAATCGTTACTGTCTTACTCCACTTGTATCGATATGTATCTACTGTAGGAAGAGTTGTCTAAATAAGGATTTATTAGAAAATATCTAATAGATAAGGCAAGTCAGAATAAAAGGACTATAGGAATACTCAAAACAACAAAGGGTGATAAGAAGCAACCATTTTAGGAATAGGATAACTTTCATGGATGGACTGTGTTTCAGTTTATCTCAGTTCCAAGCTTCTCTCTGGTCTCTGTAGACCCATGTTGGCCTGCATACTTGTAAGTGCTTCTATATTGGCTGATGTGGTTGGTGGCTTAGCCTACTTTCAACTCTTCTGTAGCAACTCGCCTGGTGGCTAAACCACTTAGAACTCTCTAGATAGACCTCATTACTTAGCACGTGCCCTCGTTGTTACCACTTTGACACGCTCTTCTTATGAATCGCTTTTCGAAGGCGATTGGAGTATACGGATCTTAGACAGCATAGCTACACTTAGGGTAGCTTAATTAAATGTGTATTCATACTGTCGCCAGTGCGCTTACTCAAGGTCTTGTTTCTGCTGGGGTAGTAGTTTTAAGGTAAGATAGTTATCGGCTGGCTTTTGTCATTAATTGTGGGCCTTATATGTATATATATATATATATATATATGTTATTTGCAAACCGGATCGTATAAATAGATCTCTTGGACAAGATAAGCTAATGGCATTCTAAAAATTAGTTTAATGAGTAGTCGGACAAGTTAGAATATCATCGTGAGAAGGCCTTGAAAGACGGCAAGTTCCTCCCTGTGACGATCTGGAAACTGATCTCTGAGACCCAAGGAAAATACGTCTTGACCAGATCACATCACATGTTAAATTAGGATCATGGAGGTAAACAAGAACACCTTATCAGTGTCAATCCAAGTGTTGGTGTGGCTAGCAAGCCTACATCCAGAATTTAGGTGTCTGTATTTCACACTCTTTTATTGATACAGATGAAGTATTCAAAGTATAAATTTTGGCAATTTACCTTTAGGGCTAAATTTGACATCTCTTTAATGAAGAGTTGCTTCTCATATTATTTATCTCGCTGGAGGCTTAATATAATTTCTGGAATTCATTAAAAGCAAGTAGTGTTTTTTCATCCATTTTAGTGTATGCGTTTGTTGTTACATAAATAGACTCCCTGAACTACTAGCTTTATTAAGTTTATGTGGAGGTGTTTTCTCAGCCCTTGTTTTTGACTTTTTGGCTTTCTTAAAATTAGTATAGATGATTATTCCAGCTAATACTAAGCAAACGAAAATATTTAAATAGGACAGTGCTAGACTCATTGAATGGGCTACAGAAACTGAATTACATATATAAGAATGTATTGAATTACAGAATACCACACGAAAACGCTTTAAGATACCTACCACCACGCTTGTCAAGGACTTGATAGTTCACTTTGTGGAAGAAGGCAATGGAGTTATTGTGTGATCGATAAAAAGGCTGAGTAAACATGGTCACACAACTAAGAATGACGAACTCAAGCGAATAAATAGCATATGAATGGTGTAATAAAGACGTGCACGTAATGAGTAAGATTACCCAATCAAGGATTGAATTCATTTTGAGATTTGTAATCCGACATAATTTTGAAACCATCTTTCTAAGAGCATTCAGATTTTGATATGATTAGTTATTTGGGTTTCTGGTCCATTACTTAATTACATCTGATATGTGTAAGTTTATAAGCTTGGGTTTGCACTATGGGCTTCGAACTCGTGACCTCTGTCTCCATTGCCAAGCACGCTAATTACTGCGCAATCAGTGATCAGGACTACCAACTGCACTGATTGACAAGAGTGATGGCAGGATTTGAATTTCTCATCAGGTATGTTTTCTGGTACTTTTCCTTTACCCAAAACGAGTGTTGGAAAAATTTTTCCCTAAAGGAGCTTGGGAGTTAATTTGATAATTATTCAGAAATCTATGGTGCCGTATAATATTAGCGTACTATAACCAATCGTTTGTCTGACTTCTAGTAGGGCCTATGCAGATCGAACCAAACCCATTGACCCAGCAGTATTCGACAACATGAAAGAGTTAACCGCAGAAGAACGCACTTCTGGATACCAATTCAATGCCTACACACTATGGGCTGTTATGGCCGGTCAAATTTGGCCGCAAGGAAGTCCCAAATTCTACAGACAAGTTAAAATCCCAACTCTACTATTAAGTGGCACAGAGGACCGACTGGTCACGTTAGATGAGGAGATGGAAACTCATTTTGTAAGTCATTATATTCATGTAATAAGAACAGATGTTAACTTAAACATCAAAATATGGCTACAGTTGACCCAGTGGAAAAAGACAAAGAGGGATTTTTCCAATTTAGCAATAATTACTCAGACTGGTGAAAGCATCGACCAACGGTTGAACATTAAAGGTAAAATTACCGCCGTATAGATACGTTTTGCCCATGCCAATTACCAGAATGCCGGAAGAAACACGTCTTTTGCATTTTAAAGGGCATAAGTGGCTAGAGGTGTAGTTTCAACAACGGATATATTCTCCAAATTATTCTTCTCTTATATCTGCCAATCTTTATTTTATGAACAGAGTATAAGAGGATGACAACTGAGAAGAGTAGATTTACTGGCAGAAATTTTGGAATAGAAGCGGTAACGTAGAGGAGTTGTTGGGGTATAGATAGAGTATATAAATTTATCAGGGTAATAATAACAGTTGGATAGATATCAGAGCACCGCTGGAATATAAATTACTTCGATTTAGGAGTCTCAGAAGCTGTTTGAGTTTGGAGTCATGTTAGGGAATATATCACGCGAAATTTTGTGACAGATGTGTTAAATATCCTTGAGACCGAATCAATTTATCATGAGCTTCATAGACATAAACGTTTTTGAAAATAAGGACTTCCGTATTAGAGAAATTTTAAAATTTCATTTATTACTATAGAGCATCGATAAAAATGGGAGATAACATCGATAGTATATGCATTTTTCATCGCAAGACAAATCTTTGGGTCACGTTCATTAGGTTCCAAGCTGTGAATTAACAATATTATTTGTGATAAGTAACTCAGATACCCACGCCTTTCTCATTTTGCATATCTAGCCTTCCAGTCTGTTATATTACATAAATGAACGCAATAACTAATTAGTTAACTAAATCTAAATTAATTACTCTCTAAACCTTCAAAGATTTTCTGGAAGTGACACATTTATTAAAATTGACCGAACAATAAAATTAAATAATATTATGCTCATAGATATTTTATTATTTTGTACAAATTTTTTATTATAAATATACGTCGATATTACTTTTTTGGAAAAGCATGTTTATTGACGATTCAGGCTGATGTAATGTGAGAGCAGTTAAAAATTGCACCAATATGATATTTTTCTCTCTTTTAGGCAATTAAAATATCAGATCTTTACCGGCTTCCGGGTTCTGGACATATGTGCATGATTGAGGATCCTGATCGCGTAAACCGATTTATTGGAGATCATATACAGAAAATTCGAAACATGCCTCATAAGCCTACCATCATTACTACTCAACCGAATATCAGCAACCCAGTAGATGGTTATGATGTCAATAATGGAACTTCAGGTGAAAATTTCGTTACGCCATACGTTTCCATCTAAGAAGTGCTGAGTACTAAAAAGATTACACTCAGAGTTGCACCGATGTCGTTATCTTTTTACAGAATGTGTTGACAATTTTCACTTTGAATACAACATTATTTTAGCCTTTTAATATACATGTTGATTCGCTAGATTATTGGGGATAAAATGTTTTACTTAGGAAGGTAAAAACTTGTAACACGCTTTTGATTTATAATTAAATTTTACATTTATAATTAAAATATCACCATATTCCGGTTTAAACTACGAAGCCTCTATGATATTTTATGATAAATAACTGATATAAACAAATCTTTTATATCCCTTTGTAGAAAATCGTATTTCAATAATCTCTACAAAACAAACAGTTTCAACCGAAAAGTTAGCATTTTGAGCCCTACAAGTTATGTGATGGCCATGTCGAACAAGGGTTATCTCCATTGCCTTTTTATATTTCCATGGTTTAGAAAAGAACATGTATGAAGGACTAATTAATTTTGTAAAACTGATTTCGATTGTAGTCCGTTCTAATTTCCCGTTCTGATTAATAACGATATTTTGAAAATAAAGTTATTTACTAATACTTAGATCTCTATGTTGCCTTGTAGATAGAACCACTTAATATTCAAGTTTGCAAAGATACGACTCGAAGTCAAGTATTTAAAATAAATTCAAGCGAAATTGGGCTCTGAGCAAGATGTGTGTTTCTAAAACGCAAACAAATGAACATGATCTATTACAGATATTTTATAATCGGTTTGTTCTATAGCATGCTGGTTATATTAAAAAAGCTATATTTTTATAGGAGATTTTCTGAAAGCATTTAAAACAATTTTAAATCACACTTTCGGTAATATTAT
This sequence comes from Hymenolepis diminuta, assembly GCA_900708905.1. Taxonomy (NCBI): domain Eukaryota; kingdom Metazoa; phylum Platyhelminthes; class Cestoda; order Cyclophyllidea; family Hymenolepididae; genus Hymenolepis; species Hymenolepis diminuta. The sequence goes on along the minus strand of CAADRB010000043.1, from coordinate 892,086 downwards.
ATGAAAGATATTCAAAATTCCGTTGGATATTTAAATACCATTTGCACTCTATACTTTACAAACGTCTTCTATTTGATTTTTAAATTAATACATATGACTTGTGTCTTTCTTAAGAATGTTTCACTTCAACGAATTTTTACTAATGTCAAGAGATTTTGAATAATGATTCGGTACGAAAAACGTAACCCTATTTTGAATCCAGTTATGGTTAACATGAACGCTTAAATAGTGGTGGTCTAAAGTAGAAAATAGACCACCTCTATCCGTCGTCAAGGCACGCAGATCTCCAATGTCTACAAAGCAGTAAGGTTATCCATGACTAAAAAATGCAAGCATATTATAGCACTATTTCCATTTTCTTAGTTTATTAATTTCCAAAATGAATAACATTAATTAGCTAAAAGCGTACATATTATGCGAAGAGTAGTGAATATCTAGGTTAATGCTCCTGAGGGAGCAAATGAAAAAGCTTGTAAAATATTTTTTTACCGTTAAATAAGCATGTTGCAATGATTTCTATTTGTCAAATTTGCAAATAAAAATAGGAATTAAAACAGGGCTTTAATATCGTATGATGATGAAGTTATAAATATAATAAATAGCCTTCTGACTAGAATGTGTTACTTTATCTTATATATCTGTATAACCCGATATTGTCTTAATTAATTTAGAGTTTTTAGGCTTAATATTGTCATTAAGAAGTCAAATATAACATTAATCGTTATATTTTTCAGTTTACTTATCTGATTTGTAAGTATTACTTGAAGGTCAGCTTTGGTGTCTAAGTTTAGGCCTTTCCACATGGCATCTGCAAAATTAGCCTTATTAAAGCACAAAGGTACCCCTATTTTTCGAAGAAATCCTAGAGTTTTCCCACCTGCTAAAAGTATGTTCTTTGATTTGGTTATAATACTGCTTAGGTAAGTTACTTCGAGTCAAACAGCCCCACATCAAAGATCCAGTTGAGTTTGAGCTTTTGAATCAGTGGTGGCCCGAATACAAGCGTCGGATGGCCGCAATACAGTAGTCTCGATGAATTGTTATATTGATTTTATATAGAGATGCCCTTAAGTATTGTTTCTCTACAAACGAGAAAGAAAGTTCAACTCGGCTGGAGGTTGTAGAAGAAGCTTTTGATGATGAGCTAATTGCAATCAATGACAAGTGGAATGCGGAAGCTGAACTTATGCGAGAGGACTTCTACCTCAAAGATTTTAATGAAAAGATAGTTGAAACTCTCATTAGACGTAAGGAGTATGACCAGATGGAGTTAGAGCGAATTGAGAAACTTAAGGAGAAACTCTTTTCAATGAAGGTATTTTAGGGCTCATTATTTGAAATTCTTCCTATATAAGTTTTTTTAGATTTAAATACTTTTTTGTCACTTTTAGGAATATGACGAGACCATGGTTACTCGAACAAATATCGATATCCGTTTAGATGAAATTATGACTTCGGAACCCGTTAACTACAATCACGCAATTAATGAGCGAGGTAAACCTATCTTTTCTGAATCTAAAAGCGGATCATCTTCGTAAAATCTAATGTAAATATTAGATTTTGTACTTATTGGACCCTTGTATATTCTGTCAACATAATTTTCTTGAAACTTGCCCTTTATCAATTTGTTTTGGTCGCTATTATCAACACATAACGTTGCATTTAGTTATAAAAATTTTAATATCCTGAGGTCATCTTTCGGAAACAAACTATTTGATTCTTTCACTACCGATTTTTGCGTCTATTGCTCAACGTCTCTTTTTTTTCATTTCGAAGTTGGTTAATAAGTTAGGGATAATTAGTCTAATACGACTCAGGTAATTGAAGAAACCTGTGTTGGTCCCAAAAATGAACTGAAGATTGGCTTATCTTTTGTTTTAAACTAAGGTCTTTTGTTAATTGAGTTTGTAAAAGGTATGGAGTGGCGCTTTATCCCATCGATTGGACTCGTGTAAGAGCCCTACTAAGTTATATTTTGTTTACTAAACTAGTGATCTACCAAAAGTTCGGTAGAACAGGCTTTTCTTTGTAGGACCCACTGGTATATTGGGCAAGAAATGAGAGAGATGAGAAGAACTTGAAATCGGGAGAGAAGGGAAGTAAGCGTCGTTGCTGAGCGAATGGTAAAGAGGCATAGAAATAAGGTAGGTGTAGTTTACTTTTCGCGCTCTTTGTCAGACGAGTTAATAGTATTGGTAGTTATTTTGATTAAATATCTTGAGATCTATCCTCTATGGTGATGTCTTCAAGACATTCGAAATGGATTTGTATATGTAGTAGATTGTAATATACGGCTTAGTACAATACGGTAATGCTTTTCTTTTGAAGGATGATTGTGAATCCCCAGAATTGTTCCTTATTCCCAGTCCCTATAGCTCATATCAAAACGCGTTTATCGATTCCCCTTTCTATAACTGTCTTGTTTCACTCAAAAGTACATCTAGACTCGTGTTCTCACGTGCGTCCTTGCCAAAGTGAGTTATATAAACCGTCTCCGAACTTTCATTCACTCACGCGCGGACATACGCCGGTCATACACTGGCTCCTACGCCTCTCTCTCCTCAGCATTCTTACTCACTTGAATCCTCATTATGGTTTGATCAATACATTTAAACCTAGTTGGGTCTTGGTTTTCTGCTCTGAGCTGTTGGTCCCGTTGTTGGTTACCAGCCGTTAGTCCTTACCCTAACCCTCATACTTTCTGCTAGTTGGAACCAATTTGATAGTTTTGGTGTGTTCGGTCAACTTATTTGGCTCTGGTTACCTAAAAATATCCTCTAGTATTGCTGTGGCACTGTCATTATTATCATCGAAAGAGAATTTTCGCGACACTCGTAGTGAGAAGCCCACGTTCTGCTTGCTCTCTATCCACTATATATGAGTATGATATGACAAAATAAAAAGAAGTGTAGATAATCTCCAGGTATGCGATTAATATCATCATCAAAACTGATGAATGCATGATAGATGTAGATATTAATCAAGGTCAGTACTCGGGAGACCGGCTATCAACATCAATTGGACTTAAGGTATCTTGGTGATTTATGCACATTCCTAATTGCCCATTGATAATCGTTCACCATTCTTGTTTATCTATAGAACCCTCTTTGTTAATGATTAAGTAGTCGGACTCTTCAATTCCGATGACGTCCATCTTCTTCCTTTTTCTAAATTAGGATCTGGAGTGGTCGTTAGAACCATGGTGGTCAACGGCGTCCGAGATTACAATTGTTAAATCAGCTCTTTAAAGAACTGACTGCCTCTATGACCTTTGACCTCAGCGAACGCGTATGTTACTCTTCATGCATCCAGCGTATTACACGAAACGTGTTCCGGTTACCAGTTACACATAGGTAGAAGTGCGCCGGTCATACGAATGGATCCAGTTTACCGTCCCACTACTCGAATCAAACTTAATATCACTTTCCTTAATGGGCTTTAGAAATTGGTTAGAAACGCTGCCTCATTCTACTGTAATGAGATCTCATACCTAAAAAAACAAATCAACTACTCCAGTCTACCACCTACCTTATAAACATTCAAAATACAATACCCACAGCATAGCTATATTATCATCATTAAGTAGACTTATATGCACAGAGAGAGAAATAGATAGGGCGACTCGAAGATGGACAGAAATGTAATGGTAGTGATATGTAATGTGGCCATGCGTGTGTGGTGGTAGTGCACTCGAAATAATCTACTCGAAAAGTGCGAATTTCAAGATGAAAGTGAGATATCAGGCACACAGGTATCAATTCTTTGTCTTCTTCTTTTAACACGACACCGAGTAAAAGAATCAGGGAGATATAACATTGACAGAGACAGAAACAAAACAGGATTATAAAATGAGATCGAGTGAATGCTATTGAAACATTCCCAAAAGAAGGGATCGAAGTGGATAATAACAGTAGGCTTCCCAATTGGTAAAAAGATGAGTTCCGCGGAATCGCATCACTAGGGGGCCCTGGTAACCCGCTTCAGTTGCTAGAGTAGTGCCAAGGACGATTATAAGTAGGGAGAGACCACCGGTAACTAGGACGTATCGCCAGAGTCGGGAAAGTATCCGACAGGGATTGGATGAAGAAGCATTGGAGTTATCGGTATTATTTGAGCTGGTAGTGGTAGTTATGAGTAAAGGGATTGGATTCGATTTTGACGTCTCCGGTTGATTTCCAGGGTTCTGCCTCTTGGGAGTGGATGTTTGCAGAAGGAAGTAGCTGGGATTCTGCTTCTGAAATTGACAAATAATGATGTACTTTTTTCCATTTTATTAGCTGTTACTAATTCTGCTGTGATGTGTAACCCAAATAACAATGTCTAAGATTATGTATACAAACTAATAAAACATTGATTATTATACTATTGAACTGTCGAACTATATTTCTTTACATAATAAGCTGAAATGACTTCCCTGATTATCCCCATTAAGTTTTAACAGAATGAGAATTCTATTTCAAGAAACCGGAATCTGAAAATCCTGTCTAATTCGTATAAGAAATTGGCCATGCTACCACCTCCTGTTTTTTTCTTGCGCTTCCGGATGTGGACTTGAAAATAATTATTCTAAGATTAAGGCTGCTCAACGCAATGAAGAGAAATTTTCCATTGCCATTAGAACTGAATATTACAATATAAGGATTTAAAAGAATGGCAAAATTTAGAAGAATTTAAAGGTCATGTATCCTTTTGTCTAATTGGTATCCTCGATAAATTCGCTTAATAGATGGACTACGGGAGGAATTAATTCATATCAAATTCAAGGATTTTTTCAGTTCAAAAATTATATTATGACTTTTGTCGATTAATTAATAAGGCATTTAAATCTCAAACATTGGAAGTACACAGATAGGGTTCAAACTCTGTATAGCCACTAGTATTATCCAGGCGACTACTACAACACTACTAAATGTCCACAAACATGACACAAATATAAAAGCGGGAAGACTTGAAGCTTTATTGAGAAAATAACTTTGCTTCTGTTGATTTGGATTGGTAGCTAATGATTAGCTGCTGTTAGATTACAATTAATTCGATGACAAGAATGGATTCCTGCGTACAGGCGTAGATATTGTAAAGCTTTTTAAGTCATTGTACATCCATAATAAAGAAGTAATCGTTGATTTACAAGTTTTCAACCTCCTTCCTACTGGATTTGGGAGAATGTGGTAATAGTGCTTTTAATATACTTCATATTAAAAATGGTTATATCTAAGATACGAATTAGTACATTATATAGATAGAGGAAGAGAAAGGTAGGTTGGAATATTTCAGTCTTGAAACCAAGATTTATGCATTGCTCCAGTTGTCATTAAGACTTCGTTGTTCTTGACATTGCTGAGAGTTTTCAGTTGGAGTTTAGTTGTTAAGGAACGTAAGTGAAAATTAAAGATGTTGATTTAGCTAACATAATATCAACTTAGCAGATACCTTATAGTCTAAAATATTATACCACTAATATCACTTTTTCAAAGAATTTAAGTCAAATCAACTCAGCCACTTTCAGTGCACGTCGAAATAAAAGAATAGAAAAAATGCGTAAAAATAAGCTCTTACGCCGAGAATAATTTTATTTCAAATGAATAAAACAAGCATAAAATGGAATAAACTTTCCATATCGACACACATTTCATTTGACGCATCAGCATTTGTCTTTTGCCTCAAAACGCAGTTTACTTGTTGGTCATGTAGCAGAACAAATTCTTTTGTGAAAGATAAAAGCAGCGTTATAAAAAGTAACCAGAGACGATGAAAATATTCAATAAAGTCACTCTAGTTGATTTCCTGAAATATTTTGAGAAATATGCTTCGAAATAAGGGTAAAGCTTTCTTGTCTAATAGCATATGATCTCATAGGTATAATTCATTTATTACAAATAAAATTATGCTCTCGAGATGTATAATTAACAAACTACAACAGAATATACCCACTAATACCTTTTAAACGTGGAATAAAGTTAAATGAACGGAGATTTTAAAAAATTTCTTGAAATACTGATGTTAGAAAGAGTAAAACAACTACAGAATCTATTGTGTTAGCTAATTGTTGGTGCAACGATCGTTCTCCAAACCATACCCTCTAACGTGGTGCTAAAAGTTCATTCAGAAGAGGCGGATATACCGAGATGATATAATTAACATCTCATCACCCTGTCTATTTAATTCTGAAAACCACTAAGGTGGAATCAATCAGGAAGCTAGGTTCAAATCCTGAATAGTAGGAGATGACTTAACAAAGCAAATCTATTAATCAACAAGCAAGCAACCTATTATATCCGGAATTCCAATTATTCAAGACTCTTGGTGCTCATGCCTTTATTCTCTTCACAACTCCCCCCCCCCCTCACTTTTTGCTTGAACTGTTATACTATTCCCTGTATTTTACTCAATATCAATGATTAAAACACAAATTAATTTAGTTGATCTTAAATAATAACATTTAATGCCGTTAAAAGTAAAAATTTGGTTTAAGAGAGGTTTATTCTAGCATATTATTGTTGTAGCTTTGATATGAATGCCTGAGAATTCCACGGAAACTGAAAAATCAATCAAAATTTGCATTTCATTTTATCCTTTCTACATTCAAGCCCCTTTATTTTCGACCTATTTAGACTGTTCAATCAAAGGACAATGATCTATCAATGTTAACATTAAACTATGCTTTGGACAGTCAGACCTACAGCTTTGCTCAAAGGAGTAAAAACTGAAATGTGAAGATTTTGAAATAAAAAATGAATACCTCTCTAGAGACCAAGATTATCCGGCGGCTTCTTATCTTTTCATTATAGAAACAAAGCGGTCAGTTAGCATACGATTTCTAAATTTTCGCAAACTGCATTACAGCTTAGCCTTTTCTGTTGGTCCAGGCACTTCAGGATTTGCTTCCTGAAAGAGCTAATTCTTTTTAAAGTGAAAACCTCTAAACCACCGGAACTATGATTCTCAATCCCGTGTAATCCACTCTTCCATCTCTCTTCATAAAATGTTGAAATTTTATTTAAATAGAAATTCAGGAAAAGTTAATTTTAAATTTAATAAACAAACTATGAAACACAAGTAAAACGAAACAAATAGGAAAAGATAATAAAATATATAATGAACTATAACCAAATACAGCTATAATTTACTTTCAAAAAGATACTCTTATTGAGACCATTTGATTGTCACCATTTTAAGTATCTTCTGGGGCAGTAAAGCAATTTTAGGTCTGAAGTAACCTTACTATTAGTTATTAACTCTTATTTCCTAACTGTCACTCAATCCTACAGATTTCTACTGGATGCTGGAAAATGGTGGTCAAATCTTCTGATCTTAAAATCATTTCGCCTTTACCGAGATCGAGATAGGAAACAAGGTTGGAACTCCAATTAAAATTATTTTTAAATTTGTAATATTGTCTGTTGACCATGTTAAAGTGAAAAAGTGACCATAAACCCAAAATGTCAAATAACTAAATAATTACTTTTGCAAATCACCAAGCACGTTGGTATTGATGAATTAAAAGTGGGCTAAGCTAGCAACCTTACCAGCCCAATAGGAGAGCGATTGCCAAGGGGTAGACCAAAGTGGGATTAAAATAAAAAAAATGAGAAACCAGTATCTGAGGTACACTCAACTACTATCCCATCCTGCTAGAGATGGTAGTAGTATCAATTGCGGGACAAAACATGAACACCGTGGAATTGAGTCAAGTATTTGTCAACGTTCTAGCAGGTAGGTGATAAAAGGCCTACTGTAAAATTCGAAACATCTAGAGATTAGGGATTTAGGTTTTATATTTAACTTGTCGATCTCTGATTCGGAGGCACTTCTTAACTATCGGTATACATTCACGAGCAAAGTTAAGATAGCAGCATTAACCATTCTTACAAACTAAAATATAAATTTTTGGCCTAAAATGTGGAAAATTTTAAACCGAATTTTTAGCTAAAACTAATTATTTTATCCTAGATCTTTTTATTTGTTTCGAATCATATATCATCTTTCTGTTCAAATAAAAGAACATTTATGGGAGACAGTTAATTGTTTCGGTTAAACAATGGCATTTGACAAAATAATACAAATTAATATTATAATAGAAATATTTTATTGTACAACAAGGATACCCATAAGTACTTTAAATAAGACCTCAGAGTTCCAATGTTTAAGTAACTTACGAAATAACAGATCAAACATGACTTTTTGATCTATAACGATCTGGTATTTCTATGAAAAGGCTACAATGAGTCGGCTGGGCACACACGCTATTTGTCCGATTTCCTAAATGCAGGCACACAGTTCCTGGCCGAACCCTTTTTTGCAGAACTTATTAGAGAATAGCTTGGTGACTTGCGGGAAACACTTAATCATCGTTAATTCTGCGGTAATTGAATCAGACTACTAAATGAGTGGACTGAATGCATTGCACATTACTTCTCGACCCTAAACGGAATGGATATTTAATAGATAAAGGCGATTCAGATGAGAGTGGGAGATTCAATTTTCTACAATAATGCTTTCAATTTCATCAAATGATGATGAGTTTAAGGTTTTTCATTTGTTTGCATATTCTTCAAACAGAGATGGATTAGATAACAACTGCAACCTGCAATCAGAAATGCGAAATAAAGAAAACTAAATTAACTGAAGCAATTTCAAGCTTCTGCGAATTTCATTGACACTAGGTAAAAAAAGACAGGAACTGAGGATAATTGGCAATTTTCAGATGGAGCACAGAGAGAAGTAAATAATGAATATAAATAAAGTTAAATACGGCAAAATTAGGCAAATGGCATACGTCGATATGAAAGCAAAGAGAATAATTCACTGTGGACATAAGGCAATGACATTATAACTGATATAAAAAATATTGGAGTATTTTAGACTTCCAAACGTTTGCTTGATAAATGTAGTCTTTTAGAATAATCTTAGTATTCTTAAAGCTCAAATATCGGCATGCAATAAAAATGCACCTTCCAATCAACAGTCGAAATGCAATAATGGTTATAATGAATGAGACCGTTGTCATCAGATAGCTATTTAATATATAAGCTCATAGCTTGGAGCCAAGGGGTAGTATTCAAGTACTTTAAAACAAGATAATGTGTCTTATAAACGTACTCCTTCAGTGATCGGTTCACGGTCTTCTAGAATAGTCTGACTGAAAATTCCGTTCAAACGGAGATCGTCCATGCTGTGAAGGCTTCGTAGGGAGGGGTCGGTGGCCAGATTAACTATGAAAAGGTAGAAAAAAGGATATTTGACAGAAGACCTTTTATTAATAATATGATAGCAATAATGATAGATAAGATAGATAAGTAGGCTGAATGCGAGTTCCTAATTAGACCATATGACTTTACTGTTTTATCAAAGGTGTATTATTGAAGCACACTTATCTTGGGACATAACATCAAAATGGTGAAGCCCATTAAAATCCAGCTCCCGTGATATTTTTGTGAATAGAAGCTCAGTCAACATATATTAAGGGAGTGGAAAGACAAGGATTTTCTTCAAAAATGATTGACTGAAAAGAAATTTTATTTTTCTCTTTTTACTGGATTCTAGATAATTAGGTCTTAAAATAATATAAACGTAAACCAGAAACAAAGTCCTAATCATACCAAATTTCATTTAAAACGTTTTTAATTGTACTAGGATATTCTGCTATTAGGTTGTTTAATATTTCTCTCTTATTCCTATTTTTCAGACTATTTTCTTTCTTAGAGGATTAGTTGGTGGGAAATCAGCCCTAACTTTTCTTAATTATAACAAGATCTATATCTAGATACATTCTCTTCCGTTAATCATTTCTGTAATCTCTTCTGCATTCCTCAATGGTCTGAATAAATCAACAAATCGGAAGGATAGGTTTATAGATACAAATGTTCGCAGAAAGTACTAAAATCCCTGTCTTCATATTATTAATTGCATAAGTACATATATGTCATACTTCGAAGGACTAAATCATTTAGAGGTAGCTTTGATGCATGAAACTTGGCATCCAGTTCTTTAAGATACAATCTTGACTTATTTGAAGTAACCAAACGATAAAGCCGCTTACCGCACTGTTGCTGACGCATTCGTGATAATGATGTGTATTTCCTGTTGGGAATGGACTCAAAGTATGGCGCAAGTCGCACAAATGTCAGCGTTTCTACTGCGCTGCTTGAACCCGCATCAGAAGCCTCGAACAAAGCGGAAGAGACACTAGCAATGTTCTGTGGAAGGAACTTTATTCTTAATTTAATCTAACTCACCTCTTCCAGTGACCGTTGTGAGTCAGTATCATTAGCTTTCACGCTGTTTGTCATGTTTCCGTCACTAGTTGATTTAGAGGGCAGGATGTGGGAGGCTACTGAAGAAAGGGTTGAGCTTCTTGAACCATGATGGTGACGGTTGTGATGGGGATGACGGCGACCTGACAATTGATGTGGACGAGATTGGTACAGGCCTGAGATTGAAGAGGACAGAGATTGCCGATGAATATTTTGATTAGGGAGTGGCCTAAAATATGTTAAAATGTGATACGTTATTATTTGATATTTTTAAGTCACTCACATTTTGTTCTACTTAAATGTTTGCAGGTAGTATAAAACCTACCCCATTTCATTAATAATTCTGCAAAAGTAGATAATTTAATTGAATTAAATTTACACATTGGAGAACAGTGGCTATTTAAGAATCTAAATATTGAATATTTCCCTGCGCATAATACAATTAATCGATAACCATTTTACATACAGTACTTGTACGATTATATGCTTCTTCAAATCGATACATTAATTTAGCGACTAAGCCATGAAAATCACTTAATTATACCAGTTAACTTATAATTTATTACTTCCAAAAATAGAATATAGTAATTTCACTTACTAATTACTTGCAGTTAAGTAAGTAAGTGGCTATAAAATCTAAAACACGCTACATATAAATCTTCACTTTATTTGTGGCTATTCCCCACGACGTTCGATAAAATGCAGTTTGAATTCAGATGAATTAATTTGTCCAACAATGCTGGAAGGGAAGTTAAACATCTTTTGAAAATTAGTGCATAAGCGGAAATAGCCCAAAACAGAATACGGACGGAAGCATTAAAATTTGTGATTTATAAAGCAGTTTTTTGGAGTTTTATGTTGATTAACTCGGAAGTAATAAAATGCGGTTTAAGGTTAATTAATTCACACTTAACTCGTCTAAGAGGTCAATTTACTTTTGCTAAAATTAAAGTACAACAGAATACATATGAAATAAAATTTTTTATCTGATTCTCAAAGCTATCGAAGTGAAATGCTTAGGAAATGTTGAAACAGGGTAAATATAAAACGTTCTGTAATGTTATGTGTAAAAAATTTATTTATTAAATGGTTTAAGATGTTTTACTTTGTTTAAAACGGTTTGAAAGGTGATATTTAATATACTCCGTTTGAGTATTATAATTGATAAGAGTGATTAATATGGAGGGTGGAGATTCAGGCGAAAACGGTGAATTATGAAGCTACCCCCTATGTGCGAGTGTTTGCGGAAAAGAACGTGCTTGTGTGTAATTTCTTATTCAATACATTACTTGTTTCACACAGTTCTTTGGTGTAGTTAATTCAATTCGTGGCTACTGTGCTGATAATAGTGAAGCGTTAGCCAAGTAGAATTCACAATGAAACAAAATTTAAGCTCAAGTAAATATCTTTAATTTTCAGGACCGAAGTCTTCAAATTTTACTACCCTTATACCAACTTATGCATCTCTTTGTCCAGCCCATACGCTTGTTGGGGAATTAATTAAGAATACCTGAAGCTATTTGAAGAAAACAGCTCAATTTAGCCCCTTTTAGAAAGGGGAAATATCCTAAAGGATATTTCCGAATAAGAACATCTCATTCAGTTACCATTTTAGTCAACGGTAGAAACTAATAGGGTTGATCATTCTAGTCCTTGGGTTTTATTTTAAGAGACTTTAGTGATACAGTGGAAAATTTAACCGCAATCTTTTAATAATTGAAGGGTTCCAGGGTCTTTGAGCAGTCCCTTCCCAGGCACGAGAAGAAATTTGTTATGAGAACATCCCTTTTAGTAATTTAGCCGCTAATAAATTACCGAGAGTAATTAGAATTCACTAAAATATTCATCTCACCTTGTTCTCTCAAAATAATGGCTTGAGATGATTCGGGCGTTTTTATTATTTTGGCTAATTCGCAGTAGGTTAACATATCAAAATCCGTAACAAACAACTTAATCTCATAATTGAAGTTAAATGAATGATAAAAGAACAAACCTCTGGCTTTTATCGCTCTGTGAATTCTAAAATACTGACTATTATTTTTAAGCCTTCCCAAAATTTGTAATTTGTTGGCATCTTTGCGACAATATCGAGGTTTGTAAATAAGGTATTAGCTTCTATTAGTATTGATTGAAAAGATTCGATTTATGTTATAGACACCCTCAGTCTGCCCAGAAAATCATGTTGAATGTTCCAAAATTATCTTATCGGTCCCATTATTGTGCATATTTTATAGATACATATGATCTCTTACCCTCTTCGTTTTTCTTATTAGGATACTTTGAGACTATTAATTTAATGGTTACGAGGTAGATTTTTATTCACACAAGGCTTCATTGTTATGGATATTCCAGTTAGCAGCAAGATTCAATAATCAAAGATCTAAAATGCTAAGATCAGCATAGTCTTGTGCGACCGCATAAATTCAGCCGAATAAGCATTCCTGATTTGTTCAATGGCTTTGACCTCTATCAAGAGCGTAAGGAAAATTGTGCTTAATTTTGAGAATCTAGAGTGTAATAAACAGTACATCTTCAAATATAAAAGATTCTGTAGCTAATGATCGAATCATATGATAAAATCCCAGCTCTTTTCTAGGGTCAAGTATATTTCCACATGCTACTTTTGTTCTTTTCTCATTCAAATAGCGCAAATTATTTTCAAGATTAAAAAGAGAGTATATTTTTTATGAACAGTATCCATCACTGTCTGCTGAGCTCTTACTGCATATCTTTTTTCAGGAAACGGAAACAACCAGATTTTACAATGTTTTAAGTTTAAAAGAAAAGTTACGTTATTACCCAAGACGGATAAACGTTATGCAGCATTTCAAAGAGGGATCGCAAACGAAGAGGGGGATATTTAAGCTTATCTGATGAAAAATGAAAGAAAAGTCCTTGAAGTACTGAACTGAATGAATACCAGGCTAAAGTTGGCTAAAGTTCTCTAAAAAGACTCATATTTGGTAAGATGGTAGCATTATGGAGTCTTTTTGATGAGAAATCCGAATCTCAACTTTCCTCTCGTTCACCAAAATTAGCTAATGTGATTAGCCATTCTGCTTAACGTACTGATGGGCACCGAAATCATGACATCTAACTTCACGGGCGAGTATATTAACCAAATTGCAGTTATTGAAGTGTTTTCAGCACTCAATTTGAACAGAAAACCGCGTCCTCCCCTTCTTTGATGACAGGTTTTAACCAACTGGGCGTATTTGCAGATGAGGATTGAATAAATAAAAGAAACAAATTCAAACACTCCTTCAAGTATTCGTAAATTACTCGTCAAAATGAGATGCTCGAAGTTATCAGTTTCTACCTAACAACACCGACTGAATTCAACTGACTTGATGGAACCATTTATGATAGACGTACTCATCATATTTTCTTAAAACGGTCTGTCTGTTGGTGAAATTGTTAGAGAGCCCCGATTAAATGCATAATTAAAAGTGCAAGATCAGAAATATCAACAGTGATTGACTTGAATTCAATAAATATCCATCCCCAGACATATTCAAGAAACTTGAAATTAGACAGTGTGGTGACTATAACAATTGAACAATAGAATACTTGATTGTGGGCTTAGATGGAGGAAGAATAGCCATCAAGCACATTGAGGAAAGGTGTTTCAATTATGGTGAAAAGGTGAAATTACAGAGACATTCAATTGCTCTTCACCCGTTCGATGATTTGGGAAATAATTGTTGTTTTTGCCAATGGAGCAGTAGTAATACTTCATGAGCCTTTCGTGTTACTGAAGAGGAAAAATTTCATATACTGAATGAACAAATCAAATTTCCAGCAAAATTCAGACAATAAGGAGGGAGTTCCTAATTTTTGGCTAACATACCATTGAACATATATACGAGAGCATTCAATTAGTGGCATCTTCTCATTTGTAGGTATGTCGCTACTGAAAATTATTGGTTGCTACTTCCCTATGTTTAGCGATGTGTCACTGATCATATTTCCGGCAGTCTCTCGAACTGACGAGAATTCTATATTCTTTCTTACATTTAAGATAAAGAGTATGCCTTTAGAACTCCCTTTTGTTTACAAGTCTGTTAAAACTATGTGAAATGAACCCCCAAGTACAGTTTTTTTATGCCCTAATTGAATAGAGGTACTCCGTCCTCTTAAGTTATCTAACTTTGGAATGCAATGGGCTGAGGTGATGGATTATAGACATCTCAACACTAGATATCTATGGATTTTTTTCTCAGACCCAAAAAGAAGGAAGGTGAAGATCTATAGCTCAAACCTCGGTTTGTTTGAAGAAAAGGTATTTGTTTCATTGAACTTAGAATGTATGGCTGTGGTGAGATTCCACTTCCAGACAAGAGCGTGGAAAGCCATTTGGTTATCATCCCCTATAAGAGGATTAAAACCCATGACCTCAATTTAGTTGCACCAAAAATATTTGAATCGGCTTCCTGACAACGTCCGATGGTGATTAATTGCTAGAAATTAACTTTCGGTTAGTTAATTAGTGAAGCGTCGACTTAAATAGGATTGGGAATAAAAATTCTGATGTAATAAAACTTACAAGAGTAAAAAGTATCAAATGCATAAAAAGGGGATTAATGACCAAGGGCATTAATAAATTTGTAAAATGGAGATTAAATAAAAATATGATAAAACCTCGTGTAAAACTTACCTTGGGTTGGGCAGGGTGGCGCTTTGTGGTTTAGAATTCATTAACTCCGAACGGCATCTTCCTCTAAAACATCAAAAGAACTACTTAATACAGACTTTGCAGCTTGATTCCTTGATCAGACATCATCCTTAATCAAATAATACAAGATTATTTTATAATTATTAATGATCAGAATAATAATTTTATTCTTTATTTTCCATATAATTTTCAACTAGATTTTGTTTTTGTTTGCTGTTGTTATTGCAATTTGTTTATTCAGATAGAAAATTATTACTTTTGAACAGATATTACTTAAAATGAATTCAATTGACGCCACCAATGTACCTTCAATAACAATTCCACTTATAAAATCAAAATTTACTGTAACACAACTTAATGGACAGCAGGGGAAGAATTTAGCAATACATCAGGTAAATGTCGTATAATTAGTTACCTAAGTTCCCCTTATTAGTAGAAGAATGATACTAATCTCATAATAGGAATCAAAATGAAAACTAAAATGCACGTCTTCAAATCTGATTTTATGTGGACAACATGAATGAAGGTTATAAGCTTATGAATGACAAATCAAAAAAGAATTAATCAATTCGCCTTATTATTATTGGTCAATAATACAATCGGAGAGTGCGCCGTCTGTCCAGATGAGAGTTTTATAATTTCTCAGTTGCCATTCATTAAAGCTACAACTACTGAGATTCAAGGAAAAGAGGAAACTTATAGCTCAAACAATGGTTCTTTATTTATCAAAGTAAATTTGATTATATAGGCTTGAATGTATGTTAAGTGATTGGCTGCCTGTTAAGCCAATAATTGCAGCGACGGCTTCTCCACGGGTGGTCTTACAAATCCGGGTGTGAGCGTGGGAATCCTATAATCGATAATCTATCACATGAGAAATGAAAATTGTAAGTTCCTGTAGAGGGCAACGAAAATATTCAATTAGACTTCCCTGACAAAGAGCCAATAAAATTGATTGTAAAGCTAATTTGTTAGAAGCCAATTATTTAAGCATTCCTACCACGCACGGTTCTTCTTAAATACTATTGATTATCACATCTAGCCATTGTTTTAATTACACCCCCAATCCAAACGAAAAGCACGTTGTAACTTTAAAATAGGACTGCCAAACGTAACATGAATTGGGAAAAATCTATTTGACTTCAGTCTAAAAATAAAAAAGGCGAAGAAGGAAAGCGAAGACTATGAAATTCAAAACTTTCTTATTAAAATTATTAATAAAACAATTTGTAACTAATTATAAAGCTAACCGTTAATGTTACAAGATAATTGGTTATTCGTATGTTTGGTGAGTGTGTACACGTATCCACGAGCAAGCGTGCAAAAAATTGATATTAAAACTATTTAGTTATAAGTCATTTCATTAAGTAGGATTTAATAATCCGCGTAAATAATATTAAACCGATACAGAAATTCAACTGAATTATACTTTTTTGTTATTTTTCTGAGAGAAAATTGTGCTTTTAACGTCAGTCTCTTAGAGCACATCTACTTCAAAGTTGAAATTCTCTTGAGATTAAAAAGGGAAAAGAAGAGAAATAGGCCGTTACGCTTTAGGAATTTAAAATAGGGCTTATGCAGCTAGTTGTTATTTAAAACAGCTGAGTTGTGGTAATAAATGTATTGATAATTAATGAATAACTTAACTGTTAATTTAATTTCATTTGAGTGACTGGATAATAATCTGTGCCTATTCAACCATTGATATTTAAATCAAGTTATTTACAAAAAATTACTAAGATCATTCAAGCCAATCATTTATTCTAATTCTACTGTCGTTGCTGTAATCGTAGTAATATCAGCACTATTAAGGGTTGAAAATTCTCAAATATGCTCCGTCATATAGATAGGCATTGGCATCCTATAAAATTCATCATCGAAATCCGTCTAGATCAATAACATTAACCACTAAAAATGACTTCTCGAACTTCTCGCATAATTCGAGCATCTGGAATAAATAATAAGACCTTATTTCAAATATAAACTATTGTACATGAGGTTCTTTGTCGAAATAGCCTATTTTGCAGTCCTTCAAGCGAGAAAAAAAGTAACGATCTCAAGTAAAGAACTTGAAATGTTCACATTTTACTGTCAAGTAGAGCCAAAAATAATACATAACTTCCACAAATAGATAGCAGATAAAATATAGAAAAATATCAAACTTCTCTGAGCAATATTTAAAAATCTTATATCATTTAACACCCTTCCAATAAAAAACTAAACTTTGCAGAGTTTTTGTGTCATTCTCTTTTATCGGAATTATTACCAGTAAGTTTTCTCAAACTCAATGTAATGCAGTGGAATAAAATTTGACGAATGATACCTAATTATCAAGATAAAAGCACTAGCAAAAATATCAGAGTCTTTCAGAATAGGAAGTTTTTTAAACATCACACTTTTTATCAATATGTGGATGAGCAATTCAAGTACCAATAAAATTCACAATGGCACAAATTAATCAATGTAAAGGATTTGAATACCAAGCATCACAAAATGATCGGATATAAATCATCTAATTTATATTTTAACATGGACGAAATCGGTCTTGGTCATCAAAATTCACCTCTGTGTATGAAAAAATCTTAGTACCAAACATTATCCGGATTAGGGACTGTAGCAAAAATTACTCATTCCATTCTTAAGATTGTTAGCAAAAGTATGGAAAACAGCTCGCATTCGATATGATGACACGTAATATATGGGAAAGCAATTTCCCAAGTTTCTCAAAATATTTACTCGGTTGTGATTCAACCGCTTAGAAAATCATTACGTGACCCCACAAATTTTCACACATAACAAAACTACGTTCATTTCTTTAATTAGAAAAACAGGTCATCTACCTGACAATGAAATAACTGATTGAAAATAACCCGTAAAACTAATTTTTAAGACACCATTCATAAGCTAAGAAAAAGAGGCTGCCGAAAGAACAAATAGGTACTACCACTAAGTTCTTTCGAATTGATAACATTCTATATTTAAAATACATCTCAGATAATCGACTCGCAAATACGTCAATTAGATTTTATTCCTCATACGAACAAATTCAACCAATATGATCGAATCATATCATTTAAGGAATGATTTCAACATGTACTATGTAAATAGATAAATCACTAGAAATGACATAAGTAAAACCATCACAACGCAATTTAACAGGAAGCAAACGTGTGATATAAGCTCGAAAAGTGAACATTTAAAGCCAAATATCTGTGTCAGTTAGTTATTTTTCAAAACACAGAACTTCAAAAGAGTCTTAGCACACCTAAATTCGGTTGTTTCAATTTGTCTGCTTGTTATTTAAAGATGCAGACCTAGTGACTTAACGTTTTAAGTTGCAAATTTCAAAAATTTAATTCCTTAATTCCAAAGCATTCAGAGCCGACGTGCCAGTGATGCTATTTCTTGTAGATGTCCGTCAGTATGCATTGAACATAATAGAACTCTTGCAAGCTCATTAAGTATAAAATCCAGTATGTAATATACAAATAAAATTAATTTATCATTATTACCTATGGGAGGATAAAAAATTTCACGTTTGTCATGAAGTCAATGAACATCGGCGCACATCTAGTGGTATGAGTGACTAACTGTCCTGGTCAATTCTGGAGAATAGGAAAGGTGACAGGATGCGAGTTCCATGAAAACCGTCTCAAGAATAACTTCCCGATATCCAGGTCAGGCATCATAAACATTTCTCCTAATGAGCATGGGAAGTTTTATCAGTTATAGATATGGAAAAGCATCTGAATAAGGGGAACAGAAACCTAGTCCAATAAAATATGCAATGGGGGAGGGGGTCAAGATGAAGCAGGAAGTAAATACAGGGCATCAAGAGTTTGTTTGAATTGTGGATGCGCTAAAATCTTAGCCTTATTATAACGAACACAATTCAATTTACAATATCCCAATGCTGAATTTCATTAACTGACTACTAGGTTATGTTCTCAATATTCAGAATTTGTTGACTGGTTGATTTAGTTCCGTCGTTCGCATGTCAAGTCGTTTATTTGTATCTCTTTTACGACCGAAAGCAGATAGATGACGCTAGCACATTAACGCTTACCGGATTTTATCCATGTTGAAGTGTCCAAAAGAAGAAAAGTGAGCACCCAACACCCACCGGACTCGAGGAAAACAGAACCGTCAAATTACAGATGCAAAAAAGTGACACAAAAATCAGAAATTGATTAAATTAATTCCATTTTCTGCATGAGAGAGAGGTATTTTACGATTATTTCCAAACGGAGTAAGCAAAACAAGTGTCTGAATGAATTTTAGGCGTTTTAACGATGCGATAAACCTATGCAAGCCTTGAGACTAAAAATAGACATCACTGAAGTGTAGAGTGGAGTGTGAAATGGATAAGTTTTTTATAAAGGTGGCTTTTACCAGGAAGGCTAGAAACAAAACCTGTCTCGCGGGGTATTAAAAGTAAGAAGCTGAGAATTAAGAAAAGCAAAACGGAACCCCAACCACATGGCTATTGTGTAGCATCGAAAAGTGAACTACGACTTGATCATTACATCCCCTTTTCATACTGTAAATTGATTTATTATTTAAAAGCCAGTTCGCATACAGGCGTGTGAAAAGATAGACGTCCTGACATTTAATATTGTGAATAAAAGCATAGCTAGTTAAAGGAAACAAATTACCAATTCCAACAAGCCATCCACAAGTTATTTAGAACATCTTCAATAGCTTTTTCTAATTATATTTTTGGAAAAGTCAATAGGAGGAAATCAAATGGTTTCTAGATCACAGAAGTAGGAAAAGAAGAGTAATGATCTTTCATCAAGCACAAAATAACTAGAATGTATTTCACACTTGCCAATATAAATTAGTTTAAAGTTAACAAACTACCAGTTAGATTAATTTAAATTTACAAATTTTATGTTTTTCATTACCTTATTTTATTTGAAAGTCTCAATCGCAGTTTGAATTATCTACAATTCTCAAATAAATGATGCCTTTAATTGTTTTAGATCCTAGTCAGGATTGTTGAAAAACTGTACAATCATCTTCCAACCACAAATTGATCATGCAGGCAACTGGATATCAATTGTGTTGAACAAATTGCTATCGTGTTAGCCAGCTGTGGACTTAATATAATGACATGATTCAAACCCGCCTGGTCCAGGACGATTCTCTGTTGAATATCTGAGTGATTTTAAGTTTCATTTGTTCCTTTCCCTTTCCTTGCTATCTTTCCCTTTCTAGTGTCAGATTTAGTGAAAATAGTCAAAGTTGTAAGAAATCTATGAATCTCAATTAATTATACTATATTATTCTACACCGATTTTTGAAATTATAATTTTTAAGAAATACGAGTTCCTTTGCTTAAGTTTATTAGTTTTAAAAGGATTGTTAAAAATTGACATCTAACTTAAAAACTTAATCTGTAGTTAACAAGCAAATGAAAGAGACATCACTAAAAAAGAGACAGTAGACAACAAACTGAAAAAAGGCTAATTAAAAGCCTAATAATAAGGGGGCAACCATGAAATTAAGGTCAAATGGGACGTTGAAAAAAAATTAAAATAATTCGATGGAAATAATATGGTAATAAATAAATGTGGGTCATAAGAGCGTTGCTAGTGAGAATCGTTTAGAAAATAAAACTATTTTTTACTATTCTTACAGTTGAAATCTCATCCCATTTCCGTCATTTCTTTCTCTTTCCCACTTCTATTATAAGCGAGAGACAATCAGATGCCAGTTGGCACTCAACAATCTGGATTACCAAGATATCCCAAGATCAACAAAGAGTCCCCAACAAGTAACTTTCCTGTAAGGTCATGAGTGACGGTGTTCTGTGAAAATATACACAAACACGTTTCTTATACATTCATTCAATAAAGTAGAATGGTTTTTTAATCATCAGTTATCAGGTTTTATGGACGTCATATAGCATAGAACTAACAGAGAACATGAAGTCAGAGAGGAAACGTCTACACAGTAAGTAGAAGGCTTTAAATGTGAAATATGTATCATATAAAACATGTACCCCTGCAGGAATGACCCAGGAGAGGTTTACACGACTACATCCATTGGAATCAGTGAACAATTAGGTAAACACACAGATGGGGTAAAAAGGTTGGATTATATCTCATCTGGAACATAGGAGATTGGATGTCAGGGTGGGATATGGATAAGTGGGATCAGAATGGGGAGGTATGTGTGAGAATGAGGTCACATTGAACGCACACTGACTTCGTGAACATTCCTCAGATAAGGATAGTTCGGGATACCGTTATACTGATATGGTAGAATAATATATAGCCTAGTCTGAGGGTATGCGACTCTCTTAATCTCGATATCTCTCAACAAACAGACGCAGTTGTTAATTAAGTCCAGTATTCATCAAGAGTGGTATCAAAAGTATCTGCAGATATTTCGTTTCATTCTCAATTTATCTAAATAATCTCGTCCTAAGTAAAAAAAATATTCGGTGAAGTGATTGGGCTCCCTGTTTCATTCGCTTTTATCATTCATCTTAAGTCGCGCTTACCTTTTCAAAAATATGGGTCTGCAAAAATCGGTGGATGATAGGCATTATTTGAGCAGACTCCAATTGTATATGCATCTACCTGTGCAAACGTCTAGACATATACATCTTGGTTACCATAGTAATTCCTCATTTCTAATAAATTACCAAGATCACTCGCTTTTACAAAAGCCAAAAGGTCTTTCCAAGTAACATAAAATATATACATCAACTACCAAATACGTAACTCTAAGGTCAGAAGAAAGTGTTCTGTATTGCAAATGCGAATATTTCTACGATGATAAGTAATTAAAAGAAAATGCAGAGACAGAGAGTGTATGCCTTTGGCGGAACAAAATTAATCGCAAAGTTTTACATTTATCAGTCCTTTCCTCCTGCATTTTGCACGGCTAAAATGGAAACTCAACGGGATGATTTTTTCCCTGTTTACGTCTTATTTGTGCTTCAAAGTACGTTGTATTTACTCAATTTCAGCCTTAGAGAGGAGAAATAAAATAGGCAATAGCAGATAAAAGACAACAGGAGAGACATTTTAAATAATCTATATTTGGCTCACGACATAAACAGACATCAAAATATCGATCAGCAACCATCTACTAAATTGATAAGGAATTCTCCAGCCCGAAAAATGTTCATCTGAACATGAGTGATGGTATTTTATAAATACACATGTATATTATCTCTGGTCTTTTAGTCAGTATATTGAAGTGACTCTCATATTGAAAAAGGGCTCTTTGATAAAATAGTCCATTTATTGCCCTTCCCAGCTGTATGATCTCTAATACCGAGAGATAGAAAGGTAATGAAGACGCCTGTCGTATATAAACATTGAGAATAAATGGGAAAAGAAAGGAGCTTCCAACTGCCGGCGGAGTAAAGATAAAATGACCGAGAAATGAATGATAAAAGTGAAGGGCGTAGAAAATAGGGTTAAATCAGTTAGCAAATTAGGAAAACAGGGAATGAAAAAATAAGACATTCTACATTCAAGACAATTTTCCACTGTTCTACCTTTATGATTGGCCAGATTTATAACTTATTACTTTCCCAGAATTACAAAATGGCGACTTAATAGCAGAATTAATTCCCCAAATAAACAACTTTTATTCCAGTTTATTTGTGGTCTGGAACTAGACATTGCATTTTCAAACAAAATCGTGAAAATGTCCTTAAATTATAATTAGTGTAATAAAAGCAAAAATATTTTTATGAAGAACACTTCTGAAAAGTTGATCCCACTAATATCCAAATTTATTTCAAACCGAAACGGCCAACTCTACAATTTTAAGTCCGAAAAAGGGTATGAAACTACTTCAATTTCAACAGAATTAGAGACTATCTACAAAAACTTATATTTTGCTCAAAGAGGTATGTGAGGTGTCATTAAGCGAGCGATTATACGAAATCAAATCCTATCTAATATACAGGATACATAAGACATCTGAGGATTCCTTACACACTTTCAGAAAAACAGAGAATGAAGCTGTTAATGGTTGAAACCTACTATTTTTTGTAACAAAACAAAAAACAAACATAATATTAATCTAGGTTTTATTCTATATATCCTTCTTGGGCTTCTATCATCAACCCAATTCGAGTGCGATAGCGACTGACTGCAAGCTTTCATCGGATCAGATGGTACTTATTGATATCCTCCATTGCTCGGGCCATTGCTTCCATCAGAGAAAAGAATTTGGTGTTATGGGATGCTTGTTAACTTCCTTTACAACCACGCCCCGTCCTACACCTAACAATCGGAAGGATTAAGGTCTGGGGAGTAGTTAAAAGGCCATAAGTTTGGTGTGACATGATGATAAAAATTCTCGGTCATCCAATCCTGGCTTTGAAAGCATTATGAGATGGGGTCGAATCTCGTTGGAATATATAGAGTCTTCCTCCATTGGTTACCCTGTCTATCCAAGGCGGCTTAACAACAATGGTTTGAAGAGTCTCCACATAGGTATCTACACCTGCATCTGCATTGACTCTAAGGCCCTGTGGAGGAATTTGAGGAGACATGATTTGTCCCTCCCTCACTGCTAACAACACCGAAAACCATCACTGTTGCTGGAAACTTCGTGCGTATGCATAACAGTTGGGACTTCAGTGGGGTCCGCTCACACATAACCAGCCATCTATCACTTCTTCGATTGACTTTTTTGATCCTGGTGGGAGCAAACGAAAGATGTGCCGACTATTAGAAATCTTACACTTTCTAATTTCTTGTGTTTCACTTTTAGAGACACTATTACAGTGTCTTTTCATTTCATTAATTATAGTAGATCTTCTGTTATAAAAAAATACATTAATTATTATCGAGTTATTTTAAATTACAGAGATGAAAGTGTGCTCATAGCTCACGTACTCTGTATATACTTTTAGAATCCTATTGAAACAGCCCATTATTTCTCAACTATGACGAATGGAATTAGCTATAGATTAACGGAAAGACATGAAAACCATTTTTCCCCACTTAGCTGTTATTCCAAATTTATAGATACGCTAGAGGTATCATGAATTTAACCTATTTTCATTCGAAATGCAAAAAATTTGACAACTTGGAAACACAATTTTTCATGCCTAAGTAGCATTCTTCAATTCCAATGATTCGAAATTAGAGATTAGCCTCGGATTAGACTACTTGTTAAAAATGCCTAAAGAAGGTAGTGAAAAAAATCTTGCTCTAATTGAGGCGAAAGTGCCTTTAAGCAATTGAAAGCAGAAAGCATAAGGTTTAATTTTAATACAATGTCCTGGTAATTACCTAAAAAAACATAATGGTACCGCTTACTTGATTAGTAAGAGATAGGAATAAAATAGAATATTTTTGTAACTCAAGCACTAAATTTCCTTATTACTTTTCCTACCTACTTGTACCTAGGAATGAAATCATCTCATTGTTACACTTGTGACTAATCAATAAATCATCTTTACCAATTTAATATAAATAGGTGCATTTTCTTGAGAGAAACTGTTGCCTGAAGTAGAGATCATTTCCATTTTTCTTCCTCTACATTTGAGCTAGTGTAATTGAGATAAATTAATAAGTAGATAAAAGTTATTAAACCATTAGTACCTAGGTTTAACATTACGAAAGTAAAGTGACATGGATTTCATATTCTAGTCTAATTAACACGAAGATATAATATGCGTATAATAAAGAAGTGACTTTTCCTTCTACTGCCTTTCGTGATAACAAAATATCCGCCCACTCTGCATTCCATTTCACGACATAGGCTCTCTCCTTTACCAATCCCATATTATTAATCAGAATGCATTATAGCTTGCTTGCTGACTGAAAGTAGGTTAGTAAATACATTAATGTCACGGACAGAAAAACTTGCTTGAACTTTTCGACATAATGAGAAATCATACTAAGAAATTAACAGTAATAGTGATAAAAGAATGGAAAATTTTTGTAGATATAGGTCTTATTTCGAAACTTATCACTCATTAACTATGAAATTCGGTCAACATATTATTAAGTATTCAATTTAATTCAACTTGATTTAAACCAAACGTATAAGTAACTTTTCGGATCATCATGTTGACCACGTAATGCGCTCCAGAACACTATAGATTATTACGATATTTGCATCGATCACATTTGATTATTTATTAACTCTAATCAATTAACTGCATGGTTGTACCACCTAAAGGATTCCAATGCGTGTCCAAGAATAACATGGTACTTGATATAACTATTTCATTTCCGGAAGTGGTAGAACCGACCATTCTAATTAATCAACAGAATTTGTATAATAATCTAGAGTACGAATAATAAAATTTGAATTTTGAAACATGAAGCAGTGAAATAACCATTAAGTAAAAAAATTATATAACCAGAATTTAAAAAACTGTTAATACTTCGACTTTATTCTCAATATCTTCTCTTTACCTCCTTATTTAATTTGCCTTCCGATGGTGGAAATTTAAAAATTATTAACCTCGTTGTGGGTCATAATATAAAAATTTTATAAAATACTTCATATTTAATTATACTGAATGTGAAAAGCGATCGTGTTTATTAAAATGCCGAAATACAATTGTAATACTTTATTCAATACCTTGACCTCTACAGCATAATTCACAACTTAGTAAAAAACAATGCTTCAATGCTTCCATAATTCTAATAAAGAGAGTCGTGAAATCCCGACTTCATTGACCAATTCCTTATTATTCTTACCTTATTAGACTCGTTTGCTTTCTTGCGATCGAACTTAGAAAAGTTTTTTGCATTGCGGTGAGGAATAAAAATAAACTCCTGCATTGATATAGGAGCCAAGATTTACAACAAGCCATACTAACAGACGCCTAATTTATTTCCATTGGCGTCCATTTATAGAGAACACCTATGTTTAGACATACAAAAGCTACTTCTTCCTTTGCTGCAGTCCGCTGGCCTTCGCTTCCTTAACTCTCCTTATCCTGACTCGGCTACATGCATTGGAGCGAAATTTTAGAAGGCTGTTGGCTCCTTTGAGCTGTGAAGTGAAATGAAATTAGCACAAACTAGGCAGAGAGGTACCGGATAAGGGCGGTAGTGTTTACAAATAGGGTTGTCATGACGACTGTAAATTTACAGAGATGAAGCCAGACCATAATCCAAAAACTATAAACCGCCAAATAGGTGTCTTCTGAAAGTACAAGGAATCTGTAAAGTAAAATTTATTAAATTTTACGAATAATGCGTATAGAATTTTGCAAAACAGACAATCTAAGGACGAAAATATCAGAGAATATTTAACTGCAAGAAATCCAATATGAACGACAATATTATGTTGCAACAAGTTTATTTAGTCTATAAATCTCCATTTGCGCCAGTTCAATAATTTTGATAAATGCAAAGGGTCAACACAACATAAATCTCAAAACATTTGAAATTTGATGTTTCTACAACATTATCTGTATTTAAACCATTGAATAATGATACGCGACTGTGTAGAAACGTCGATTTTAGGCTTTAATTTTAGCTTGTGAGTATACGGTATATACGTCAGTATATGCTTTGATTGAAACTTTTATAGATTATTCAAATTTATAAATTTTATGTTTATTTTTGTTCTTCCATGTATAATAATATGGCCGTAAATTTGAATATTTGAATATGCATATTATACAGCTTAAAATAACATAAAGATAGCCGGGTATTTGCAAGCTAAATTACAAGATCCCTAAAAGTTGCAAAAAAACAAAATAGCGAACACGACCGATCCCCTCCGCTTACCCTGGTTAGAAATTGCGTTTTGCATTTCCTGAATTCATGAATTTGTCCCACCATTAATATCAGATATACTTAGAAAGTGGTTACCAAAAACTATACTTTCCTAAATAAGGAAATTTTATAAAATAATTAAATAAATATCGGGAGTTCGAACAATAACAACTTACGAAAAGTTAAACGTGTGCCGACGCGAAAAGAGGTCGTATTTCGAAGTGACGGGTTTGACAAACGTCGACTTTTCCAAACTGTAATATCAAAGAACATGAAGTAAAACTTTTTAAACCACTGCCATTATATTTAGGAATAATACAAGCCTCGCTCAAAAGAGAACACTTCCATGAGTAAAGTTTCAAAGATAGGGTATGAAGATTGTCAGTGGTTAAGCCCATCATCCAAGCAGTTTAGCAGATTATACGCACACGAGTACTTAAGCATGAAGGTGGAAAACTATGAAAAGGATTTCGATTATGTTCCGTATTTACGAATAACAGTCATCTCAATTCTTTTATATCTTTCTCGATCCATTAAGCTTTACTTTGTTTTACCTACGATGAACGCCTTGTCTTTCAAATTTATCTTCATTATCTTACTGAGCTATAGCGAGTTTTATTCTTTCTACTCAGCCAATTTTCTGTTTGATAGTCAGGATTCAGACGCTTTTCCTCTCTTTTCCGCCTCATCCTACTACCCCTCTTTTGCCATTGGGGTTGGTAAAGAACAATAGCTTACCTTAATTTAGTCTTTCGCAATATGCCAAATAATACTTCTAGAGCTCAAACTATGTAGAAATTAGGTTTAATGAGAAAAAAATTGTGATTAGGACTTTTAAAAACTCAGTTAATGCACAGGCTATGTTTAATGAGAGGTAAAATGTCAAATAAATATTGTCAAAAATAGAGAAGAACAGGACCAAAAATCTATTTCCATAGGAAAATAATAAATCATTTTGGCTTTCAAGGGATAAGGTGAGAACTTACGTAAAGAAAAGCTTTCGTTCAATCGCCCAACTCCATAATTCCGAAGCAATTGCACGCGATTCACATCTATATTCCACCTTTTCATACGCTGATTGCTAAAAATTAGAGCAAAAAAGCGTAAATCGAACTTATCTTTACCTAATTAATCCTTAAATATTTTTAATAACCCAGATTGAATCTGTCGATTATGAGCATCGAGATCACTGCTAAACTTCATTTAGATACGGGCGATCTACCGTGTTAAGAGACTTCAATATCCATTTTTAAACGGGCCGCGCAAGCACTGTATGACTAATTACCAATCACTGATCATCCAATTTGCAGCTATTCTGCCAATAAACGGATTGAAACTTAATCACAGAAAAGGACAATTACTGCTTAACTAAATGCATTAGCCAACTAACTAAAAAGTTAAATATTGACCAAAATGAATCTTTTTAATTTATTATTCTTGATAAGAAGAGAATCTGAATATGATAAAAAAAATAGCTGAAGCCTTTTAATCTAAACTTAACTACAATGGGTTCTCAATGACATATTTATTTCTGTAAAATTCTCTCCAAACTCACTTGAAATATAATACTAACGAACTGCAAAAAGTACTTACCTTTGACGTTTTACGTTCCCGTTTTTGCACCTATAATTGCGAAAGGAAAGGAGACAAAAAAGGACGATAAATTTTGTGAATAAAACAAAACCAGGGCTTTAGAGAATAGGACTGTGAATAGGCCAATGACGCACGGATTTCTTGCAGCTGATAATGAAACTCCTTCCGGAGCAGTAGAATTGGTCGATGTCTGTCCTAAAATTGAGGAAAAACCAGTGTCTTTGGTTGATGAAGGAAATCTTTCCTCCTTTTCTAAATCACAAAAAAACTGTCTAGTTCATTGAATCAAGAGAATGAGAAGTGCTAAATTTCAAGGAAAATTTTTTATTTAATTCTTAATCTAATTGTGCTTGTGTTAAAAGAAAGTCTCATGAAACTTCTTAATTGTTTAATTCACTATTTTTTTATAGTAAAGTGGAGGATAGTAACTGGTTAAAATTCATTCAAGACTCAAGTGGATGGGTGACGTTAGGCCAGCAGAAGATGAACGAATGTTAACGTCCTAACAGAAAAATTCCCTTCGAAGAACTTTGCCGCAAAATTAGAGTCAGATACAAAATCTCCTTGCTGGAATGATAATTCACTAGCCAAACTGCTTTTAAAATCCCAGTTACCGAAAATGGCAATTGTAAAGCTGTACACGTGGTTAACTGCAAGAAAACGCCGAGCCTGTCTTTAGTGAGAAGCAAAGAATTTTGATTGATAAACATTATTTGCAATTACAAGCTGTGAGCAATAGTAAATATTCCACGTGAACCACTGGTCACATCGATCCATTATAAATTAATTTGAGATGGGAAGATACTATTGGATTGCTTCTCACAGATCCACAGATGATCCCATTATACTCTTACATCCTACGAATTACTACCTTAAGCAGCCTGATTCCTTGAAGTGGTATCCAGGTCCTCAATATTTGGTAACTAGATAAACTTTGTCTTTAACAAGCGCAATATCTTGAGGTGTAATCTAGTAAAGACGTTTTCTTTATGTGGCTTTGTGCAGTCCCAATTAGGTGAACTGACTTGAATTTTCTTTACTATTTTTCTCATCTCTTCCATCCCACCCTTCACTTTCTATTTAAATCACCTAGCTTGCGATTAACAACTAAGAAACAATTTGTCTGGTAATCATAGCAATTGGTAAAATTTTATAGTCCCAATGACAGTGGTTAAATTTGTCTGATAGAAAAGTGAGGGAGGGGGGAGACTCTAGGATGTCATCCCTGTATCCAAGATGGTTGTTGGAAAACGTTATTTTAATTAATTAGATGTACGTGGTTCGAATAGTCCTATTATACTGCGCTAATCGAATTATACTTGATAAATATCAAATAAATGAATAAAAAATGAAAGAATAATTGCGGAAGTCTTAACCTTGCATCAAGTAAAAACATGAATAAAGAAATATTAGTAACTTCTCACCATGATTATAACGCATAAGTGAGGTTAAATGGTTTAAGAAAAATTGTGTTACGTTTTTAATATTCATCCCTGTTAATTAATAGGCGCGATAAACGCTCCTAACTTTTCCCGTTCTGATAAGGGAGGAACGTGAAAAAGAGAAGTGGAATATCTAACTGTCTAAATATGAAGGTTCTAATCCCTCAGGTTTTTTGCTTTCTGCACTACTACTTTGTGTGAAGATAAGACAATTTCTTCGCCCCTAGAAACCAAAGCAATTGAGGCAGAATTACTGTTTCAGTAGAAAGTATAGAGAAGATGGTGTTCCTGTTTCTACCTCATTTTTTCTTCTTTTGAGCTCATTCATTTTTCATTGCCCAAAAACTGTAGGGGTCAGCAAGTTATAGGGTATGTAGCTAATATCTAAGTTCTGAAAGATTACCTCCTTGCAGCATCTCAACAGTTAACAATAAGCAATCATCATTCCCCAATGAGAATGTTATGGAGTAAGTGAAAACCAAAATTTATTGTTGAGCAACGATGTATACCAGAAAAAAAACAAAGAACGGGGGAGATAGCGTAAAAACTCAGCATTTGCACCGGTGTATTTAAATCGACATGTGAATAACGCAGACAAGCTGGGTCGCGGCGAGGCAGATATGAGTGAAAATCGATGGTCAATATGACACAGGTAAGCTTTGGTCTGAAAGTTGCAGTGATTTTAATCAAATACAAATGATGAAATTAAAATCGGTTAAAAAAAGATTGTTCAAATATAATTTTGAGAAACAGAATAAGATTCATCCTATAGAATATTGAGTATGCGGAAATTAAAGTAAATCCCCAAAAGATTCCCACTTTATTTATAGTCTTTCCTAAAAACAATTGCATAGTTTCCCACTTTGAGAAAAAAATAAAAGCATAATCTCATTATTATTGACTGTAACAAAACAAGAACAGGGGAAACGAGGAACACTAATGCGGTTCAAAAAGAGGTAATTTGGTGTGTAAAAAAAGGAACAATCACAATTCTGGCCTTATTAGGTTCCTTGAGTTTGCTTAAGAGCTCCAGCAACATGAAGCAGCAAGATCTAACTTTCAAAGTCCAAACTTTATTTTCGATCACATAATTTCATAAAACTAATCCTTCATTTTTGCATAGAGTTCAAGAGTGCAAGTCAAATCTAACCTATTTCCGTTGAGACATATGTTACTATATGCAAATAATTTTATTAATTCTAACATTTTAAACTCAACGTAATTTTCCCTACTGAATTTTGTCTAACAAACGCTTAAAAATTAAGAAAGATTTCATCAACCCTAAAAAATACCAAATTAATACTATAAACTTCACAGTCTTTATCAGAATATTTTAGTGTTTCATTTTCCCTTATAGCCAGTGCAGAAAAGAAAATTAAAAATTGGAGATTGAAAGAATTTTGAAAATGGTTTATTGTTTGGACATAGTTAAAAATAGTAGCAGCCCAATGGAAAAACAGCTTTAAGCCGTCAATATTGGGCAGTCATATGATATTTTGTCTTAATGAAGCCAAAAGGTATTAGCTATTTGCGCAAAAAAATTTAACTAAGTTTAAGAAATATTTTCCATTGTTTAATGAGTAATAATTCACTAAGCAGCATCTATCGCTCAATCATAATTATCACAAACTAGGCCAAATTTAAAATTAAAAGTTAGCATTATTTTCTTTATCAAAATTATTTATATAAGAAAGTGTTGGGGGTTTATCAATCAAATCACAAATTTTTTGCTGGCACCGTTGTTCAGAAATTTAAACAAGCTGAAGCCATGTAATTCGTTAAATTGAATTAGAACTTTTTTATCTTATTTTAAAGGGGAGAATTTTATGCAAGTATTTCAAGAAGGGAAATAGTCAAATAGACAAATAAGGATTCGAGTAGAAATAAAGTATTAGCAGGTGGATATAAAAGGCAGGATGTCGCAGTTTTAATCAAACTTCGATTTTGGATTGTCCACCTCTTACTTGATGAATAAATTCCTTAATGTACTAAATTTAAAATTTTAGGACTTGATCCCAAGATAACCGTAAGAGTTCGGATCCACGAAAGTTAGACTGCATTAATCAGTAAATTAATTTTATGGCGCCATTTCAACGAATTTTCTGCCAATATTTAAAAGCAGCTAACTGATATAGGTCAAAATGATAATATCCGTTCTCGGTGTTTATTTAGACCACATTTTTATTAGATTCAATGATATGTAAAACACTTGATAAATTAAAAAAAGTGAAAAATTATTTTCTTACAAAATGTTTCAATTAAGACAAATGTAACTAATTTTACGGCATATTTAGAAGGGTGAATTACAGTGTCCGGAGTGGATACTAAAGTGCCGGAAAGACATATTTGAAAGTTAGCTAAATTCAGGGTAAAATTTATTTTCCTCTTCGAATTCCAAGCTTTAAAGCCATAGGCTTTTTTTCCGACTAAAATTTTGCATAATTGATTGATACGGACGAACAAATTGCCGAATAAAATCCTCTGAAATTAAAAATAGTAATAAACAAACGTTTAGAAAACTTTATTTTTACATTTTACTTAGACATATTAAAATATATTTTCGAACAATTTTAGCAGATAAAAAATTTTTCCAAAAGCATAAAAGATTCAGAGCTTAAAGTATATGATTTTAATTATATTTCAATAGCCAATTAGAGAATGAAATCTCCGAGGATTTGTAAGAGACAGTTGATGTGTTGGAAACCTAAATCTACGGTTATTTTGAGCCCCCAATACTTTATACCGTCTACCGAAAATGGATAAATTTAAAGCTACTGCAGTGGTGTTTGTCAAGGTAACCATATGGAGCTGCAAAACGACTGTTTGATGCAAAATAAAACGAAATTAGGATGTTGATTAACATCACAAAATCAATTCCTTGAGTTACGGAACATGTAACACAATTATCGTATGCAAACTAGAAATTTTATGTGCAAACCCATATTGCCCAGTATTCTTCTAAATTTACCTCATATTCTATTGATTTAAATTTTAAACAAAATACGAATTACTGCTTAATTTTCGTGCCTCTTCTTCCAGTCGGGCAGTTTTTGATATAGCATTCGGAAATGTAAACATTTTACTGAGTGGTATCCAATTCCATTTTATTTTCAAATGACATCAGCCCGAACATTTAAAATATTTCCTCCCGGTTGAAGGTTGAAAAAAGGACTTATGTGATGGGAGACTGGTGCCTAATATCATTTCGTCCGATTATTTCTTATTATGAAAATGCTATTAAACGATAATATTAATCTAATAATGCCTACGATTGAGAAGACAGGCTACCTGAACATTTCGAAACTTAGCTGAAGTAGGATTCCCCTCATTCCTTATTTTACACCTGATTCCCCATTAACTCGAAAGCGTCTCAATATTCCTGCATATTTAGACATTTTACATGAATAAAATTACAAAGTTCTCTACCTACATGGATAAAATTGTTATCAAATAGACCATGTCATGGAGAAAATGAAAGTATGCAAATTGTTACATATTTTTTCATTGACGACATTAAAACTTTATGCTTTCTTCACTTTTATATTGAAAATAACGTTTAATTATGTTATTTTTTATCCAAATTTTCCGAGGCAACGAACATCCTTTATAAAGTTTTAACATCTCTAAATGTGTCTTCTCTTCTCCTCCTTGCCGCTATTTTTATGGATATTTTGAGATTTCTAACTGGAATTACATTACATTAGCATCTGTAATTATTGAAAAATGTAAGCGAACGCTATAGTCTATGATTAATTATTCAAATCGTCGGTCTTCCCACACATCTTACCGCGAATCGAAAAGAACAAAATACATGTAGGGGCAGAAAATGGTGAATTTCGACATTATCATTTACAGGGAAATAATAAAAAAACATATTTTGAGGTTAGCAATCACTTTAACGCGTGAGCTGCATGAGTAGCTGAGAGGGAATTTCAGTATTACAATCTTATTCAAACTAGGCGCATTAAACACATATACTATATTTCATTTATCAATTACTTTCCTTCATCAATTTTAGGAATTTATTAACATATACCTATAAAATCTTCTATAGTTGTGTCCATTTGATTGTAAAATGATTAGTTTATGCTCCTTCCAAAGAGGTGATTCCTCTTGAGTTTGAACAGCAATGCGTGCCTCTTTTTCCAAAATAGCTTCAAGGATTTATCCTAGTTTTGAAGAGAATTATTTTCGAAATCACGAATTACACAAACAAGTTCATATTCGTCAGAGAGCAAAACAGACATTTGAGGATGAAGTATCGGGATTATCAGTGTCGGACCACATGATAAACCCCTTTTGAGACATGGCGACTTGAGAATGATTGGCATTCCTCTGTCCTCAAACGTGGCTAGTTTGTCTATCAAATTAGTTGAAATTGACACAATATGAAACCATCCATATTAGACCAGATGCTTTCTTCTGAGGTCTTCCGGAATTGTGTGTGTAGTTCCTAATATATTATAGATTCGGAAAAGGAACAAAAAAATCTGTCAATAGAAAAAAAAAGATTTTTAATTGTGTTCCAATTATATCTGAAATTAAAATCCATTCTTTTAAGGATGGTAATAAGAACCTTGAGAGAGAATTTTAATAGATGATATTGGAAACTGGATATCATTTTTCCAATCCATAAACATTTTATGAATCTAATCCAGATAATGTAATGCAACCATCTTACCTTGGCGAAAATGCGTATCTTTCTACATTTCAAAAGTTTCAAATATATAATTTTGGGATAGCAAACAATTTATCACCCAATGAAGAGGACAGGAAACAATTCTAAACTGGCGACAACTTGAGCGAGAAGACCAGGAAGCATCACCATATTTTATTACAAGAATAACACGATTTATCTTCGAGTGGTTGATCATTACCCTCTATTGATTGTATTTTACTGATGCCTTCCGTTATGATTGTTGCTACATATTATTCTCCTGACTCCAAATAAGCCCCTTATGCTGATATTTTTAAGTAGAAATTCAGATAAAGTAAAACTTTAACCAATGTGAGAGCAAGACGTACCATTTGTAGAGGTGGGATCGCTTGCTGCCAATGAATTCTGCCACGCCTTCGTGAGTTAATCCAATGTGAACTGGGCGGGAACTCTTGTGCTTTACCTGCAAAGCAAGAATGAAAAATGGGAGGTCTATCAAAATTTTCACTAACGTAAATTTTCCATATATGTTAAAAATTACTGATTTATTTAGCAAACTACGGTCGCACCGTATGTTGGTAAACGTAAATGTGTATCAAGCAAAAATTAAGTTAAAGAAGACTACAATTAATTCGTCCTTGAAAACGTGAAATAATTTTTTTAGATTAATGTCTTTTTATGCGTTACAGAATATAATGTAAATCAAACTCGCGACATATCAGGTGGAGGAAAATACAATTTCGAGATTGTCAGATACAATCGCTCTTCTTGTTTTTGCACTGCTGGATGTGTACTTTCATACAATCATTCTAAATTCAATGCATTTCAATGAAATGGAGAGGAAATTTCAGAACTAAACTTTACAAATCAAAACTGGATAATATTGAAATGAAAAAGGCTATTTTAAGTCTTAAGAGAGCTTCTTCTTCAATCTATTAGGATTTGTAAGTCGTGTATCCTCTTGTCTGATTTTTAAATAAATGGACTTATTATTCACAGCTTGTTTACAGCCTTTTAATGATCTATATGAATGATAGTTTGCATTCTGGTGGAACTAAAACAACAAATCTCTAACTACTTGTATCAGGTATAAAATTTACATAAATGTAGTATTTGAAAATTAATAAATGAGCATATTAGTCATGTCAATTGACGCTTTGACCTTCCGATATACATGTCAAGAAATTGATTTGAATTGAAACTTGACATATCATAGGCTTATTACCGCCACATACATCCTGAACAAATTATATTAAATACTGATGGATTCCGTACAACCTGATCAACCTGATGGGGTAATATTTCAAGACTCTGTAGGACTTTTTTATTGCAGCATAACAGTTTACTCATTATAATGAAAATATTATCATAGTGAATTACGATTTGGACTTTGACAGGCTCCATCCCGTAGGAAAGCTGCCGAAGAGCAATTCGAATTACCTCTGAAGCCGCTTCGCTTGGTAGAAGACCTCTGGAAGAAAAGAAAAAAGCTGGAATAAGCTATTGCCTCACTTCACGAAGTAGAAAAAGCCACAAGTGAGATATGACAAGGGAGTTGATAGATTTCTTGTCCTCTGTTTATTGATGAGCAACTGATAAAAAATCGCAAACTGACAATTAGGACACGCAGAGCTATGAATCAGTATGTGCGCACAAAATTTTTTATAGACAGAGACAACAGTCACTACTGAAGTACAAACTTTGGCTTTTCTAAATGGAGATCTTTAAATTGTACTCTTTTCTTCTCTATTAACATTATTTTTAAAAGCCACACATCCGCCAATCCTACTCCTACTTTCATATGGACATGCTTTTACTCAATTGAAAATTCAGGATAATGCTTTTCATCCAACTACACGGATTCTCATCGTTTTGTTTCTCAAAGTGACGAGTTGGAATATTTGACACGATATACTGATTAGTATAATCTCACAAACTTGTTAAATTCCGATCAACAACACTGACCGATACATTTTTTTTTAATACTGACCCATTTTCATGAAAGTTCTTCAAATACTTTATTAAGTCCTCATCCTCTAAGTTAATGTGTGTTATATGGCTTGTTGTGGTCTCTTGTCGGTTTTTACATACGCGGATATCTTCATTCATTTGTAAGTATTCTTTTCGGTGAAAAAAGACCTTGAATCTTGTGGATTTGATAAAATAATTCGATTTAATGGTCCGGTTTCAGATTTTTCAATCAACAAATCGCATTAGATCATTATTATGCACACCGATGCGAAAAGAAGCATCTGAATGAGAAGAAATGAGGTTAGAAAATTTAGGTAATAAAAATAGGTAAATAACCTAAATTTCTGGTCAAAACAGCCTGAGCTAATTTTCATAAACACTGCCTTAACACATGGACTGAAAAGTCCCGGGCCTAACAAAGAAAACAGTTTTTTTTTTGTTCAAAATTAGCTTTATTCATCAACGTAATCTCCATCAGGAGCAACGCAATCATTCCAGTGCCGCTCTAACATTTCAATACCACTTTTGTAGAACCATTTATCTTTTGCCTCAAAATATGCCTCAGTTTCAGCGATAACCTCTTCATTCGTGCAAAATTTCTTACCGGCGAGCATTTTTTTCAGATCTGCGAACAGCCAGTAGTCGCTGGGAACCAAATCTGGAGAATACGGTGAATGTGGGAGAAATTCGAAGTTCAATTCATGTAGTTTTGCCTTTGTTTTGATTGACTTGTCACACGGTACGATTTTATTAAAATGTAATAAATAGTGGGACAACATTTACGTAGAACTATTTTGCGCGAAATTTAAACTACTCAAACTGAAGGGAAATAAAAAGGTTTCATTCGTGTTGATTTGACTAAAAGAGTCTTAGTATTCAGTTGAATAGTATTACTGATTAAAAAACCTCATCGATAGTGGTGTAACTTACTGATCAGATAGAATGTCAAAGAAATCACGTTGTATATATTAAAATCCGTAAAAAGGGTTTTTTCCTTATAAATATTATCCAAAACAGAACAGTCATTCTATATCCATATGGAATAGATGTGGACAATCAATCTAGTAAACTTGTGAAGTTCGAAATGTGTGTTTTCCTTCGTTATTAAACTGTTTAAAACCGGTATATTAAATATAAGGTCACCAAAATGTATATATGAATGTAAATTCATGCTCATGTGAAACTGACATTTAGAACAGAATGAAGGTACATAGTCCTTAAATATCTCAAGCCATAAGGGTCTTAAGAACAATACTGCCAATCTATATTCGAACTCAAGAGAAATTTTACTTAGCAGGATCTAAATCTTTAAATTTCACTATTATTATTCTCGATAAGGTGTATATTTCTGTTCCACCTGTATATTTGATGGGGCATTTGCTGACTATTTCACCAAATAGGGTTAAGAGCGCTGGTGGTGCAGTGATTAACGTGTTTGCAAAATCAGAGGTCTCGAATTCAATGCCCATCGGTGGACTCCTGGTGAGCGGAATGACTAATTGCATTAGTCAAGTTTGACTAGTAATGGAGATGGCAGAATTCGAGTTTCTCACCAGTGAGGTCCAATGATACCACCCTCTAACTCAAGATGGGCGTTAGTAAAAGCTTTTTTAATAGGCTAGGGATTGCTACTGTTATTAAATAGAGTTAAAAGGAATATGAAGTTCTCCTTCCATAATTTGTAACAAGAATAGCTCGATCGATAAAACGAAAATATGCTTGATTCTACTAGCGAAATTTTTAACATTCTCAGCATTTTCATTTAGCACACTTAGTTGACATTAACTTAAAGTTCACACTGCTCGGTACCCTGAATTTCAGTCCGCCATTTGAGACTTAAAATTCAAGCACATCTATCAGGATACATGCGGTTCGCATTTTCATTGAATCAATATTTTGTAACAATGACTCCAAGACATTTTCTTTATCACCTATCGTGTTTAATTAGCTTTCAGGAATGAAGGTGACCATTTTTTTAAGAGAAAGGGTGTGTATTTTTTAACCGGAAGACAAAGAATTTACTGCAAGGAATCTTACTAAAAAACTCAGCGTGGGTTTAGAGATCTTATAATTACTTTAAATATACTTGCTTGTCTACGAAATCAGAGGTCAGTGGTTCGAGGGCCGTCAGTGCAGAACCAGTGAGCGAAATGACTAATAGTCAAGTCAGGTTAATAAGGGAGTGATAAGGTCCGGGTTCCTCACCAATGAGATTTAATGACGCTTATCCCATGCCCAAGGTGAGTGTTAAAAATATCTTCCTATATAAACTTGGGAATTATAAAGAGTGCTTTCCTTAGTTAATATGATGATTAAAACTTAAGAAAGTTTCGAAATTTTGTGAAATCAATGGGTACGGTTGGTCAGTTACTGACGAGAATAAATTTTGAATAAATAGTACATAATGGACCATTTAACGTGTATTGATAGTTCTAGATATTTCAGGTAGAATCAAATAGGCTACTCGCAATTTAAAACCAAAAAAATTAGTAAATGTTTAAAATGAATCTAGTAACTCAGAATCCAAATTTCGTTAAGCTGGAAAAAATTGTCAAATTCAGCTGTCTAATATATTATTAGACTTAGAGGATGGCATTTATATTGTAGAGGCTCAAGTTACCAGATTGTTGGGAGATTTAGTTCTATTATGTTTAGATAAATCCCTTACGAAAATAAGGATCTTCATAAAGTCTAGATGCAGACATAAAACTTCTACGCACTAGAAGAACAAAGTTTTAGCGAAGATCAAATGTGCATTTTACAACAAAAATGAAAATACGAGAGTGAGAAAATGGAAGATGGTCTAAAAAGAGAGAAAGCTCCTCCTAAGTGCGCAAGAAAACAAGGTTGTGCGTAACACAGGCAGATGAACGTAGTTGTAGCGGGGCGGTGTGAATGAGTACCAAAAATCGATGTATAGGTGTGCGCTCGGTCTGCGCAAACACTCCGAAAGTAATTCCCCACATTTTAGTCAGTAACAACTAGTTCCTCCTAGCTATTAGAACAAACGAATGTATCGAGATGGTTTTCACTTCAATCAACTAGTTAATAAGCTCTAAGCCTTGTGAACATGCACTCATTCAGTAACCCCTTTACGGGACTGTTCTGTTCCCCATGCTTGTGTTTTCAAATAAAGAAATTTTGCACTAGTTTGTTCATTTTCGTGATATTTGAATGATACTAGGGCATGAAAATCATTTTATTTACTATTCGAGTTAAGATATTTACCTGCAGGAACATTTTAGAAGTCTAAAAAATGCCCCTAGTCACTAAGATATTTATTATGATTCAAAGCAGAGAAATGATATGTATTGTTCTTTGCCAGGGAGAGAGCTTAACATTTTCATTTGGCTAATTCTGATGATATATAATCCTGGATCATTTAGTATTCAAAACTTTCCATGTCCTCATTCAATGAAGCAAAACTATGTATAGGTGACAGATAATCTTTAAGGAAATTAGCATGTGTACTTCAAATATGGAGTCAAAATTACTAAAATACTGATTTTATCAGTATTTAAGTAAGTACCCTACTGCAGAGGAATACTTTAATTAAATAATAAATACCAAATTGATCATAAGAAATAAGGCATTTATTATACCAAAATGTGATTTCTTCACAATTTTTTTCAGACTGAAATAGATAAAAACTAGGATTTAATTAACTTTTATTGCAAAATTGATCTTCAAGAGTTTTTTAAGCAGTTAGTTTGATTTCTTAATCGTCGTATGCTGAAGGATAACTCTTTGTGCACTTCCCAGAATTACCTTTTATTCGCATTCTCCTCGATCATACCTCAGTTTTTCCGCCCACGAAGTTGGAGCGACCTCATTTATGTCCCTATGA
>CAADRB010000043.1:783472-847123 GCA_900708905.1 Hymenolepis diminuta | reverse complement strand
GTATATATCAGATATCAAATTTGTGGATATCAAATTCAGTCAGAAATACTAATTTGTTAATCAATTTGATCCAGATCTTACCTATTTGCACTGAATATTTGAATGGATATATTTTTATCAATCAAATCTTTGCCTACGATTAACTTATATCGTTAGAGCATCAACAGTTTGTGTGCAAACCTAATGAACGGAATAAACTATTTAGTCTTCGTTATTCCAAACCAAAATAAAACTTGTTTATTAGTTTATTCAAAATAATTTTATATTAAGCATTCCCATACACATAAATAAACACTTTATTAAATAAATTTGTAGAGAAAACAAGAATATAAAGCCAAAAATGTTGACCGAATATACAACAATATCAAAGTGCAGATTTTGCATAAATGTAATCATGTGTGAAATAGGGTGAACACTGGATAAGCCAAAATTTAGTCCACAAGTAAAACAGGCCAGATATTCCTTATCCCCAATTTCAGGCAAGATTTGAATCGAAATAATGTAAAACAAAATAAGGACAAAATGTGGATGGAAACTGTTAACTATGAATAGGATTCCGAGCAAAAAAACAGGTCTCAGGTGAAGGAAAGTAAGGAGGGGAAGAAAACTCACTTGGATTTATCCAACTTGAATTCTGTGATGGGGTCAGGGGGATAGTGCTTAATCCGAAAGGAAACCACTAATGGGTTGGTATCTGGAAAAAAGAGAGATTTTAATTGTCATTAAATATGATAAAAGCATAACTAAATTCCTAGAAAAAGCGACAACATACGTTTCAGTTGAGATCTAACGGATTTAGTGAGATTAATCCAGTGCTGTGAAGGGAAGCAAAAGAGGTGAAATCTGGTTTATTGGGAAAAATTCATTATTGTTTCAGTGTATTAGGGAGTTTACCTTGGACGGCGAGGATAGGAATTCGCAGGAGACATAACGGAGACCAAAATATTCAATTTCAGAAAGGACTTCTTGTTGTCGACAAACCTCTTCCAAAAGCCAACGACCGTTGGCTGCTTCCTGAAAATTATTGCAAATAAACAGTAAGCGGAAATCATTAAAAACTTAGGTACATACTTCACTATCAAAAGTGGGCGTAAGTAGCAAGTAAACAGATAAAAACAGTTAAAAATATTAAAATCTATAAATCCTACAGGAACCCAAACGATTATTGAATTCTCATCTTCCAGCAGTCTAACAGTCACCAGAAAATTATCATTTGAACTCCATACAGAAGAAACAATCAGGTTCCTAGATGATTTAGAAGCCATTGCACTAAAAATAAAATCTCAAGTAAGATGTAAAAACATTCATAGAATAAATGATATACGATAGGGAGAAAAGTGGCAAACACCTCATTAAAATAAAAGCAAAAATGAAGACCGATCACATGGATCAATATTGATAAAAAATCTAGAGTTCGAACAAACACCTATTTAAAATTGAAATAATGTGAAATACACACAAAACTATCAGCCAAAGTCAAATACATCAACGCCAGTTATAACAATTTGGATAAGTTCAACCAATGAGATAGAATTTTTAATAAATTAATTGCTTACAGAACCCCAGTCAGGAAATCCTCCCAAAAAATAACAAAATGGCCATTTTGAAATATCGCTCAATGACGATTGATATAAGTTTAATCATTATAACATATTGCCCTTTAATAGATCGCAATAAAAAGGAAGTTAACGTTTAAAATTAATCCATCGATTTATTTATATATTCATTTAAAGACATTTAATTTTTAAAATAAATTTATTGGGATATTCACTACCACGTATTTCATATTCATCTGCCATTTCCATTAAATTTATTTTTTGAAAACAAAATTATTTATTTATACATAGTTTTTGGGACAAATTACCATTCTGTGTTCCGATTACACAATTACGATTTAGTCGGTTTGTGAATCGTTTGCATTATCCTCATCCATTGCTAACCTATTCGATTATTTGCGTATTAGTTTTATGCTTTCTAATTATTTTCGCATTAACGCTTCTTTATCTGCATGTATATATTAGGTGATTTCCTTTATTTTGATCACAGTAATTCCTTCTACTTCTTAGTCCGTTTTTATGAATTGCTGTTTTCGCGTTCTTTCGTATTGATCTAGCTCATCGGGCCACAATCTTAGCAGTTTGCAGAATGACGTATATACCTGTGGATTTTGACATCCCAGAATTCTTAAATAGAATTCGTGGAAATAAACCACCTTTTACTTGTCCAGCAGAGCCTTGTAAACAGAAACCCTTTAAAAATTTCAAAGGTTAGTGTAGTTTCTTCGGAATGACTAAATGTATTTGTGTAACGATTATAAAATGTCTTTTTTTCTTATAGCTATTCAACAGCACATGCATTTTCATAGACCGCCAGACCCTGTTGATATTTCAAATACGATCGGAGTTACTTTTGAGGAAAATTCCAAACTGGAAGTTATTGAACCTTCCAACAGTCGATATCGTCCGATGCGCTTTCTTGACTCCCAAAAGAATGTCGTTTTTAACCTCACTGGTGATAATGCACAGAGTGTCCGTTGTAGCATCAACGTTCTCATTCACTTAACTTCTGAACCACTTCCAAATGACCATCAGATCCCTCTCAACACCAGTAATGATCTTAATGGGTCTGAAGTCTCTTCCGCTCATCGCGGTAGACGAAAAAACAAGCACAGAATATCCAAAGTACCTGAACAACCTCCGGTTGAAAATGGTACTGCTTTGGTGAAGCAAGAGCCTAAACTTCCAGTTATAAGTATTCCCGTCCCTAAATTTGAAGTCGATTCCTGCTTTGCCTATCAACGCAAACCCCCGACTTGGGTTAAGGGCGCTTATCTCAGATTCATCGAACACTCTGCTGAAGAATTAGAGGAGATAGTTGAATACGACTTGGATGAGGAGGACTTAATTTGGCTAGAAAAAATTAATGATATTCGCAAAAAGCAGGGTTTCGAGACTATAAAACAGTCTCAACTTGAATGGGTACTGGATCGATTTGAGAAAAAAGCTGTCTTTAGGACCACTGGTGAGAATGGGGCGAATGTTTCGACGACAATGTTGCTAAACAATAGCGAGGAAGAAGATGCCGTTTGCGCTGTTTGTCAGGACGGAAATTGTGAAAATCTCAATGTGATTCTTTTCTGTGATGTTTGTAATCTCGCCGTGCATCAAGATTGCTATGGTGTTCCCTATATACCCGAAGGTTCTTGGTTGTGTAGAAAGTGTCTTATATCTCCCAGTGAACCAGTATCTTGTTGTCTATGTCCAAACACTGGTGGAGCGTTTAAAAAGACCTCCGACGACCGTTGGGCGCATGTCATTTGTGGTTTGTGGATTCCAGAGGTCATGTTCGCTAATTTAACCTTTCTGGAACCCCTGGATGATATTGATAAAATCTCCCCTCAACGTTGGGCCTTAAGGTGTTTTATTTGCAAACAGAAGAATGTAGGAGCTTGCATCCAATGCCATAAACAGAATTGTTATAAATCCTTTCATGTCACATGTGCTCAACAAGCAGGGTTGTATATGAAAATTGAGCAGAGTGATGACCCGGATGATTCGGGTGTTAGAAAACTGGCCTACTGTGATATGCATTGCCCACCTTCGCATTTCAAGGTTAGTCTATTAATTACTTATTAGCGTACTGCTATTTAAGTGGCAGATTTAAATAAATGAAGGTCATATTACCCTATGGATCTTTCAGGTTTATTGGGATCAGGTTTCTGGTAGCTACTTTTATCTATTTTGGGAAAGTGTCCCTCGGTATCTTTTTAAGGATTCATGTATTTTTATACTGACAGATTTGAGGTCATATGACCGGTTTGAGGATTGAAAAATAATTTTTTTATATTTTTTTAAAGTTTAATACCTAACTGTTGGACATCAGGAACTGCTTCTAAATTAGATATCCCGAAGTTTATAAGCATTTCATCATCTCATTTTTATATGTCATGATCAAATTATAGATGGCTGCACTTTTAAATCAGATTAACTCCTCCTTTTCTGATTTCCATCATGTGTCTTCATTTGCGTATAGTGTTTCAAATAATTTATTTTTGGTCTCTGCCACTTACTGACCACCATTAACTAGTT
The DNA here is from genome assembly GCA_900708905.1 of Hymenolepis diminuta. Taxonomy (NCBI): domain Eukaryota; kingdom Metazoa; phylum Platyhelminthes; class Cestoda; order Cyclophyllidea; family Hymenolepididae; genus Hymenolepis; species Hymenolepis diminuta. The sequence continues at coordinate 843,035 of CAADRB010000043.1, read as the reverse complement.
CGTCATTTAATAAAACTACTTATAGTAACCCGATTAGCTAAAAGATATCTCCTCTTAAAAGCAATGATCTCCTTAAAAGAAAACAGCATTTTTCCAACAAAAGAGAGGAAAGTAGAACTGATTATAAAATCAGATTATGTGTATCAGCGCACAGTGAAGTAAGATCAACAGTTATGAGAGAGCAGAAACATGCGTTCGGTAGAACTTTCGGGACACAGTAAATGTATGCTTCAGAAGCGCTACAATCCCTCCATTCAGTGACTATCTAACAGACGTATGATTTGACTCTTGCGCTACTAGCTCACTTCGGCATTTTGGGGTTACTTTTCCAGTTCCAGCATAATTAGAATTGTCAAAATGTATAACAATTTAAAATAAATTCTGAGTCTCAGTATTTATACGGTTTTATCATTTCTCTTCTACCTAATTACAATTCAGTAGAATATTAGTTTGAAAATTTTCGTGTATAGGCCAATGCACACCGAGGAATGTACGCCAATTCGGATGACGATATTGCCGGCGAGGAACCGGATGAAGAGTCCATCAAGCGAACAACTATCAACAAAGCTCGGAGAGTTTTAGCCAAACGACGCAATTCCAAACCCCAGGTTTGTGTTCCCATTGTCACCAAATCAAAAATGGTTGTAAGTGAACTTTTATGCGTGGTATACATCCCAGTACCAGCGACTATACGTTATGTGGCATTCTCTTTCAGGACATCCTTTCAGAATTTACAGGGCCTGCTAGGGGGAAGGAGGAATTTTTTAAACGAGTGTATGCATTCTGGAAACTCAAGAGAGAAGCTCGACGTGGTGTCCCATTACTGAAACGTCTTCAAGCCGCTTCAAGACTTCGCGGTGCAGCATCTTTGGTAAAATATTCTTTATATTGATTACATTTAAGTAGCTTGAGTTATTTGATGTTTGCTTTCTGCTCCCTAGAGTGAAGCTGCTGCTGCAGCCTTAGCGGCAAGTAGTGAAGAACAAGAGAAGATGCGTTCTCAGTTAATCTTTACTCAACGTCTGCGTCATGACCTGGAAAGAGCTCGTTTACTATGTGAGTTAGTGCGAAAACGAGAACGAGTCAAACAAGAATTGGTCCTAAATTCCCGTGCCCAGCTCAATATGCGTATTCAGCCCACGTTCGATTTCCTTGGGGAGCTTATTAAAAAGTTGCAGGCAAGAGATACGCGCCGATTCTTTTGTGAACCTGTGACGACAGATATTGCTCCCGATTATTTGGAGATTATCAAGCACCCAATGGATTTTTCTACCATGAAGAAGAAGCTGGCTGAACATGAGTATTTCACAGTGGCTCAAGTGAAAGAACACTTTGATTTGATTGTGAGCAACTGCTGTGAATATAACGCTAAGGAGACGGTTTACTACAAAGCTGCTGTTGCATTAGCTGATCAGGTATGGGCAAAAGTTTATACAGTATCCAAATATCAAAGTTGCCTTTTTGCATTAAAACATGCTTTCAAAAGTAGTTTTGACAATTGATTTTGAGAAAATGGCCTTTGGGCAACCTATAACTAAGCCTGAGTGTAGCTCCTTATGATTTCGGCTTATTCGTTAAGAGATCTACCCGCGTATTATAGATAAATCAAAACACCCCTCGGATTGGATGTTATATTGAATCCTATTTATTCAATTAATTGAGACGTACTGAAGATTTATATCAAGCAGTTAATTTGGTCGTTGTATGATGTTAGAGGTTGCGTGTTCGATACACACCAGGTGAACAGAATGACTAACCGCACCGGTTAATAATGAGAGACTCTCTGATACTACTCTGCTACCCAATAAAAGTGTTTGAAAACGCTCTCCTAAACAGGTTTGGGAGCGTTTGTTTAATTAAATCGACTTCACTCATCAACTGATAAGGATTTTGTATCCTGACTTAAATGTAGGGCACGAATTATATCCTGAAAACTTCCCTTTATTAGTCTATTAAGACTATGTGAAACACCCACGAGACTTTTGTCTCTTGACTTTTTGTATCATTGTGCCGGCAATTTAGCGGTATGAGGTGATTGGATGTGCGACCATCGCAGGTTTACTGTTAGTAGCTTATATTAGAGGCATCCTAAGAGGCAATAGACAGGTCTAACCTCCTGCCGCAACAACATATATAACTAGTACTACTCTAATGATAATTGTGGGAGTAATTTGAATTGTACTAGGAGTAATCACCTTTCAACAGTAGGTATTTTATCATCAACAATAGTAAAAATAACTTTCATCCTCTATAGGCTTGACTATTAACAGGGCTTACTAAGTTGTGGCAGAATATGGTTACGCCTTCCTACCACTAACTGTGATGCCCGCTGTGAATCCCTCTTTCTAGGTCGCTAAATTGCCAGCCCCAGTTGTCTCAAAGGAGATGGAAAAATAACTGAAACCGTCTTATTGGGTTTATATCTAAAGAGACTGTGGGAGTTAGTTTGGCATAGCCTCAAGAGAGTTCACTGGCAAAGAGGGGCAGAGAAACCTGGCTATACACACGGAGGTGGGACAAAATACATACCGACACATGTAGTTATTTACGAGAGTCAACGTTAAGGCCTTCTCTTGCTTCCTTTAGTGTGCTCCAATCTTTAAAGAGGCCTTCGAGAAGGAAGAGTTCAATATCCTCACAGATGAACCATCTTCTTCCTCTTCAACGGAACCGATGAGGGAGGAGGAACTGATCAGTGGAAGTATCCTGACCCCAATTCAGGAACCTGGGAAAGAGCCGGTTGCTGTCACTAGCACGGCAGGCGATGTAGCCACTTTGAGGCCACGAACTCGATTACGGTCCCGTGGATCTGTGGATTCATCTTTGCATTCTGCTTCTACTATTAAGCAACCTGCCACCAGTGAACAGCCACCTCCGGCAAAAAAGCGGTATGTTATTGAAAAGTGGCCGTATTCTGAGATCTTGAAATCGGTTTACTATCCACACTTAGTCACTAAGTATTTTTGTCTTTCAGCAAGTGTGTTCGAGCAAGTCCGCCTCCACATCCCGTTACTCCACAACCACCTCCACGTCTGCGCAGATCCTGTGTCCCTTGCAGCCTATCCCTTCTCTCTACTAATAATCCTCCTATATCTCAGCAACCAGAAGTAGCAGAAGCTGCTGTCTCCACTAAACCCGAATCAGACGAACCAACTCCCGTTCTCCGACTTCCTCATTCTCCAGACCGTGCTCGCCCAGCATTCACAATGTATCGGACTCGAACTTCGGCCAAAGAGGAAGAAGACGAAGAAGAGGACAGCGAGGAGTCCTTGGATGAGACAGAGGATTCTGAGGATGCCCAGACCTCTCTCGTAACTGGCGACGCAGCTACCTCGATTTCGGGAACGAATACTATGGCTATGACTGGTGGTGGGGAGAATGGAAATATTAGTAGTATTGAAATGTCGAGTGGAAGGATTCTGAGAAGCCGCTCCCAGGATAAAATTTTAGTGAAACCAATACTTCCTTCCCAGGATAAGGTGAGACGATTACTACGTTTTCAACGTGTTAGTTGGACTAGACGACGTCTGCAACGTATTGATTACTGAGTTCAAAAGATTTCAGAGAACAAGTCTTGAGTAGATCGTATATCAATATATGTCATTTGTAAATGTTTTGATAGATAAACGAGGCGTACTTGACGACAAGGGGAATCTATCATGCTCTAGTCTAGGTCAGCTTTAGTCTAGCAATATCTACTGAACAGATAGATATTAGCGGCAAAAACCAAATTCCCTAGCACTACAACAATATAAAAGTCTTACTTTGCAAAGCAGTCATGTGCATTTTCCCCTTTCCAGCTTCCGAAAACACCAGTCCCAAAGTCTCCAACAAGAAAGGTAAAAGCAGAAGAGATTCCAAACCAAAACTCCACTCATAAAAAATTGCAGAAATCTTCTGCGAGCAATGGCAAGTCAACCAAGAAGGTTAAAAAAGTGGCTAGACTTCAAATGATCGCTCAAGATGGTACAGAAGCCGTTTCTCCAACTGTGCTCGGAGAAACATCTTCGAGACTGAGTTTGAAGAATTTTGAGCATCTGGATCTGGTTTGGGCCAAATGTCGAGGTTCTCCTTGGTATCCTGCTATGGTAAGACATACTTTCTTTTCGTAGTTCACAAAAAGCTATAACCTGTATAGTCTGGGCTAACCACTAAGGTGCTGCTGTGGCTACAGTCGCTCGGGCCCATAAGGAAGAAGGACGAAAATTTGTGAGTCAATAATGGCTTTTGTCAATTTATTAATAAAGTGCGACAGTTTGTGTGGCCTGGATGTATAGGATTGATAGGTTATTCGGTTAGAAAGAAATATAGCAGGGAGGAGACTTCGTGCCCATGCACGACCATGGATGAACAATAATGAAAATTATAATGGGAGGTCACGGCATAGCGAGATTGATTGCCGTTCTACCGTCTGGCAAATCATATTCTGCCACATCAGACATGGAAATCCAATTAGTTCTATTATATCTCCTGGCCGCCGTAAGGCATGTCTTAGGATTAGTACTCAAAAACCCCTGGAAGTCAGGCATCTGAGGACACCTTACGCACTTTTAGAAAAACAGAAAATGAAACTTTTAACGGTTGAAACTTACTATTTTTTGTAACAAAACAAAAAACAAACATAATACTAACCTGTTTTATCCTATATATCCTCCTTCGGCTTCTCTCACCAACTCCGAAGTGACCGATTGCAAGCTGTGATTAGGTGGTCTTTGTTGATGTTCTTCATTGCTCGGGCCATTGCTTCCATCAGAGAAAAGAATTTGGTGTTATGGGATGCTTGTTAACTTCCTTTACAACCACGCCCCGTCCTACACCTAACAATCGGAAGGATTAAGGTCTGGGGAGTAGTTAAAAGGCCATAAGTTTGGTGTGACATGATGATAAAAATTCTCGGTCATCCAATCCTGGCTTTGAAAGCATTATGAGATGGGGTCGAATCTCGTTGGAATATATAGAGTCTTCCTCCATTGGTTACCCTGTCTATCCAAGGCGGCTTAACAACAATGGTTTGAAGAGTCTCCACATAGGTATCTACACCTGCATCTGCATTGACTCTAAGGCCCTGTGGAGGAATTTGAGGAGACATGATTTGTCCCTCCCTCACTGCTAACAACACCGAAAACCATCACTGTTGCTGGAAACTTCGTGCGTATGCATAACAGTTGGGACTTCAGTGGGGTCCGCTCACACATAACCAGCCATCTATCACTTCTTCGATTGACTTTTTTGATCCTGGTGGGAGCTCTTTTCGTCACTCCTGTTCTCCTGAGTGCCTCAATTTGTTTGAGAGTTCTTTTACACGCATTAAACGATTCTCTTGAGTTTTTCTCTATATAAACTGATCTCGCCTAAGAACGTGTGAGATTTGTATCCGAGGTTCTGATGAAGAAAATTCCTTGTTGTTCCTTCAGACACTTGAAGGTCTTTGACAAGATGTCGTGCATTGACTTCCCACGATTTTCGTCTACCATGCCATGTCATGCACTCTTCCTACAAACTCAAATATTCTGATTGAGTGAGTGAGTCAGAGTGTTGATAATGCTGTTATCTCTTCCTCTTGGCGACCAATTCAACCCCATCGTTTTTATTCAGCAGCTCCTTTCTAACTTTACGATTCCCAAATTTCTGTATTTCACTTTTATGGACACTTTTACAGCGTGTCTTTTCATTTCAGTAATTATAGTAGTATTTGCCATGAGATCTCCTGATATAAAAATACATTATTATCGGATTAGTTTACATTACAAAAATATAAGTGGCCTCAGATACCTTTCGCACCTTGTGCATGAATACACAGAAAAGACATACGAAATATGAAGAACCAAAGGGGAGAATTGTTATATTGCAGGGCATTTCAGGTTAGGATCAGGACGTGGCAACACTCTTCTCCAGTCAATCACAGCACTACATAATAATGTGATTCCTAAATTATACCAGTAAAGGTCTTCGAGTGATAACACTTCTGTTTTCTCTCGGAGTTTGAGTAATTAGAGCTTATGAAGGTAGTGACGTGGCTCTTAGTTTGTAACATTTACAAGATTTTTTGTAAGTTCTACTCATTTTTTAAGGGACCCAACATTCATTACGATAGTTTTGTTTTCGCAACTGTTTAGGTGATCGATCCTGCAGCCAGTTCAGACCAATACACTCAAAATGGGGTACCCATTCCAGTACCTCCAGAATCTCTTCTAAATGGACAATCGGGGGAAGTGGGATCCCCACTGAATCAACGTGGCGGTGGTCTTGACGCGGCTCCAGCTAGTCCATCCTCAAATGGGACATCAAACTCTCCCATTGCTACTACACCGCCTCCTGTTGGTGGTCCCACTTTCTTGGTAGTCTTTTTCGATGGAAAGCGCACTTGGCAACGACTCCCCCGTGAAAAACTCTTCCCTCTAGCTACCAACACGGTTATTGATGAAGAAAAACTACAGGAGGCAAGGAGAAGCAAGCTTAGACAATCCGTAGGTTCTAAATATACTCTACTTACTATAAATAAGTAGATAATTTTCTCCATTCAGCTTTGTCTAATGAATATTCAATAATGTTTTTTCAGGTTGTGAAAGCCTATCAGAGAGCAGTCGAGCATTACTGCAAGGTCAATAGACGTCCTTATCCGTTTAATGAAAACTCCGCAGATGATGTGGCTGTATTTCGACGATAAAGATAGCTAACTCATTCGCAATCCTAACCTGTACTATATATTTTTTAGTTGTTATTAACGAGGAGAAAAATAAAGTTGACTTTGCCGTTGTAGCAAACGGACTTGAAATTTTTGTATACCAGCGGTGAGAGTTTGGCAAACGTGCACGTTATCGAAATTCTGAAGTTATTTACTTTAAAAATTATGTGTACGAACATATCTCTAGAAAATTCGTACAAAGTAATGGTACCTAAGGCCTTAGGAAAGTACCTTTTATCTTGATTTGATGTTATTAATATAATCTTCAGTCGTGGGAAAACTCCTAAACATATTTAAAAGATGGAAAAATTAAAAGAGTGGAAAGTTCAGGCCACCGGGGTAACTTAATCTACTTTCATCGTATTGCCCTCTTATTGCTTAAGAATCTCAGTTCTTTGCAACAGGGCTTGACGCTTCATAACATAAACATCCAAATCTAAGCGCTAGATTCAATTGGGCTTAATTTTTAGAAAACTGCTATTTACTAGATAATCAGAATGATTAATGCTTACTTGTATGCATCACATGCATATTCAAATTGGTGACGCTATCTAGAGGATTGGAAGGCGAAACGATGCTTTGCCGTGCAAAGACAGTATCGATTCCATGACATGAAGAACTCAACCATTTTCATAGATCTATACAACGTCTGACTAAACATATTGCGTTACATTCGAATATTGAAGTCCAATGATTGGTTCAATTAAAATCCGGCCAAGTCCTAATTTCAAGTGCATAAACAGATTTTCAATTGCACCAATGAATAAACCAATCTTATTCTGCCTCGTCTCAGTTCTTTCTCCCTCTGGAGTCTGAGCCGCTGTTGCCTGACAATTCATTACAGAACTAGCGAGCCCTGACTAGTCATGAACAAAAATCTTAGTTCACTCATTTATCAAACGAAAGTAGTTATACGCATAAGTGTTGGGGGGAAAGAATGGGGGAATTTGAATTATGGCATTCGCATTTCTTAAATTCACTACTCAGCTTAGATTTTAGGACATATTTTAACACTTTCGCTATAAGACGCAGAACCTGATTTTATTTTTGCCTTCACTAGGTTCTTAGTGATGTAGCAGTATGGCTGCAGTCGATCAGACTCAGTAGGAAGAACTTCTCGACTTTTATATACTATTGAGCATATTAAACTAATTAGCTACCTAGTTAGCCAGTATTGTAGGAGAAATTTCCACAAGTTACGTGTATTTATAAACCGGTGTAATAACAGTTTCAATGCGGTCTTGAAATCTTGCCTGACTGCAATTAAAAAGGATTAAGTAATGCAAACAACGATCCCCCAAGCGCCACATTTGGTCAGTAACGGACCCACAATAAATATTTTCGAATTTCCACGCTACTAACAACTTGCCAGAGCCTTTATACTGATTAGCACATTGCACAGAACAGTCATGTAAATTAACCATCATAGACACTACTCAAATTTGCCTATTTAATCCACACCAAACCCTGTTGCAGCATGTGGATAGTTGCTTGCTCACCATTGATCAAGTAACGACTGACAGAATCGGTTTCCCAATCCAATGCTGCAAGAAAGTGGTTAACACATAAAATATCTGCAGATTTTAAGAGTAACCTCCATAACTTCACAATATTTCTGTAATATAAGAAACAAAGGAACAATTGCCAGTTCTTAAACGGTCGAAAGGCATCTTGGAAATTTACGTTTAACGACTCTTTCACTAACAAATTTCGTTAAATATGGTAGGGTGTTTCAAGCATTCCGAATGTCATATGATACACGATGACCGTTGTCAGCGACAATCGCGCCACGACAAAAATCCAAAAACATCGAACTAAATCATATAATTTCTCGATTCCGTAAAAGGCGATCCCATCATTTCTAAGTCGGCAACCATAGTTCCTAAACACAAGAATTGATTCTCATCATTAGCCCAGAATCCAGCTTGGAATATCCTCTTTGTGTCACAGCCAGTAAGTGATTTTCAAAAAAATTATGCTCGAATAACAATTATCGCTTAAACAAAAATGCCAACACAAAAACGTAGTGACTAATTAATTCAAACGACCTGCTTCTGAAAATGTCCCACGGGAAAAACAAATAGATAAACAACTAAAAAAACCGCATTAAAGCCGTTATTAACCTTCACACAATAATTAGAAAACCTTATCAAATACTGCCGGCCTCTATGACTCAGACATAACGAATGAAACGAAATTTCTAATAATTAAAAGACGACTCTTTCTCTTGATTAAGTCATTCGAGGTCCGAGCAATTCATATTTCAATGATGCATAATAGAAGCACCATCATTAAAATGTAAGAAATTAACAAATTATCAATTCCAAAATGCCAAACCATAAAACGAAAAATAAAAGCAACTTGACAGAACTCAGTGAGGTAAACTGATACGAAAACAATAATCCTATGAATATGCAAATTCACGACTTGATGAAAAAATGAATCTTTCAATCATTATGACCTGTTAAAAAAATATGGAAATGGCAACCAACAAGACCAAAATGTATAAAAAACAGAAAAAAGTACGACTTGATCCACAAGGACATATATTTTACGCAAACATCATTTACAGTTAGTAGAAATACCCAAGAATATTGCCACCCACATGCTTCTTCCTCGCTTCTTCATGATCCATCATTCCTGCACTGGTAGTAAGAACGAGGTATCTAAGAATGTAAGCGAAAAAAACATTAACATACCCAAATTGACGAGAAGGAAGAAGATTGCGAGTCCAATTTTCGGTATCTCGAACACCCATTTTGAAGCGAGGGCTAATAACACCGCACTTATTTAAGCGCCCGTTGAGTTGGATGATAATTTTCCCAGATCTATGATCATCGACCTGTTCGAATTCCCCAATATATCCTTTTTGTTGCATAACTTTCAAAAAGCGAATAATAACCTTCGAGCAGGGACGAATCATAACCTGACGCTTTTTCCTGCGCTCAGCGTTATTAATCGACTTAAGAGCATCGGCCAATACATTACATCGAACCATGTTCAGTAAACACGCTAATAGCTCCCTAGAAAACGCAAAAGTAGAGCGAGGCCGCAAGTACTATACATAAACAAAGTAAATATTAAGTTTGCTTAAATTTAAAAAAGTGATTTTAAAAATAGGCATTACACTATATTACTTATTTTATTTAGACTGCCGAACGTGTTATTTCCTCAGTCAATAAATTTTAAATTAATATTCTTTCGAAAATATTTATTACAAGAAGCCGTATTTACAATATATTTGTAGCACTTACATTAACGTAATCTATTTATTTCTTGAATTTTCATCCTATCAATATAAAACCTTGCAAAATTCGCCTAAGAATTGAAAACGTTTACACAGTCAAAACATTTATGTAGAAAAAATATTTTGTGTAAAATTTTCTGTGCACTTATATCATTGTTTTCTCTCTGATTATGGAAAATCTATTAATCTTTGAGTTTTTGAATCATATTTTAATGAATTTTACGCTGTTGAATTCAATTTTGGATATTGTTAATAATTTTTCCTTGAATTACTGCATAAAGCTATTTTGAATAACTGTACTTTTCTAAATATTTATTATGTGTATATATTCCACCGTTCGATTGACCTTACCATTCCTCACTAAAACTGATGATAATATAGTACAATATCGTTAATATTTCATCTTTGATAACATAGCAAATTTGATTCCTCTATAACGTACAGAATAGACTGATACTTATATTATTTCTATAAAGTATTTGTGAACCAGAGAGATAAGAGAAGTTACCCATGTCATTAGAAGAGTATGACTGGGGCCAAATTTATTGAGAAATAAATTAGTTTTATTTAAAACGATTGGTCGTTTGACATCAGGTGTGTCTCAGTCTCGATGTCTCCAGCTGGTGATTGCCATATAGAGAAGGTACATACAAGCAAACACGCGGACACAACTTGAAATTCTATAGGTCTAAGTCAAAGAAACTTTTGTATATAAATCCATATTACCTGTTAATACATTGGGATGGCTTCCCAGACTCTGTTCACATTACACCAATTTTCACAGTAAATATTAACTGAATTAACCCGCTCATAATGCAGGCATGATCATCCCTCCCTAATTTATCAAAATAATCCTTTGAATTTTGTTAGTTCCGCTGAAATAACGCTTGCGTATTTGACCAATAATAGATTAAGTGTTCCGTATTTTTTCCCAAACCTGACAAAAATAACTTTTCCTTTTTGTTAAATCCTCATAAATTATTTAATTGTTTTCCCTTCTTCGAGTATTCACACAACTCTCTCATCATCTAACGCTATGAATATGATGTTAGCGACGAAAAATATATAATAACAGCCAACGATCCGATATGATTAGACTTCGTTTTGACCATCTCACTAAAGGAGTTCAAGTACAAAAGTTGAAATATACATACATTAATAATTACTCAAAAAAATCGACGATCAGACATAATTGAATTCTTACAAGGAAATATGTGTACATTAACTTAATATTTCTAAAAATAAATTGTGGTGACTTCCTCGGCCACCTAAGAATTGCACTAACATCATAGGTGACATGACCCGTTCATTTTTGTAATCTCGGTTCATAAAGCACCAAATGAAGAGCACACTATTTGATAGAGAAAATATTGGCTTAACTATATTGCCATTTCCTGCACAATTCTCCCTTTTGCATAAATTCTGATATTATGATACACTTTGACATATGCTTCATCCATTATAACATCATTATTTTTTATTCCACTTTGTAACTCAAAACCTGCTGTGGCCAGCAGATGTCTATCGACATCTGGTGATTAGACATGATTGACTGACGATAAAATCTCCACTATAGTGTCCACAGGCAGTCTCGCTGTGTGTTTGCACATAGATACCTAAACAGATGCCAATCATCACGCCGAAACATCGACGTCGACACATGACCGACGTATCATCAAGGAATGTTTTGAACATAAACCTAATTTGCTTATTAATAAATTGGGAGGGCTTGCGTCCACTGCGAGACCGTCTGTGGACACTGTCGATAAACATCTGCTAGCTATAGCAAAAAGTATAAGCTAAATTTTATTTTTTATACTCATTAGCCGGTCAGAATCTCGTCCTCAGAACTGATGCTTGTAAAAGCAGTTAGAGTGCTAATTAGAAGTTTCATGGACTAAGACGATAAAAACAATAATTTCCGGGCCAATTGTTAGAAGCTTTTTCCGAAGCTCGTTTTGGGTTTGTAGTAGCATCATGAAACCTCCCCTGCGGGAGACACTAATTCTACAACCATGTACACTAGACAGATTTAACCAGCGTGGTTGGCCATTCCACCTACTGGATGTGCGTCGATGAGAACCTAGCCGTGAACTTTGACATGGCAGACGTACACGATGGCCAATATTTATGAAAGACAAAATGGACATGAGTGTAATTAAGATGGCAACAGTGTTTTTTCTCGAGATAGGAAAAAGCCTTAACGTAAAAGTTAGAATAACTTTCAATTAGACAATTGTATTTCTGATATATACATATATATATGAACTTGAAATAATATGAATAGGATTTTTAAATAAATAACAAAAGGTAAAAGATCCAACAAAATTGTGAAACCAAAATCATTAGGAATAGGTGAAAACTACAATTGAGGGAATAAAATGAGGGGAAAGTCCCTGCAAAACTCACTTTTATCTTGCACTTATCTAATATCTACAGCTCGAAAAAATAAGACTTCCTTAATTATAGTAATGATAATTTTATGGTAATTATTTTAATATTTGAAAATGTAAGTTTAATCGATTTGTTTACTTAGATTTAAAAAATTCTATTCATATAACTATAATATTTATAATCAAATATTGATGCTTATCGCTTTGACTATGAGTTGATATTAATGACCTTAAATAGTTTTGTTGCATTGATTTCATTACTTGATAACTTGCCGCAGTTTAGGATCCATTCATCAGCAAAATGCGAGAGATTGTGCATATTCAGGCAGGCCAATGTGGCAACCAAATTGGTGCAAAGGTAATTTTCCTTCTACTTCAATACTTTGTTAGTTCTGGGAAGTAATATCAGACGAACATGGAATTGATCCAACAGGCACTTATCATGGTGATTCCGATCTTCAATTGGAGCGTGTTTATGTATACTACAACGAAGCTACAGGAGGCAGATATGTTCCTCGGGCCATTCTTGTTGATCTCGAACCAGGAACCATGGATAGCGTAAGAGCTGGACCTTTTGGTCAACTCTTCCGTCCGGATAACTTTGTTTTCGGTCAAAGTGGTGCCGGTAATAACTGGGCGAAAGGGCACTATACCGAGGGGGCTGAGCTTGTTGACTCAGTTCTTGATGTTGTTCGAAAAGAGGCGGAATCATGCGATTGTCTACAAGGTTTCCAACTTACCCACTCTCTCGGTGGTGGAACTGGCTCTGGAATGGGAACATTGATGATTTCAAAAATTAGAGAAGAATATGCTGATAGAATAATGAACACATTTTCTGTAGTTCCTTCTCCAAAAGTAAGACATGATACATTATGTCAACAGTTTTACTCTTTTAGGTGTCCGATACGGTAGTTGAACCTTATAATGCAACACTCTCAGTTCACCAATTGGTTGAAAATACAGATGAAACCTACTGTATCGACAACGAGGCTCTCTATGATATCTGTTTTAGAACGCTTAAACTCCAAACACCCACTTATGGTGACCTCAATCATCTAGTTAGCGCAACAATGTCAGGTGTCACAACATGTCTACGCTTTCCCGGTCAACTGAATGCGGATCTTCGTAAACTAGCTGTTAACATGGTGCCATTCCCCAGGCTTCACTTCTTCATATCTGGATTTGCACCACTGACAAGTAGAGGAAGTCAACAATATCGAGCTTTAACTGTGCCCGAACTAACTCAACAAATATTCGACGCTAAAAATATGATGGCGGCCTGTGACCCGAGACATGGACGCTATCTCACGGTAGCTGCCATTTTCCGTGGTAGAATGTCCATGAAGGAGGTAGATGAACAGATGCTGAATGTGCAAAATAAAAACTCCAGTTACTTTGTTGAGTGGATCCCTAATAATGTCAAAACTGCGGTGTGTGATATTCCCCCTCGTGGACTCAAGATGGCAGCTACTTTTATTGGAAACAGTACTGCGATTCAGGAGTTGTTCAGACGTGTTAGTGATCAATTCACTGCCATGTTCCGTAGAAAGGCCTTCCTCCATTGGTACACTGGTGAAGGGATGGATGAGATGGAATTCACTGAGGCGGAGTCCAACATGAACGACTTAGTTAGTGAATACCAGCAGTACCAGGAGGCAACCGCTGAAGAAGAGGGAGAGTTCGATGAGGAAGAGGAAGAAGCTTAAAACTTGCGCCATAACTAATTATGGTCATATTTTGTTGCACTATTTTCCACACATATTGCTCTACTTTTTTTGTTCTCTTTCTTTCTCACTAGGCTTTCTTCTGCTCTTTGTTCGAGTTGTGTGTGTGTCTAACCTTTCGCTAATTTGATGTGTTAATAAACTATAGATTTCAAACTTGGATTATATTTTTTAGGATTGGTATTTCGCTCTTCGTATTTAATTGGAAAAGAAGACTTTAGAACACTAATGAATGGGAGATTTTGACCATGATAGACTTCTAAGAGCTAGAAATTCCCCTTTTAATCTGCGTCCCTGGGTGAATAGGGAATGAAGATTGTACTTAATAGTGAATGCTATTAAATCGAGTAATCGGGAGTTTAAAGATATCAGATATTGAATTTTAATTATATTTATTAACTATTCTTCAATTAATTTAAGGGAGTACCAGAAGTGAGTTCTGCTCTGTTTAACATATTGCCGGTCTCATCTACTTAATCATGGCTGCAGGAAGATACAAATGGTACAAGCATTCAATTAAATCAATGCATCGTTGAACACAGAATATCGTGGATTTGAACTCATCCAGAAATCCAGGTATTAATCATGCAAATTGAGCTTTGGAAATATATGAATATTATAAATTGAATCATATCCTGTAGATGAAAGCAGACAAGTAAACGCTTTCAGGATTCATAAAAAATAACTAACATTCTGATTTTATTGTACACTCCTGTTTTATCTCTTACTGGACTATTTCGCTAGTTTGTAGGCACAGATGATATCTCATGAATTAAACCGGTAAAGGAATATTTTGAGCTGACATGGCAATACTAATTAATAAAAGCAAACAAATTTTCTAAAGAAATAAAATATATAACCTTAAATATAAGAACAATACAATATTCAGAACAAAGTTTCAATATACAGTTGTTATCAATTAAAACTCAAAATGTTTTAAAACCCGACTTCATTCACTCTGAATTTTTTATGTAAGGCACAAGCTTTCCATTAGGTTTATTCCTTTGATAATATGTTCGATTAGTTATTATGCTAGCATACACTTTAATGATATAATTTGTGGAAAGGGTAGAGAGGTTTGGTCTACGAGAATCAAGCTATCTACTTTTTACCAACTCAGCACAGAAAAATATATGCTATTACATTTTAAAAAGATCATTTGATGAGGCTACCATTGAATATAATATCAAAATCAATAGCGCTTCAACAAAATTTTAAAAGACTTAAAAATAACCGGCAATTGGGCATTGTTCTCTTTTTTGCGAATATTCAAATACAATCGATACCCTAACATTTCAAAGCTTTTGCTTGGGTCTCCGTGGGGTGACGGTTGGCTAGTTTAGCCCGGTCAAGCAAAAAAAGCAAAAGACTGATTTGCCTTAGCCATTACTGTGTACCTGATGAGTAACTTCATATCAATGAAGTTTTCCTTAAAACTTAGCTGCGGAATTTCCCAGAGGACTTCGCTGAGCTAGCTTTTCACACATCATGTCGCAGCATAAGCACAATTCTAAGATTGGCTTTCTTTATTCATATAAGGGTCTAAATTTAAGTGGGAAAATTAGTAACGGTAACAAACAACTTTCCCACCTCCCATTTGTACGTACTTCTTCGCAAAATAGACTTTTAAACTACCAAATTGGACTTTTAACTAACTAATTAAGGCATGAAGTAGCACTCGTTATAATCGTGGTGGTCTCTCGAATCGATGGGCCACTTGTACTCTGTCCTAATTTTATGCCCGAAAACCCCATCTGTTAAAACTATATGGAATATACCTCTTTTAATACAATCCTATTTATATCTGCAAATAAACGTACTCAACCTCTCTTCCGATATCTTACTTTGGGTACATAGAGGCTAGCAATTTAGCGGCTCTGTGATGGAGAGTTAACCATCCCAGGATTTGCGATTAGCAGCTTAATGCCGTGAACATCCAAGTTAGCAGTAGAAAGTGCCAACTGTATGTCTCAACAAGTGATTAGAGAAAGGCAGATTTACTTTAATCTAAATTAGTAAACTTTACTACACATACGCAAAAATGTTTGTCGAAGCGTAACATTATCGACTACATATAAGCAGCAGACCAGACGTAAACTAGAATTGAAAGGGGAGGGAGGTTGGAACTCATTTAAAAGAGAAGACAGGTAAGTGAGAGGAAGAATGTACAAGCCGACTAAAAGTTCACCAAATTTCAGATATTCTTGGAGTTGGATAGATTGGCCGGTTGGACCTTGCCAGTGAGTTCGTTGATAATCCTTGCCATGTTATTGTATTGAAGAATCTAAAATAACAGACAGAGACGAAGTAAATTTCCCCTCTTGGAGTAACCGATGGATGGAGGGTCATGACAATTGGTTTGATCGACTTAGATGGTAATCAATCTGTCCCAGTTGTCAAACTCAAATATTAAGCCGCCTCATAGCTATGACTCATTCCTCTCCTACCCACTTAGTTTTTCAGCTGGCTCTCACTCCCTTATGATACAGTATCTGTCTTCTTTCTACCACTTTTGTGATGACAATTATATCAATTTTCTCACGTTATATTAGCAGCTTCTCTTGCCGATAAAAACATTGTATGGAGACTTTAACTTATCACATAGGCATAGGCGGGGGTAATAGTACCTACTTAGAGACTTGTGCTTAAATACCTAATAAACCCGATTAACAAACGAAGGTGAGTAGAGCTTTACAGTCCACCTTTTTTCAAATTAACTTATGAATTCTACTGAGCTCTACTACAATAAACTTATGACAGCTTTTACCATCTAGCATTTAGACAATTAGTGGTTAGCCTGTACCTGAAGTGGTTGACCAACCATTTAAATCAATGAAACAGTTAATAAGCTCTGGACCCTGTGAACAGGGATTTATTTAGGAAACCAGAGAAATCCTGAAATTTGAGCATGAGGCTAGACCCAAGAAACAGAAGGATGACAATCTGAATCCAAATTTCCTAAGATTCTGATGATGACCTGACTTTTACTTCCACTTCTACTCGGTCCTCTTCCTGTTTTACTGCTCTATGAGATTAGAAATCTTCTAACAATAAAAATAGTCCTTATTTTGCTTATTATTAAATCCAATAAATAGTAAATAATCCAACTTGTGAAGTGTAGGGCAGGAGCCCAAGGACGAGATAAAAAGACTTCTCCGAGGTGGTTTCTTACTTCCATTCAACCTATGGAAGTGATTCAAAAATCTCACAAAGCTTGGTTCGCTTAACTTCATCAGCATCGAGAATACATGAAATTTTCTTCTGTCAATTAGGCACAAAATCAAGGACGTACTAATGGAGAATAGAATCTACCCTTCTTGGTCAATTCTATTATATCTAATCTCTTATCGTTTACCGCCAAAAGGAGCAGAAAATATAATAAATTAAATAAAGGGTAAGAACAGATTCATATCGAATTTTAAAGTAGTTACCTCAGCGTCCTTTTGATCAATAACCTGCTTCGCTTCATCCAGTTGTTTTCGAAAGTGTTCAATAGTTGCATCCATGGTCCTGTTCTGTTCTCGCATACTTGTAAGTTTGCTCTGAAGGCTGTTCTTAGTTGCCAGCAAGGCTGTAAAAAAGAAAGCACAGATAAAAATACGAGCTTATGAAAAGTTACTTAAGCGATTAAATAAGTAGTACTGAACTCACCTTCGCATTCCTTTTTCTTGCCGGCCAACTCTGCTGATAAACGTTGAATTTCCTCCTCATGTCTGCAAAGGGAGAAAAATAAACCGAGACGATTTAATTACCGTACATAATCACGAAACCAGGGTAGATATTAAGACTTCCCACTTTTTGTTTTCATTTTTAATCACTTTTAAAATATGTCACTTAGATGAGAGGAGATAAGGATGGATCATGGCAACGCGTGCATACAAACAAAGGAGTTTGCGAATAATCACACACAACCACATAGAATAGTTTCAGCCAATTTATGCATTGGTGGAGAATTATGTTAATTACAATTACAATAATTAGAGTTCTATGGCCAGCTTTTGATGCGTGTTGTGTCGCTAGTAGTGACCATATACGTGATCGGAAAAAATGGGTTTCAAGGAGGATAAGAACAGAACAAGTCAGTGTTTAGATTATCATGCATCTAATTTAATATAAAGTTAAAAAAATTCAATTTCACTTTGAGAAGATCAAGTTAAGTCCTTAAATAGGATTTGCTAAGTCCACCTGCTTAGAAGTAAACGAATTGCCAAAAAGCAGGACTGGCCCAAAGCATTTCTACAGAGTTTAGGTTCAAGATAAACCTACATCTACTAGCCGCCACGCAGCTACGAAAAACGGTGCAATTTTATAAATATGCGCTTTTTCAGCTATCAAACATTTTAGAAGGACTGACTTTAAAATACTTGGTGATAAAAATGCTAAAGACGAATACAAACCATAATTCACAAAAAGCATATACGTAGTGCGATTTTTCACTAAAAGAACCTTCAAAACTTGGGTTGAATTTAAGAGAAATTTTCACTTTTTAATAAAAGTTATGTTTTCTTTTCTTAGTCATTTCTTTAGTACAAACGATAATCGCATTGACATAAATTCGTGGCAAGTAGATTAACCCCAGACATTATAAAAGCACCTATGTAAAATAATAGCATAGTATAGTTTTGACAAAACTATCAGAGATTAAAAACCTTAGTGACAAAAAATTACCATGTTTATCGAAAATCACTTACTAAACGACTTATTTCACGCACGTGTTCACTTTCCCCACGATATAAGTTTACTAAGTTTGAATCAAGACAGAAAAGGTCTAAAAAACAATAACCTTTAGGTTTCAAATAAACAAAAAAGTGGAAAAAAGCCCCACTTTCTTCCGTTCTTTCTTAGTTTTTATCTCCATTTACGTTGTGATTCATAAAGTAAACTTCTTAAAGTCTATGCGATAGAAAATTTTATCCATTTTCGGAAAGATTTCATATATTTAAAACTCCAATGCGTTGAACTCATCTTGGACAGAGGAGTAATACCATGGAGTCTATCTCATGAGAAACCTGCATTCCGTCACTTATGGATGTGTACTGAGTATCGAACCCATGATCTCTAACTTGACCGTTCAAGCTGATCGCAACGTCACCGATGTATAATAATTCGGGTGTGAATTCTTTTGCCATACAAAAGGGAACTCCAAATATAAATGTAAAAAGCAAACTTAAAAAAAAATATTTTTTCAACTTATTTCCTGAATTCGTCATTAGCTTACCTTGATGAACATAAATCGAATACTACTCAATTTGTTTTGGGATTGATTGGTACCCAACGAAGTTCATCCAGCAAGGGAAATAATCAATCAATGAAAGAATGATAGAATGCAAATTTGTCATCCGAAAATCATTCCCTTTAAGCATAAAAGCTTTAGCACATTCTGAAATCCTATTCGAACAAGTATAGGAAAAAAAGAACGCAAGAGAAAACAACATTATAAATGAAAATTAATCGACTCAAGCTAAGAAAAAAAGAAAGTGATAAAATGCATCTTAAATAATCTAGCTTGAAAGCCCAATGATAATTTTAACCAGGTATCATAAGACTCAATTTGTTCGGTTATTCCTTCATTTTCTTGGGGAATATGCAATCGAAAAGTCAGATGAATAATTAATAATATCCAACACCTACCAAGCAGTGAGTAAACGCAAAAGAGAAATAGTACTCTTTCTGAAACCTTATATTTGTTTAAGGACGAAAAGACAAAACCTTATATTACGACATAAAACAGTCACGTAATAAAAATGCTACTAACTCAAAACTAGTAGACAATATCTAAGAAACGAAGCACTTGACAAGAAATAAACCTTGTTCAAAAACAGTAGACACTTACTGAGAAGCCTTTTCCTGTTCGGCGTCTAACGCGATACGTTGAGATTCTGCGCTGACAAGAGCGACAGTTTGCAGTTGTAGGAGACGTCTAACTTCCCCTTCAGCGATCACAGATCGCGATCGATAGTGCTCGGCCAATGCGTCGGCCGTCCGGAGGGCCTCGCGTTTAGCTGCGACCTCAGCTTCAAGCACTGACTCGCGAGACTGATAGGAAGAAATACAAACTATTGCAACTGCTACAAGTACGCAAATTCAAAAATTATAGCTAGTCACTCCTGAAGCACACATTTTTTAAACTTTGAAATGGCCGATGAGTTTTCATACGTCGCTGCATAATTTAAACGATCCAAATTTAAATTTACTTATTGTACAGAAATACTATTTAATGCTTAAAATAGCATGTCTAAGAGAGTAAGAAATATTTATATAAAGAAGTTACATGGTTTCCGTGCCTCGATTAGAAGAAATAAAGCGTCAAATAGACATTGAGTTCCGAGTTTACAATGGATGAAAACCACTTTCTTAATCACTCCACGAAACAATCCAACTACATGGAAAGATTCATAGGTTTAAAATAATATAACCGATAAAATGGAAATCTCGATTCAAATCGATTAATTAGTTCTTCTAAGTCCCAAAGCACGCAAGGAAAACGAGTGTGCGATCCGAGTTATAGCTTTTGCCAAACTAGAGAATCTGGAGCAGAATTTTATTCATGAAAAACTAGTACTCATAGCAATTCTATACTGGATAAGTTTTAACCAGAATAGGGAACTTACTCATGCAAAAAACAGTCAGATAAAAAATTAGACGTTTGAAGCAAAACACATAGAAAGCTATAAATCGCTTAGTTATATTAGTATAATTGATAGAAATTCAGTTTTATCATATGAAAACACAATGTAAACCTGTTAGGGAAAGAAAAAGCACCTTTACGCCACTAATTTAGAATCCAGAACTTGCCTAATTCCAACGCCTTTCAGGTTTCTATCGTTCAGTATATCAAATGTGAGTCTACCACAAAGTATACATGATAGATTATATACAAAGTCGCGCAATTACTTGAAGTAGCTCGATCTTCTGTTGACAAATGGTCATTGCTTCCGAGCCAGCAATATTCAACTAAAACGAAAAATACTGCTAGGAAATAGGTGGAACAATTCTTCAAAAAATGCCGAATATACTACTTACAAAAGATAAGGCAGATTTATCCAACGCCGTAGAGAGTTTATTGATTGTAGATTCAGAGAAATGACGAAGTTTCTTGGTATTCAACTCATTGGATTTTTGCTTTTTAGTTTGACACCGCTTTTGAGTTGAAACAATCCACTCAGAAAGGAATGTGCTAGGAACGAATTTTGAATCATAGTTTTCGGAATTGTTTGTTAAAGAAAGAAGACGAGATTCTACATAGTCTTCAAGAGATCGGCAGCCCGGTGGAAGAAGAGTGCTTAGAATATAGAGGAATCTATAAAGCAGTAGAAATAAGTTACTGTAGACGTATTGAGAAAAGGGAAGTTATCAATGACTAAAGACTTCATAAAGCATAGAAATTATTGCGACAAATCTATCTTAAAAACTGAGATCAAGTGTAAGGGTAGAAAACCCGAGATCTCCCAATTAAATATAGGATCTTTTAAGCCAGTCAAAAAGGGATATTCATCTCTTTGTTCTAAATTACACAATATACAAATAATATAGGGGGAAAGAGGGGAATATAACAAGATTCTCAGAATCATCCCTTTATCAACGAAGAGGAAGTAATATAAAGTCAGCTAAAACTGCAATAATGAGCATTTACTATTTCAGCGAGAACTTAAAATTTATATCACCATAAAGAAACTTCTCATTGGGGAATAAAAAATTGTAACATAGACTGACATGCTGTTTTTAAGTACATTGAATTTCCAAAATAAGTCATGAAGGGTTCGTTTAAACTTTTCGAATATATCACCCTTTTTTCGAACAGAAGAATGATTTCTCAATCAAAGTAATACAATACTAATCAGAAAGAATGATCTGGCCATGAAATTGATCATTGGGACATACAGAAAAAATACTTACGAAGAAGTTGAGAAGTTCTGCAAGCTCAGAGCAATCTTCATTAACCGCAACACAACAGCTCGAGACGAAAAGTTACTCTCCGAATCCCCACAACCATCACCAATCACCAGAATTAAAGCTAAAATAGGAGGTAAAGGAGCTGCTTCCAAGCAGCGCTGAAGTGCATTTCCACATCGATGCAAATGACCAGCAATTGAACCACAACTTCCACTACTGCTTATAGCATCATCAGTAATACGCATCTTCTCAATATTCGGAAGAGCAAAATCGACTCTCGTCTCATCAGGATCCATATTTTCCTGGGACTTTTGAGTAGCAGAAACAGGCGATGCGATGGAGAGAAAATCCGTACAGGTAAGAAGTAAATCCAGAGCATCTATGGTTGATAGCATGGCAGCAACTAGTTGCCCATTTTCTGCAACCACACCATCAATATTAGCAGTAGGAGTTAGAATGCTTATCAGCTGGGCATTGCTTTCCAAATTCTGCCAAGCAAGAGATTGAGCTAAGTGACCGAGATGAGCGACATGACCCCCTGAAATATCGATCGATTCTCCGTCCATAGAGCAGCAGATTTGGGAAATTCTTTGAATGATCAAAGAGGCACAATGCATGATCAGTCTTTGACGAAAGATTACAACAGATACAGAAGATTCCAAGCAGACAGATAAAGATTGAGTAATAATTTCAAGAAGTTGGATGAGTATATTACTGTTCTCGAAGTCACTTGCAGAAGATAACAATTCAAAGAGAAAGCTAGCCACAGATGCGGAAAGAAGATGATCTTTCGGGTTTGCAAGATGATTAGCTACTGCCGAAATAATCGGAAATGAACCACCTTGAGATGGTCTGAAAACCAAACTTTTTACAAAGGAGGTCAAATCAGAATCCTGTTTTAGAAGAACAGATAGGAACCCAAGCAACTGAAAAAATATAGGCGTAAGTGAAAATTAAATTTTACTTTAGGGATAAGTTTTGAATCACCGGATAGGAGATAACCGACCGCTCCTTCTATGGTTTGTTTTAGGCTTGAATGCCTAAAAGGGAAATTTGTGAAACGCATTAACTTACGATTTAACGAGAGAAAATGAAGATGAATCATTACAAAAATCGATTAAAATATCCACAGCGTAAGAGCTTTCAATAAATGAATTGCCTCTTAGGAAGATGTTAAATAGAACTTGGAGAGAGGTGTTAATATTGCGATTATCGAAAAACTAAAAAGTAGTGTGGAACGAAAAATAAACAAACCTTATCAGTAACGCCAAATAAGTGATAAATAATACTCATGGAGAGAACAATCTCCATCTGTTTAGAGGTAACATCCTCCATAATACGAAGGAGTAATTTTCGCAAGAGGTCAAAATCGTCAAGATTTTTAAGGGCTTTATGAATAGCGGAGTGGTTTCGGGATAAGTTTGCCAGAATTCCCAGGGGGATTTCGATGCCAACATGGCGTTCAGGATTTTGAAGGCAGGACAAGGCTTGTCTTGCACCACAAATAATTAAGTCCTCACTGTAGTCAAGAGGCATGTAGCATAGCTCAAATGTACACCTGTAAAAAGAAGTCAGGGCCTCAATACGTAGACTTTCTTCCGTCCAATTACAAATTCCATAAAGGATAGTTTCCAATATAGAAAATTGCGACAAAAGAAAATATCGACTGGAAATGTCCTCAGCATATATAGAAATAACACTCAGTGCTATAGATCTTAGTTTTCGACCACTTGGAGAGCACAATGCAAATGAAAAAAACTTATCAAGTTGATTGATAGTGTCAGGATCAAGAGAGCTCAATGTGCCTGGATTATCATAAAACCCCTATAATTGTATTAACATAAAATCAACAATTACTTTTATTGAAGATTTAAATTCATTATACGAATCGGAACGACGATATTTTTCAAAGGAATCTAATATTACCTTTATACTCATAATAAGTAGATGACCTAATATATGGAAAATTTGATGACACCGAATTGTTGAATAGGCCACTACTGCAATTTGAGGTAATAGCCAAATGACTAAACTAACTTAAGTGCATTGATTCGAGCTTATACTTTACAGTAAAACTGATAAATGTGACTAAGTCATAAATAAGTGGATCTTTTTTAAAGGTGAATAAAGATTTGCAATAATGCTCATTAGTATTTTAATTTTTTACTCTGGGAATATGAATGAACTGAAGTTAATCAGGTGACGATAAGATTTTTCAAAAGTTCAAATTTTTCCGAAAATTAGATTCGTTGTGGAGTCTATAACGCATTGAGCACAGAAAAATGAGTCTTATAAAAGACTTCATATACCGAGATGAACTATATATAACATCCGAAGACAATCTTCGTTCCTATCCCGGGGCATTATGATAATGAATTAAACTGGTTTTCTTCTTTTCTGTTTGCATAATCCTGGGTTTTAGTAAAGTTCCATTATCGTGAAATATAAAATATCCAGTCGACTTCAATACATAAGATGAGATATCGATAAAGCGAAAAAACTCATCTAATTAGGGGTAGTGTAAGGTCATTGTAACAAATCTAGTATAAATTAATACCTTGAAATAAGAACATAATCGCAAATAACAAACATGAAAGTATTGTTAGGACGGATTTGGACTTAACGAAACCATTTTAAGTAATTGTATGAAGATTTTTCCCCGGTTATGTTTAAAAACTTTTAAAAATATTTCATGCAGTTCTCTCAAATAGTATCTTGCGTATAATGTGATTCAGGCACTTTTTCCAGAAAGATCTTTGGATTAATTTTACCCTGACCTTGATCAATTACATATGACATCTATTTCTAGAAAACTTGCAGAAGCTTTTTATAAATCTTGCTGCTGTTTCGCTGCATTTTGTAAAATGTTATGCGGAAACAACTTTCTCTAAAATAATCACAAAATATTACTTTTTATTTCTTCCTAATCTCATCTACTTTCTGTTCCTTTATGGTTAACTAATCGATTCATAAATATTTGGTATCGTTAACCATGAAAGCGTTTTTATTATTTTGTTTGCAAAAAATATTTAATGACAACACTATAAGATAATAACATTTGTTGGGTTCGACAATATGCAAGGCAGCATTTTGTATATCTAATAATTTTGTCGTTATGTCACAAATTGTTTTTATGTGTCAAATCGCCTATCCTAATTTTGATGTACAATTCATAGTGTTACTTTAGGAACTGAAGTTTCTTT
This sequence comes from Hymenolepis diminuta, assembly GCA_900708905.1. Classification (NCBI taxonomy): domain Eukaryota; kingdom Metazoa; phylum Platyhelminthes; class Cestoda; order Cyclophyllidea; family Hymenolepididae; genus Hymenolepis; species Hymenolepis diminuta. The sequence continues at coordinate 817,890 of CAADRB010000043.1, read as the reverse complement.
TTTCCTTTACTCTTGGTAAAGCCAATTCTGTGTTGTATTTTCCATTTTAATTTAACTAATTTATATGTCCTTTTATTCTGTGACCAGATTATTTTAGTATTTTTTCTTTGGAAACATTTATCTACCGCTATTTTATTGCTTTTGCAGATATGACTGATAACTTTGATCCATGTGAGTGTATTTACAATCATGAGTCAAATATGCAGCGGTTGTTGAATATGCTTCGGCAATCACAGACCTACTGCAATGACGTTATGTGCCAAGCTGACCCCTCAAGCTCACTGGCAGATCAGGGTGACAGCTCACTTACCACTCCTCTTCTTGTGATGTGCGCTTGGGCTATTGCTATGGCAGGTGTCTACGCCTACCGCACTTTTCGTAGTGTTCAAGGGGTGAGAAAACCTGATCGATCTGAGGTAAATAATACTTTGCTTACATTATGTCTTAATGTGCTCTATTTTGGTCTCTGTTTAGGTACTATCATTATTTATGATTTTTCTTCTCCTTAGGTTATTTTGGCGAAGCAAACCACTCATGTTTCCTTTATTTTGACCATTTTTATTATTTTTCGATATTATATAAAGATAAAGTCAGTACTTTATTCAGCAATTTGGATTGTAATGGGAGTTACAAAATTTTGTTCGGATGGAAGTCGGCTAAATTCGACTATGTTTTTGCATGTAGCAGCTGATGGATGGACATTTTTTACGTTTTCGGGCACCGCATATTTGATGTTCAAGGAATCAGATTTGGTCTAGGCCTAAAAAGAATATATTGGTGGAGTTTAAACTTATCAGAAAGAATATCTATCATCAGTCTTCTAGTGTACTAATATCCGTTAGCGTGTTTTATTCTTTTATTAATTGTATCGTTCCTTCCATGATTTGCTCTCATTTCACCATAAAATTCATTTAGTCGTAAGGTTACAAGGTTCATAAGTACAGGAAACCACTGGCATTTTATTATTCTCTGATGATTTTACACAAATCGTCAAAAATTTCCATTAGTTTCTGTCAAAATAAAAATGGTCGAGTTCATTTGCTTTAATATTTTATATTTCTCCTCCACAAAATATATTGCTACAACTTTTACATTTGATGAACTATTATATCTGCATGTATGGTTGATTTTCTATGAGGTTGCTATTGGAATAATTTTAGTCGTAAGTCTATTAAATTAGAATTACCTCTCTATTTTAACATCAAATAATTAGATTATTGATCTGCTTCGTGTAAAATGGATAAACATAGCTGGAGGCTTTATTCGAACTTAGTATTGCGCGAGATCATTAGCCTGGAGTTTTTTTAAATCACTTTGGTCTCCATTATAGGACCTGTGGCCTTAAGTCATGACCGTTCTTGGAGGTCTTTGCATAGATCTGAGCATGTACTTCCACCGCCAAATTTGTGCTGGCATGTATTTCCGCATTTCGTAATGTACCATTAACTTGGTGCGTTCTTGAACATATGGCCTTTTGGAGGTCTTTAGATTTGTCAACCACCATATATATTTATGATTTTCTCATTATGGAGCTTCCACGTCTCATGCAAAACATGAGCAACGTAATAGATACTTATTTGGAGTTCAGTAAACTTCTTAAAGGTCTAGAAATTAAGCGGCTGGTAGTGTTCACTCTTCAAAATTTGTACGAGCTACCTTGAACTACTAACAAACGTATCGAATTTGTGCGACTAAATATTATCCAAAATCAAAAGACGCATTATGCTCGATAGATATCCTAACTACACACCTCTTAGGTAAATGCTTTTGGTCAGTAAAGTGTAGAATGAAGCGGTCTTTCAAGGTTATCATCTCTCTAACCTTTACGAACCTTAGAGAAGAAAGCAGTAACTTGAGAGATAAGCAATTATATGCGGAGGCTACGAAAAATACCCCCCACTTGATGTGGCTCGATTTTACTTAAACGACAGCCTTACAGAGTGTGAGTCATGTTAACAGGAAGGAGTGAGAGATATAGCACGAATGAGGAAGCAACCAAATGGGTGAATAGGACTTATTTTGGAAAAAAAAGGGGGGGGGGAGGGAGGCATGCAGGCAGTTCATGTAGAGATCAGGCTGACGTAGTTAGATTGGAATATATATCATCACACTCCTCCCCCTTTGAGATGGTTTTACTTCTGTCATTGAAGCAGGTCAGAGAAGCTGAGGGACCTAAGCCAAAGACAGTGACGTGTAAAATCGGTTAGAGGAATTACTAGTCGTAAGTATACTACAAGTTCACTTGTGTACCAACAATACCTATAATAGAACTTTACACTATAGAAGTTACTGAGATCGATGGAAAGTATCCTGGTAAATAGGTTCTAAGGAACTAAACCTCAGAACACGAAATCACATTTAAGAGTCCAAAATGGTCAAATATCGGATGGATAAGTGATTGAGAGAGGACTACCAAATCTACAGCCTAAACTATGCTCGAGATTAAGCAAACAAAACTTTGATCATTATAGGCAAACTTTTAAAACAAGTATGAGAAATATAATCAACTTATTGAATCCATAATGCATTAATAAGTCCTCCCTTTGCAAATTTAGGACGATGATAGAGAACCGCCAAGTCTCTACTAGGCAGTCTATCTCCTCATAACCACAAGAAGATCGCTACTTTCCCCCTCGCCTCCTCCAGAACTGTCACCAAGACGCCTTTCTTCAAGCCAATTCATTTATTTAAATCATATTTTACAGACTTGTATCAACAAGACCATCAAATATAAAACTTGCATCCATACTGTAACACACAGTATTCACATTTTAGTTTTTTTTTCAATTTTGTATAAGATATATACAAGCAAGCAAATATAGGTGGCTAGTGATGGCTATTCTTGTTACCACGTCGCGAGAAGAATTGCTTTCTGCGTTGTTTATTCCTCATCTCAGCCTGGCGAGCAGCTTCAGCCTTCCTCTCTTTATATTTCGTGGTTCGCATAACCATTTTACTGTGCTGTTTCTGTAAATAAGCCGTATGAATCTCTCTAAGACGCTGTAGCAAGTGAGCACGATCTTTCTGATGACCAACCGGGTCTGGCACATCATTCTCTTCTGCGATTGCGCCTCTAGAATGCACTGTACCGGGAATATCTGCTGTTCGAGCTCTCTTGACTTCATCCTCCCGGAATTTCTGAGTTCGTAATTGCCTCTTAGTCGGTTTGGGCTTATCCTTGAAGGGTAGAGCTGCAACAAGCTTGGTCGAAACGGTCAAGGGCATAGGGATAAAAGGAACACGCTCTGGGCCCTTGTATTTAGAGTCCTCCTTAACTTCCGCTTTAATACCATTATCCCAACGAAGTTCACCCATAGTTCTCATCATCTTCCACTTGTTTTCGGGGTCCTGTGAAGCAGCTGTTCCAGCAACAGGTAAGAGACGATTTGGAATGGGGTTATAGAAGGCATTCAACTCAATCGGGACAAAGGATCTCATAAAAACAATGTCAGCTTTTCGAACAGTAGCTTCAAATGTGGCTCGAAAGTCACCTGGTTTGTACTTCTCTCCTGTCAGAGCATTCTTAATCAAACCGCGAATTTTCGACACCGTCTGAATCTTACAACCAACCATTTTAGCTACTTCAAGCTCTGAGTTGAACATTCCACGAATGAAGGCCGTTTTAGAGAAGATTTTATAGGGATGTCCGATGAGTTTGAGCTTCTTCATAATCTGAAAAGACTCATTGCAATCTGTCACGCTTCCCGTGCCAGCTATACGGAATCTCGGAGAAGCAGAGGTGTCTGTCTAAAAGGGAGGGGGAGAAGAGGCAAAATTAAGCGTTACTATGAAAACACATTAAATAGGAAAAGTTATAAGTTCATCACTACCTGTTCGCGCCATGTTGAATTGACAAAAGCTACTACACCGGTCTTAGCAGGTACAACTGGTCCGTAGAAAGTCATATGACAATATTCATGACCTAGGGCGTATTTGAGATAGCGTTTCCGGAAGTTGTGTTCTTCCCTAAAAAAGAACGAAAATGCAAAATGAGATCAAGCTAGAATAGTCACAGAAAAATAATATACATTTAAGATCAAATAACCAATTGATATTATTAAAACGGACATACTAAGAATTAAAGGTTTGCAATACAAAATCCGACATTTTAATTCCTAATCATGTATAAATCGGAGGTATTAAATCAATGTTATGTATACATATAGCATCTAGAATCGATATTTCAAGCCTATTGAAGGGAAGTAGAATCCAAGATTAAATTTTGACGGAGTAGTATTGAGAAACCTCTGATGACAAGCCCCCATTTTGGTGCATCTAACAAATACGGTGGACTTGCACATTGATTGTCACGCGACCTACATACTTTGGGAAATCGATATTTAATTCTCTTGGCATTAACTCCAAAACTGTCTTAAAAAATGGCATCCATTCCTTTAGTGTATTTGCAAGTATTAAAGCAGACCTTCATGAAAGAATACCGTGCTGTAGCATTTAGACAAGAGTGAGGCAACATATCTCACTAGCCGGATTAATACTAAATAGGTACGATTTGGATCCAGGTAATATGATGAGTAATCTGCCTACGGCAGAAAAATTTAGTATCGACCTCTAATGATTAAATGGGTGCTTTTCACACTGAGGAGTTTCGAAAAAGTTTAAAAGAGATTCTCCTTTCCATATGGACTGAAATTGAGACTCGTTTAATAAACAGGACTGTGAGCACAAAATTGACCCAATGTTGTTAAGCCACTAGAACAAGATCGAAAAAACCGACTGTAACTCATAATGAACACCTTCAGAGCCTAAAATTCCTCTGCCCTTATAATAAATTCTCTGCGAATACCTTCAATCAAAAGGAGGAAGAAAGGGTATTAACGATTTAACGTCCAATGGCGCCAGACAACCAGTCAGCACTCGCCTTGTTGCACGCACAAGCGAATCGGGTAACCTTGACTGCGAGAAATGCAGGCCTGTGTTTGTGTGTGCTGTGAAATAGTGGTAAAATGTAATCACCCAATCAATATAAGACTTCTTTGCTCAATTCCTGTTTACTAATAATTACATTAATTGGTCGACACAGTAAATTTCGATTACAAATGATGCTGGTATATAAATATGACGCAAGAAACGAAAAAAAGGTTAAAACATAATAATCGATGGGAGAGATGCAATAAACGCAATAATGTTATATCGAGGGAAAAAATAAAACCTATGGTCCTCACGTAATCAATCAAGTTGAGTGTAAGAAAAGGCAAAGGGACTGTCAAAAGAGCGGGAAGAGACTTGGATTCATTGAGAACTAGGAATAAAGGATTTGCTTGAAGAATAAATTAGTTTATTGCTTTTACGGAATAAAATTTAATTTGATACTCAACATATGGTAATAGCATATACATGCTGGATCTTATCTTGGAGCAGTAGTTCAAACTCTATTTGAGCTCTATCTTACAAAGTAGATCCATATCTCCATAATTTCCCTAAGAAATTTGATCACTCACACAATAAAATAACCTTGAATGCATATTTTAATAAGATCAAGTATATTGAAGCATGGTAAGAAAAAAGATATATTCCTGATAAACCTCAAGATTCACCTATTTCTTCGACTGTCAAAAAAACAGAACTAGTCTGTGGAAAACTCAACTAAAGAAAATATAAATGGAAGAGCTTTTTATCAAATGCCTCTCATATAAACTTAGTGATCACAAATACCCCGACCCAGAATCAAGGATCTTCCTTCAAAAGCGAAATATAAAAAAACGTACGCCTCTCCGACCAACTTGAACTTTTATGATGTGCTTTAACTTAGATCCAGTTCCTCAAAAGGAATGAGGTAGGAAATTAAGTCGTTTAACTGAATATAAAATTAAAATGAACTCATTTAACTTCGCCCTCGCATAACTATTTTTAGCTAGTTCAATATATCAGTGAGCCTTGTCTTGTTTAAAATACATTTGCTCATCCTGACTACATAATCATGGTCGTAAGTTGATGCGGGGGAATTAAACTGGCATAACCAGCCATTCAAGTAAAATAATTGAATATTGCGAGTATGAATTCACCCTGAGACCAAGGAATCAAATCATGAAATCTGACTTTAAGAATATTTGATATTACCAAATGAATGATATCCTTTATGAGAATGTAAATACCTCAATGCCTCCAGAATTCAAAAAAAGTAATACTCTAGGCATTTTGACTTCAGTGTAAACTTCTATTCGACCCGCCTACTAATTCGGCACTTACTGAACTATACTGCTTTCTCGAGTGTTCAGATTCTGTACCATGATTAAAACTCGTAAAAGCACTTGTTACATTTTCACGAGTAAGCATAATAATTTCAGTCACTGACTACCCTTCAAGGAGTTTCGAGTCACTCATGTTACGGGCGAGAGCATAATTTAATTCACTATTGCATTAAGACAACATAACTGAATAAAGACAACAAAATTCTAAGCTTACTTTGAGTAGACCCCAATGGTCTGATAGCGTCGCCAACCAACAGACACAGTGATGGGATCGTTGGATTTGAGGACACGTTTCAACCACCGATGGGCTTGGAAACGAGCGTGAATGAAAGCTTTGGCCTCTTCACCCTTCACCATTCCGCCAACAATAAGGGGCTGACGGGGATCGAAATTGGCAATGAATTGGTAGGGAACTCCTAGAAAACCATGTAAAAAGATAGGCTTTAGGGTGGTACCTTACATCCGAAATATAAAAACAACAGGTCAGGCTGATGCTAATAAGCCAGGACTATATTAGTGGAGAGTATCAACAATTGGAAGTGTTGCCTTTGATAAGAAGTGCATGACACCAAGCAGGTTACCACTGAGGAATTGGAAGTAGGCTATGCCGGCAACTTCGTCAACTAAATGCGGAGCCATTTACCGGCAGGCAGATCAACATGGGCACGAAGGGAACCAATGAGAAGTCAGAATCCCAGATTATACACAACTACAATCTCACATTGCTTTAGAGAGAGAAGTAGCTATTGTGGCAAGATGGTTCCTTCCTCTCACTCATCCTTTTATGTTTCTTGATCCCCATTTAAATCTTTGTTACCTTGCCTATAAGATATTGCATAATAGCTCCTTATTTAAACCATGCTTCCTACAATTTCCATAATTTTACACCTATCCCTGTTTGCACTAAACCAGTAATCAACAAAACTGGAATTTTATTTCAGAGCCCTTGTGCAAATGATCGCTAAGCTAATTCTAAAACAAGTTGATGGATAACTTTAACAGATACTCGGAAAAATTCTCCATTTTGAGCTGCTTAATAAACAAGATAAAATCCCAAAATGCACCAGACCCAAACCTATCCCTAAGCCGAATTTCAGATCATAAAGCTGTGTCTACTTGTCTGATAGGCGCGAAATTAAAGCAAAGGAAGAGACAAACGAAAACTTGTATAACGTTTCAACAATTATTTCAGGAAGAGGAAGAATACTAAGAAACTTCTTCGAATGAAAATCGGGTATAAATTGATCTCTAAACAATTAATTTAAGGTGAGTCGAAACATTGTAAACTTTGTTTAATGTGATAAGCTTTCAGGAAAATTTTAAGGAATCACTTTGAAGGCTGCATAAAGTGATTTCATCCAAAATAAGACAAAAGCTGATACAATTTAGATGAGATATAAGATAAACAGCTTGAGAATTAAAAAAGTTAACTATCACTTAATTATAGTGATTTTGAGTGAATGCTTTCCCACTGAAATCAGACGACTAACTAAATGAAACTAAGAAAGTGCAAGTGAACGCAAACCTTCGCTCTTAAACCAACAAACATCTACTATTATCTTCACCCACATGCCTTGAAAACTAAGTTCCTACTGAACGCTCTCAAAATCTCAAGGAATGGGGCTTTTATGAACAACAAGGTCCCAACTCCAAATGGAACTATGCAAACTCTTAGTTTCAGGACTGAAAGCCTCTTTGCCTCTTTCCCTACCCCCAGTGTATAATGTACTGAAAGCTATGCAATTCATGCTCGAATGGAATAATAAACATGATCTTTCTTAAATATGCTAAATTATAATTAGCATAAGGCGCAATGAAAATTAAAGGTCGTATGAAGCAGCCAAATAGGACAAGAAATCACTCAAAAGTTATTTTCATCACTTTAACGCACTTTAAGTAGTAGTTAACGCATCAAACGGATACTACTTAATTGGCCACAACCTTAAACTATACAAAAAATTACGTAATTGTTTTTCCTGTTTTACTTATGCTTATTTATGTAACAGTAAACAAGCATAATTATTGAAACTGGTTAAGAATGAGATGGCAGATGGAAGTCTCCTATTAGAGGTTCCAGAATCTCACTCATTTGCTTCAGATGGATATTGAGCTCCATACAATGAATTTTATATCAAAACCGTCCAAATCAGTCACTTAAATTAAATTCGGAATCATCATTTTATTCATTGTAAAAGGTAAGAATAACAACGGGGGATTTTAAGGCGTTTATTTAATCCAAAAATTGTTTCTTTAAAACAATTTTCAGCTAAAGAAACTTTAATTTAGCCTTACATTTAATCACGTGCAGAGTTAGAAAAAGATACACACAAAATAGAATAAATTATTTAATACAATGTGTACGTAGGGAATTAGTTTTATACAACAGCCATTGAAATCAATCCACACTTCAGTAAACTTAAGGGAAAAAATGATAAGAACTCCCACTCAAGATCCAATTTGTATACGAAGAGATTCTTAAACAAGAACATAAAATTATCATTGGACAAAAAATAAAAGGAGAACAACAAAAAATATTATGACTTTAAAAAATAATCAAATAGCAAAATGAGATAAGTATACAATAAAATCTAGGTTGATCAAGGGATCAGCTCAGTAAAAAACAATAATATTTAATGTAATAAAAAACTGCACAAATTTGAAGTGCAATGACGGTAGGTAAGCAGATCAATTTTCCAGCGCATAAGATGTCGCAAAACTAATATTAATAAATTAACTTTACTTAAATGATATTAAGTAGACAACATTATATAAATAAAATAAACTCACCAGTAATCTGTAGACGCACATACGACCCCACAGAAACGCCCTCAACCTTCTCTCTAACACCAGGAGGTAACTGTTGTAAAACTTCTCTATTCAGCTGCTCCTGAGCCTCCCTTTTAGCTAGTACCTTATCGTAGTGTGCCGTAGCTGACTCACCATCTTTTGTACCGGAGCCACGTTGAGCTGCCTCATAGAGCTTCTCAAACAGCTCTTTATGCCGCCTGCGTTTCTCCAGGATTTTCTCTCGTTTTGTCGGTCTTAGAAGACTCTTCTCAAATTCCTCTGTGTGATCAGTATATTTTTCTTCTTCCTCATCCTCCTCTCCTTCTTCATCCATTCCTCCATCGATATTGAAAGAAACATCTTCAGAATCGCTCATTTCGTCATATTCATCGCCTCCCCTTTGACCTTCCTTGTCCTGTGGTTTATACTGGACGTGACTACCCGCAGCTTTTGCCATCTTTTGAGCCTCGAGAGCAGTCAAAGTGCGTTGGGCTTCAATATCAGCATCCAAGAGGGTTTTAGCATCTTCGGTGGCGTTGTATTCCCCAGTGGAGAATCGATTAGCAATAAGGTGACGCAGATGGAATGCTGATGACCAGTCGATTGAGACAGTGGAATTTCGGGGCAGTGTAACATCGTCAGTGTCTGCTTGAGCGGATTTGTCGTCGGTGACAGTTGATACTCGGAACATGTCACCCATTAGCGAATCTGAGGCAGCTGCTATGTCGACTGTGGATTTGTTATCTAAAAGAAAAGAAATAATGAAGATTATAGTTGAAATGATCTCTAAACAAAATAAAGGGTAGAAGCCGCTGGACGCACCCGATGACCCATAGGTCTGCTTGCCTTAATTATGCCATTGTTTAACATAAAATAGGTCAAATCAATCAACGCAATTTTTCGCCCTGTTTTATTTTCCTGCTCTTGTGTTCGCTGTTTAGATGTGCAACGCAGCTGTTCTATTTGCAACTTTCTCTTTTTAATATCCCCTCTTTCTTTTTCTAAATCATCTATAGCCTTCTAATACACCAATGGCCCAACTCAACTTCTGTCCTAATTTTGGGAAATGCTGTTGCATTCCGTTGGTCTCTAAAATCATTAGATCTGTAAGAGAAAGCTCGTTCGAACTCTTAAAGTAGTACTGATGGGATTGGCATTACTTTAAAGCTTCTCAATCCAGCAGAAGGGAACCTAGTGCTTTCTAACACAAACTATGAGATTTCAACGACTAAGAAACTGGCAAACCACTGGTATTTGATTGAATAAAAAACTTGTGTTCAATTTTCATAACGAGAAGGAACTTGCTCAAAATCATACCATTGTTGGCACGCACTAAACGTAGCGATTGGTCATTCAAATAACCAACATTTTATAAGACGCATGTTCAAACTGTACTTTCTAGTATCTCAGTATGTCAGCTTGGACCGATTAAATGAGAAATTATACTAATTTTAATTAAAAAATCATATTTAATCAGTGCTGCGGAACGCTCGATGTCAAGCCTTGAGCGAATACAGTATTGAAAAGGCAGCGCATGCTCTCACAACCGACGTCAGTAATGAACTTTCAAAATTAAATTTCAAATCGGTGAGGCCGTATTGCTTCCAAAATTACAAGAGAGGTATTTCGAGGAGTAACTAGAACAAGATATTTTATCGACAATAGAAAAGTTGGACAATGCTGATGCATACACTCGAGTTGGGAGTGAATAAACTATAAATTTGACAGACAAATACTTCACCCAAATAGTATCAACAACTGGTCTGTCACCAATACTTTCGAATGAACACTGATAGCCTTTGAACCAAGATGGGAACAGCCACAAATTTGAATCAAAACAACAGGAAATTCACTAAATTTAAAGTATCTACAAATTGTTCCTAAATCGTGCATAACCTTTATCAAAATGCGAGTGCTCGCCGATAATGACAGATTGATAGTTAATTGGGACGGTGGTATGACCTCCAAACACCGATAACTTATAAACGTCTTGTACTCATTTATATATAATCTTTGTTTAGTTAATAAGGATATGGACTTCTGTGTTAACCTTCTCTACGGGTTTAAGCCAACTGTAGACTAGTTAAGATCTATATTAAAGCAGCAGAAACCAGACTGGCCAGCATCATAACAGGGTATAAGAGTCTTAATTTACAAAACAGATGAAATTTACCACTATTGTAGATAATCCGCTTCCAATTTTTACGACCAGAAGAAGTTTCTTGCCATTCGAGATCTGAAAGATGAAGAACGCAAAATGTTAAAAGCTAGAAATAAAATTAGTGTATTACATAACATGAACAACATACTATCAAAGGCATTTTTCAGTTCTTGATGACGTCTATCGAATTCAAACTTTATCTTCGACTTCTTCAACTCCTCCAAATCACTGTCCCTGGAGGAGACTTCTTTGTCGTTGTCGTTGTCATCAATATCAATAAATTCCTCATCCGAGTTCGGAAGAGTGGTATCTTCAAACATTTGCACACTTCCCTTCCCATCTCCATAATCACTCTCGGAATCACTATCCTCCTCCACCTCCTCCTCAGAACTTGAGACTTCTTCGATAGTGTCAAGAGCGTCTGGTGCCAAGAGGGGAGCATCAGTGAGCATTTGGACACGATGATCGTGCTCTAGACGTTCGTCTAAACCATGACCGTCTGCAGATAGGAGTTTCCTTGCCTTGGCCAAATCAGCTTCCTCTGCGCCGATTATGTGCACTCGACCGGAGGTCAACCGACCACCACCCAAGTGATGGCTACCTCCAATATCAATGTAAGTGGCGTCGCGATCGAAAAGAACACCTCCGATATTGGACATTGGAGCATAGAGCTAAAAAAGAAACAAAGCGACATAGAGTCCATTGTTAACTTAAAAATAAGTTAAATCCAAGTTCTATATGTGATGCAGGTACATAAAACAAGCGGTATTTGATTAATTAAAAGACGTTATGTGAACACAAAAGAGCCTCCAATAAATCCCAATAGAAGAATCGCACTTACCAGTCTCTCATCTGACATTGTAGAGATTCATGTAAGGTACTTATAACTATCTCCTCCTTACATGCTAAAGCTCAAGAAAGCAGTGCAGTGAAAAGTGTTATCGTTAATATCATTGAACCTCCGTGGTGAAATACTCTAATCGTGTCATCTCCCTTAGTAACTGCTCTTAACCAGCACGGCCAGCAATCACACTCACTGAGTGAGTGAGAATCGAACCAGTGACCTCTGACTTTGTAGACGAGCACTCTAAACATTGCACCACCAGTTAACACAACGTTTGTTCACTTGAAAGGCTTTGAGAATAGTTTCGAAGGAATAAAGATAAAGGAATAAGAGAAAATGGCAATTACTGAAGCACAAAAAAACTCGCGCTAAGGAGACCAAGTCCCTTACAACATTTCCGAAATACTAGACATACCAAATATGAATCTTAGGGGTAAACAAATACAGAATTGATTTATATTAACGCTTACCCTTCGTTCACCTTCAGAGAGGCGTTTCTTTAATTTAGCTTCAAGGGCTTCTTCTTTCGATTCACTCATCATTATAGATTGAGATGGAGCAGGACAGGGATCTTCTTGCCGTGTACACTCAGCAACTGTAAAATCCCCAAGACCAGGAATATGAACCAAAGGGTTAGAGAAAGTAGCTTCGATTGGAGCACCCCTAACATATCCATAGAGACTAATAGTGCGACTAGCCTTTTCATCTCCGCTCAAAATTCGAGGGTTCGTAACATCTTCTAGTCGATCGACAAGCATATAGGGATGACCATTTCTCCAATCTGAGGGACGTGGCACCTTGACAACCATCAAACGAGCTAATCTTTGAATCTCCGCCTGCATATATTCACCATCTATTTCGTTATCATCAACTTCCTTTTTCCTTTGATGGAATTTCTTCTTCATGAATCGAGAGAGAAGGAAAATCTTGGCTGAAAGGTCTGTCCAGAGACGCTGTTTTATCCTCTTCCGTATGGCACGTGAAGAACTGGATTGCTTGAATTCATCGAGATGATTAAGAACGGGAATAACTCGAGGCATGCCGTGAACTTGTAACATATTTATAAACTCAAAGTGATACATCTCAAGACTATTCTTGACATTAACTGTGAGAAGAATCAAATCTGCAACCTTGGCAACGTCAATCATACTGTTGATATTGCAGTCACATTCTATAAAAGTCATTCGGTACTTCTTACCAACCACAGCGGTTACGGGGCCAGTGATAATGTGACAGTACTTTCTGCCAAAGTGCTGAATCAAGGATCGGAGCAAAGTAGACTTGCCACTGCGAGGGGGACCAACAATACCGACAATAAGAGGAGGGGCAAAATCAACAGGCGCCTTAGCATTAACATTCGGCAAATGGTACTTCTTAGTCTCTCGATCGAGGGTTTTTCTGACCTTTCTAGCAGCCTTTGTGGTATGCTGAATAGAAAATCCCCTTGGATTTTGTGCCTTTGTTTCGACTTTTGACTTCTTTAAGGCTTTTGCACCGCTTTGAGGAGCCCTGTGTTTCTTTTTTGGAGGCTCCTCCATTTGTACCGTACAAACAGCAGCGAGCAAAAAAACGTGACCAAATAAACTGGCCGCACTACACCAATAGCGACAAAACAATTTATAGTTAGTTCTTTTGATTGGTTTTCTTATGCTCTTATTATTTCATTTTTCATTTTAGCTTTATTTAAAACAACAAATATCTCTTAATATTTTGCCTTCTAGCAATGTTAATGATACACAAATTAACTCTTCACTTGTGGTCTCAAAATGTTGAATTTCACCCAATTGAGCTTGATTATTTCCATTCCACTAGCGCAAATATTTAATGCCATTTTATGGAATCAGGTTTTTAATTTATCATTCAATGGCATAATCGAATGAAGTATTGGGAAATCATGTTCTACCTGGTCAAAATTTTAGATATTAAACTCGGATATTCAACGCTTTTCATAATAACTGAAATACCTTAAATCTTATTTTTATTCTATTTTATCCACTCAGGAAGCGTTAATTCAACGTATACTTATTTTTAGGAATTATAAGTAGTGAGATCCTATGTCGAACCATGGAAAACTTTGGAAACAAAGTATTTACCCACAAGATTAGTGCAATTTTTTACATTAGAAAATAGGAACAGAAATCAGCGTTGATCCCCAGTTGCAGCTAATTTATGATGAGGTATATTTTTTTGCTATTATATTATATTAATCAGGTATCATCTCACCAATTTCTTTCCGTAATCTATTTAAGTGAGAAAAAATTGTGCATCAAGTTTATAAATCGATTTGGGATCAAAATAAAAAACTTGAATGTGTGCGTTCCGATGTTTATGAACGTTTCTTTTAAACTGTTTATTTAAGCGTCAATGATATTCCGAATGTAATTTAAGGTTAATAGTTTCGCGATGGAATTTTGGATATGGAAAATATATTTTCATATTTGCACATTTTTTATTACTGTATATCTCAGTGCTTTCCCCTCAGTCTGAAGTATAGTTAATATAATTGATTTTCACATATTTCAACTGTCAAATGCATCTGAAATTGATCATATAGTGTTATCTCTCTCTCTGATCATCTTGATAATCAGGCTCAAAAATGTTTCTCGTTAGGATGTAATTGATGCTAAATTATTTGAACAAAAGAGTTTTTCCTGATGTTTTCATATTAAATTTCCTTAGCTATTCAGTATTTTGTTCATATATTTATTCCAGTCAGTAGTAATTATCATAATTCCGATAATTTCATGTAGGGCTCGAATGTACGCCTACATTTTAATTAGATTCATTCTTTCTATTTTTAATGCGGAAGTTTAACTGAAATCAAGAACACATTTCGGTAATAGGCTTTAGACAAGATTGCAAAATTTCTATTTTAGTTGCAAAGTGGTGATGGTTTTGTACACCAAATGATATTTTGATGAATTATGCCACTAAATAAGCTTTGGTTGTAATGAATTGTACTCGTCTATCTTAAGAACCCTGTAAGTTATTGAAGCATCATAATGCTTAAAGTATGTATTGGATAAAGTTAATCTTGCTTTAACTAGTAAACACCAGAACTTATAAATAATACCAGCATACTCAGGTTTAAATTTTAATCATCCACGTTTTGTTAAATATGTAATTTGAAATAGGATTTGGTTTTTAATGCCTAAGAAATAATTTTATTTAAATAATTTTCATTCTTCCTACATCATTATATTAACCCTCGTCGCATAGCGACAATCATGTTCCAATTTTAATTGTTTGTCCTATCGAATACAACAATAGTTCAGTAATCATGGTTGAATTGGTATGATAAGTGCATTCGAGGTCTATTTTTAGTATGATAAAAGTTTGTTGAAAGGAGTTGTTAAACCTGCCATCGACGAGTCAACTTTTGCTCAGCTACAAGATGAATATCAAAGCGTACTTAAATCTTCCAAATAATTCTTAAATAAAGTTATTAGATGATTTGAAAAAGAATAAATTACTCGATAAATTTCGTGAAGAATATGAAAAAGTCATGGCTGCTCTTTTAAAATCACATGAAAATGAGAAAAAGTTGATGAAACGATGCAGAGAATTAAAGGCTGATATTCTCTCTAATTCTGTTCGTATACAACATGTCAACAAAATATCCAGCGATAATCCCGCAAATATTTCTAAACTTAAGAAGGAATTGGAATACGCACGGGGTCTCGTTTTTGCCGCTGACGCTAAAGAAAATCAAGTTAAAGATCGTATAAAAATTATTAAAGAAAACATTGCAACTCTCAGTAAAGTTATTGAAAAGGGTGAATCTGACGAGATAGGAGCTAATGCGTAAAACAATATTTTTATCTACCGTATGATTCCTGTACGATTAAACAAAATATTACTTTTATTCTCCAGAGTAGCTGAGGTCACGAAAAATCTGGAAGAAGTGACAAGAGAAAAAGTGGAACAAGAGGCAGAAAACGCCGGGATTCGGAAGGAAATTGACTCCACTAAGGAACAAATTAACACATTACAGGATGAAATTGTCCAAGCTCAACAGAAAATAGCGGAGCTTGGAAAAGATATTCAAGTATATTTTTTATTCATATTAATACATTATGGCATAATTAAATTAAATTCTTCTGATTATCGTATGCAAGATGAATTATACTTTGATGCTATTTGAATTTTAGTAAGCTGAAAAATAGAGAAATGCGTAAGCTACGTTAACTGAGAGCTGATACTCACTCTGACCAATCGATTGCACTAGATAAGCACGTGCGGATCGATAAATTTGAAATGAGTTCTTTAAACTTGTAATTAATAGTTAAAATACTACATGTGCAGGGACGTGCTCAACCGATATATTTTAAAGTACCCTTTATATCGACATTTTATGGTCTTTTGAATTTAAACTCTGTTGATTATACACATTTCAAGTCGTGATTTACAAATTAAAGACTTCAAATCATGGATTTATTCTCTTAATCTTTTTATCAACATCCTGGCAGCATCTGTGAGTCATGATACAATTTTCATTGCTTCCTTGATTTAAATAGGTGACGGGATTCGCTCTCCGGTCTGTAAATAAGTGATTATTAAGACAAGATAATGGTAGATAAATTTGTATTCTTTATTTCAGTAATAAAAATGAATACCAAATATCGCCTCATCTGTTTTCCTGGAGTTATTAAAACGAGCAATAAAAACCAATCTTCTGAATATTACAAAAGAAACATCAGATCTTTAATAGACTAAACACATGTTAGATTGAGTAAAATTAATTAATTTTGCGCACACGTACCTAGAAGTTAGAAATATTTAAATTTCAATAGTTGTAATTTTTGATTTAATGAACTTCGCTATTAAGAGGGAGCGTTTGCTTTGTTTATTTTAAGCCAGTTGATTAGTACGAATAAAGTTGCCAACCCCCTAAACTAAACTAGCATTATCCAGATATATCCAATTTCAATACGAAAATTGTTCTATTTAAACGTTTTCAGCCTAGTTAAAATTACCATTCGACAATCAGACTAAACTAACAATAAAATTAGTGAATATCATATTTATTATGCCTTAAATTTCACTCACTTTAAGAACAAATCCAGCGAAGCTCAACGGGAGTTACGTAAAAAGGAGAGAATGGAGAGGGAGCTGAACGAAGTTCGTGAAAAATTTGAATCAAAGCAGTCGGAAATTCAAGCTGTTAATTATGCAATTGAAAACCTACAGAAAGATTTAGAAAAACGACAAGAGGAAAATCAAGCCCTTCAAGTGACTAATGAGCAATCATTTCGAAAATTGCAGCTCTCAGAAGCAAAGCTAGCTGAGGCGCAGGAAAAACTTGATGCTCAAACAAATCTCACTGAAAGTCTTAGGATGGAGAATGAAGCTAGACTAGTGGAAGTTAAGGTACGACAATTTTTTCTAACAAAACTCAATCTTACATATGCATATTTAGGAAGAGTTCATAAATCGGTAAATCGATTCCTTCTGTTGAGAAGAGCCAACTAAAGTAGCTGTAGAATAGGAAAATCTACTAGTAACTTAATGCCGCTATGAATTTCAAATACCCACTTTAATCAACTGAACTTCAATTAGTAATATTATAATTATCCATGACAGTATAAAACACTTATGCAAGTTTTAATCATGAGCATACATCCCTAAAAGAAGAACAACAAATGAATCCAATAAGACATGAAAAGGGGAAACGCAATCAAGAAGAAACAGATAACAAAGTCATGACATGAAGAGTGTTCACGGGTTAGCTCTCAGATTCATGAGTGACATGTCCACGATATTCAGCGCTTGTTAACCAGTTGATTTATGAACGTAGTATATCGTGGTATATCGATTTAGTTATATCTTATCATAATAAAGAGCAGATAGGTGGAAATAACCTAACTTAAAAGCAATGCTCTCCATAGCATTTGCTCTCAATTTTCGGAACTATTACGTTTTATATCAGTAGTGTGATTATCAGTAGATAATGAAATTGTGTAAATTAGGGGAGCTATATATTTATTGTTAAAAATTAAGTTGTTTAGAAAACGAGATAATCAAATCTGAACTTCTCAACGAAATTAACATTAGGATATTCTTAATAGTTTTTACGACAAAACAGATAAATTACAGTCATCTACTTTTTAAATACAAATAAAATAATATCTTAAATTGATGAATCTATTTTTTTTCATAAGTTTCATTAGCATACATTATTTGCTATTACAGCAAAGAGAGGAGGAAGTAAATGCAATCAAATCAGAGAATGACAAACTAATCAATCAAAATGATTCTTCAAATAAACGCCTCCAAGAAATTGAAGAAAAGAAACAAGAGCTCGAACAAACCCGTAGCAAAATTCGCGAAAGCATCGGTGCTATAGAACGTGAAATTCTTGAAACGCGGAAGGCCATGAAGAGAGATCGAAAAGTTTGTGAAGATTTAACCCGACAACGGGATGTTCTCTCTAAGTCTCTTTTCAAGGTGCAAACTCAAGCTGCGAAACAGGCAGATATTTTAAAAATTCACGAACAATCAAAGCAGAATCTTGAACAGGAGATTTCCAATTACAGTCAGGAGACAGAGACTCAAAAAGACATGATCGGTATGCTTGAAAAAGAGCGAGATCATTATCTCAAAGAGGCTTCCTGTTATACGCAGAAAGTTCTTGCCCTTATGGAGGAAGTAAAATACCATGAAATGGAGATATTCGACAACAAAAAGAAGATTGCTGAAGCTCAGACCAAACTAAAACAACAGGAGAATCTATACGAGGCTGTGAAAAGTGACAGAAATCTCTATTCAAAAAATCTAATCGAAGCACAGGAAGAAATCACTGAATTAAAGCGAAAGTTGAGCATTATGACACAGAAAATAGCCCAACTAAAAGATGAAGTTGCTTGTAAAGATATACTAATGGTTCAAGAAACAGCCGAATGTAAAAAAGTGTCCCAGGAGTGGAATAACTTGCAAAGGGAGTTGGAGAAAATGAAAGAACTAACCATAAAAAATAAAACATTTATGGAAGCCCAGAAGAAGGAAGAGAAACGACTTGTTACAAGAATTCAGGAAGCGGAGACTGAGCACTCCAAATACAAGAAAGTGCTAAGTGAAGCCATTAATGACAAGAACGTTCTAGAAGTTCAATTAGCACGGCGTAATGATGAATTGGTGGAAGTGCATGAAAAGATTTGCTTGCTAGAAAATGAGTTAATTAATGGTGAAAAAGAATACGCCAACGTGTTAAATAATCTGAAAATTGTTCGAGATGATATAGGCCGGTGTCGGAAAGAGAAGGCTTTACTGCAAGCCGATTTGGCCCAAATGGAAGATCTAAAACGGGAAGTGATTCAAGCGGAGAAAGAGTTGAGGCAAGAAGAAGTAAGATGTAAAGTCCTGGAGGATGAACTTCAAATTCCAATCAATGTCCATCGATGGAGACAGCTTGAGGTAAGTCAACAATTTTTTACCTAAGTTGATCTTAAATTTGGGTCGGAACTCCAAGCCCATTTAGGAAGCAATTGTCAGGATCCATGTTGGATAGAGGTAGTGTCATGGAGTCCCCTTGGTGAGAAACTCGAATTCTGTCATTCCCTTTATTAGCTAGACTTAACTATTGAGGTTGGCCGTTCCACTCAGTGGTTGCACACCGAACTCATGACCTCTAACAAGTAAGCTAACCACTGCCCTACCGATAATATCAGAAGTCGGAAGAGTAGATCAGTGGCATTATGCAGAATTTTACGTCCGTGGTGCAGTGCTTAACGTGCAAGTCTGTCAAATCAGAGTCCACGAGATCATTGCCCACTGGTGCGCATTCAGTGATATGGTGATCAAGCATCCAGATTATTTTTGGTTAACAAGAGAAGTAGTAGAACGTGAGCTTGTCGTAAGAGCAACTCTAGGATACCTTCCACCTACTTAAGCCAGGTCTTGTTAACACTTCTTCTATAGAGCTTAGGAATTTATATATGAAATTACATTTAATTCCCGTTTATTGTCAAAAAATAATGTTCAAATATTGCATGGAGATGTGCACCGATATGAATCTATGCGCCCACTAAGTTCGTAATTTCGGATTTCATGCTCACTGTGGCCTACCTAATGAACTGCATGGACAACTGTACAGATTAAATTTGATCAAAGCAGAGTAAAATACGAAATTTTCACTAAAGAATCTCTAAGATCTTGCTCATCTTCCTCAGAGAGTATTGTAAAATATTTCACCCATTAACTGGATTGAGTTAAATTAACATCTAGAGATGTCTAGGAATTATCAAAACTGTGAATTAATATTTTAAAATTTTTTCGCTAGCAAATTGTTTGCCCTTATTCGCATTGTGGGAGGTCCACCGAAGCAAGTGTCGATCGATATTTGCACTGGATTACAACGCA
Organism: Hymenolepis diminuta; assembly: GCA_900708905.1. NCBI lineage: Eukaryota > Metazoa > Platyhelminthes > Cestoda > Cyclophyllidea > Hymenolepididae > Hymenolepis > Hymenolepis diminuta. The sequence continues at coordinate 797,531 of CAADRB010000043.1, read as the reverse complement.
CCCTACTCTTACAAGGGGAAAAATCGATTTTCCGATATGTTGTTAATTTATTACAAATATGATTTTTTACATATAGTAAATAAATCAAATTTCTTAAGGCAAATTGTCAATATACTTATTTTTGCTATCTCTTATTATTATTCAATATCTATTAAGCAATAATGATTATATCTCATAGATGTGTAACCTGGAGGACTGGAATAACGTAGAATTTCAACCAGGGGTAGAATATTCGGTTTTGTTCTTGTTTAGTTCATGTTATAATTCAACGTAGTTTTAAGGAAACATATCAGATAAAATATGACACTGATTCTTTTATCTAACCAGGGTAGCGATCCTACCACCTTGGAAATGATTAAGAAGATTCATACCTTACAGAAGCGTCTTTTAAACAAAACAGAAGAGGTTGTACAAAAAGAACTCCAGATTGAAGAAAAAGAACGCTTTTATGTGGAGCTAAAGCAGACCCTAGCTCGTAAGCCTGGCCCCGAGGTAGCCGAACAAATGTTTATTTACCAAAGTACTCTGAGAGAAAGGCAAGCTGCTTTGAAGGTAATAATGCCATCTACTTTTCTATGCAGTAAAACTATTTACCCAATTTTGTCTATTCCAAGGTGATGAAAGAACAAGCCGAAAAATATGATGAGAGTATAAACCAATACAAACAGCAATTAGAGGGCCTACATGATGAGGCAGAAGATATGAAGAAGACTTATATAACCAAGAAACTTGAAAGTGATAAGTCAAGAGGTCGACAGAAGAAAGAAAGGGAGCCAACTTTTAATCTTATTTTAGAGAACGCATCACCGGTAATTTCCACAAAAAACTTAGAAGAAGCAATGAAAGTTGAAATTGAAAAGGAGGAAAGAAAGAGTAGGCAAAGGAGAGTAGGCAAAATTGAGGGAAAAGCTGAGAATTCTGTAATGGGTGGTGAGAACAATGAACATCAAATCGAGGGAGCAGAAATTGGAGGACAAAGTATCAGTGACAGAGACTGAAGATGATCATTCTGAAGATGAAAACCAGCTGTAGTCTCATTAAATGGAATTTCGCTACACACATATTGTTTTTTAAATGAGGTAAACTTAGCTTTGATAACTCAGAATCAATACATGCACTTGTCACTATTAGAAAACTGATCGACAGTTTTCTAGTCAGAAAATCTTAAAAATAAGCAATGGAGATTTGTAAAAGATACCGACGATGTGGCTCATATAAAATGGACAAAAAATTCCTGAGATAATTAAGTAAAATACTGAATAATATCACACGAACAATTTTATTTGTGGTTCAATGTATAGAACTACAAGCCGAAGCAACTTTAGGCCAAAGATCTGCACATTCTTTTGCAACTGGGCCGGTAATGAGAGTGCCTAAATAAGGTGAAGTTACTGAATGTAATGAGCTTACCTTTCAGTTCACCTTTCTGTTTAATCAGCACTCCGGCATTATCCTCAAAGTAGATGACTGTTCCATCTGTTCTATGGATTGGTTTACGTTGACGAACAACCACTGCCATCCATATCTTCCTACGAAGATTCGCTTTCCCCCTTTTCACAGAGCAGATAACTGAATCAGCAATACCCGCAGAAGGTAGACGGTTAAGGCGGCCTCTGATATTCCTGACTCCGATTGTGTAGATAAGTTTAGCACCTGAATTGTCGGCACAGTTCAGCACTGAGCAGACTGGAAGTGCTAAGCTGAGCCTGAATTTACTACCCGTATGGTTACCTTGATCTATCCGACGGAAAATCAATATAAATCAGGGGAGAAAAGGGGGTATGGGTAACCGTGATATGAGCAAATTTCCTACCGCGTTTAGGCATTTTCCATTCAAAAGTCCACTGAGGAAATTATTGAAAGAAATCCGGAATGCATTCTAAAATTTAATCAAAATGAAACGCAAGTGAAATGTTCAATAGAAAAAAAAAACATTTATTATAAAAATAATTTTTATAATTGAATTAACAGATCAGGCCTCATTGGATGTATATAGTGTATTATACATTAATTAATATTAATTTACTCTCATATGGAGAAGAGATCTTTCAAGTATAAAATATGTCTGTAATAATTGTTGTCGAGTAATTTATTATAATATGTGATCCATATACCGTGGTTACTGCTGTCAGATTATGAATGAAATTCCTCTCACTTTAATATGATCTTCATCATGGAAATAAAATAGAGGATCTATTAATTTTATAGCAGAAGTGGTACAACGTAGTATTGGTGATGTTATAATGAACTAAAAACTTCTGACTGCCCCGCTTCTTCAACTTAATGGGTAATGAGCATGTTTAGGCCTGCCCATGACTGCTGTCGTTACGAAGTTAACCTCTATATTATTCTTCTATCCTGTTAACTCAATAATATTTCCCAATACTATCTCTTCTCCATTATCCTTCAACATTAAATACTAGGGATTGAAATATCTGAATGATTTCGCACGCAATTGCACAATATACCTGAGGAATTCCCTTCCTGTTTCAGTAAACAACAATAATAAAATAGATACTTCTTGTATTTTATTTACATCTCAACCGAGGCCATTCAAAATTAATACCAAGTTCAGGCCGCATAATGACTCTCATATTTGGTATCTTTTTTTATAAATTATCCTGCAATTGCATTTCGAATGGAATTAAATGATTTCTCAAAGTCTAAAGTTAGATACTATTATTAAGTCCTATTCAAGTTGCTAAAGCCCTCAGCAACCTAACATAATATAAATGTCTCTAAGATATCATTCATCCAGTTCTACTGTTCCTGAATAGTTAAATTCAATGAGACCTTATGTAAGACGAGAAGACTCACGTCAACGATCACGAACGGGGTTATAGAAAAAGTTTTGGGATCCTACGTCTTGTATCGTCCCTGGTTACAATATGAAGCAAGCAAGGCAAGACGTAGGGAAAGGGCGTGAAGGTTCATAAATTTAAGAAAGTAAAAGTGATAGGAATGAGAGAAAGCAACCATCTTACAACAATGAGTGTTCTAACAAAAGCATAGCGAGAACTGTAGTTGTCTGTCAGCAGTACTTGCCTCTCATCGGACACCTCCACATCCGGCTTGTCGACAAGGGCTTAACAACGGGCAAGCCTACCCTTTTCTGGCTCGTCAATTCATCTACCTTTCCATAAAATACGGACCACTATATTATTTTCCCTGCTTAAGATATGTAAGATGTTTCAATTTTCCTTTAGGAATTGTAATAGCAATGGCAGCCATAAAACACGTGCTGCCCACGTTAGACGCATTCTCTATTCCAATATTTAAGTATTTCTGATGTTTGAGAATCCAATAGCTAAATATTAAAGGGTCTTTCCAATATAAGCCTAAAACTGATTCAATAGCTGAAGAGATATACTAAAGATACTGGCCAGGTTCATCTGAAAACGTGATTTTTCAGCTGACAATTACCAAATCATAGTAAACTCATAAAGTGTCCAATTTTGTAGCACATTACTCAAGTTAATCTCTAGCTTTTACGAAATTGCAGCACAAGAGGTCTAATTAGTGTCGTTGTTACGCTCTCATTGTTCAATAATTACTACTACATAAGTATAAGTAATTTAATATACAATTATCGCCTACTTCGTATACGACATAAGTAAGGAAATATAAACCTCGTGGAGTTAAAAGGCACAATTCAGCTCAATTTAAGGAATACAAGCCCCCTTTTATTCATATTCATATTACACGTTACTGATTCACAAAACCCAGCCCGGGCTAAATGGATATCGAGATAAGATAGCAATAGCTTAGATACATCCAACGATAATCCACGTTCATCTAAGCAGAAAACGGCCAATTAATTCATAAAATTCAATATTACACGCAATAATTTATTCCAAAACTGCAAAATACAAGCATATTTTCATTCATTTCATTGTACATCCCATTTTAAAGAATTCTGGCCTGATATCGAGATAAGACGTTTTAAGTTTCCCGGACCAAGATTTGGGAGCACACCAAGTGTTTATAGCACTTGAGTTGAGAAGAGGATCCTAGAGCCGCTCCTATGAGAAACTCACATTCAACCATCCCTCCTTTCGATCAGAATTAATTAGTCAACCACATCCACATCACCGGACGTGCACCAATCACGAAAGCCACCTCTATTATTCCCAGTATTTATCCAAGCAGGCAATCGTCAGTTAATACGCAAGTGCCATGGTTATCCTTGAGTGCCGTCTCTATTTGCAATCCATGTCAAAACAGAAACCGGATAAAAATAGAGTCTGAGACCAAAAACCTTGGTAAGAGAATTCAGGACTTGACACAATAAAGACGTTTTAACACCCCTCTTAAGAAAAGTAAAATGAACAAATCCTTCCATGAGAAACATGCTTTAACATGTGTCTCTTGATCAGAAGCATCTCGAACGCCTGGTTATGCAAATGATGCAGAGAACGAATCCGTTGCCTCTGGAATGTTGATAGTCATGCCAACGAGGTCTAAGTTGTCAACACCGAATATTTCCAATCGGATGACCACGCGATCATTTACTCGACCGAACAATATGTTCGTTGACGCACTTGTTTTGGATTGGTGGAAAATACCTTATAGCCGCCGTCGAAAACCTCTATCACCCCCACCGGCCCTGAACATAACTGGGTAGTCTAAAGAATAGTGTGTAGAAGTATAAGATTAGCACCCCAGCTGTAACTAAAGTGCACGTCAGAGGTCAATGCCCACTCAGCGAAGTAGATGGCTAACCATCACGGCCGATAAAATGGATGGTAAATTACGAGCTTCTCAAAAGTGATTTCAGAAATATAATCTACCCACCTGAGACTTGTTTCCACAACTTAGAGTAGATTAACTAAATCCCAGCATCTCATCACCATTAACGTAACCACGAGCCGATTAAAGCCTATACTTTTGTAATACCCAATCACAATATTCTAATAAGCCAAAACATTAGTTGCCAAGAGCATAAAAAAATGACCAAAAACGATGACACGTGAATTATAAAAGCAGTACGTAAGCGTCATGATACGTACGTGGCACCGTATTTAAAACAGTGGACAATAACAAAATACGAAGTACTCAAAATTTATCCATTAAATACGCTTTAATTTTAATAAATATCATACAGGACAATTTAATGGATAGATCCAGCACTTGATGCAATCTTAGGCCACATGTCAGCACACTCCTTAGCGACAGGACCAGTTATAGCAGAACCTGAAGGGAGATAGTGCAGTTAGATACTCCTTGAAAAATCAAATATTGATTGAATATCTGATTCAGACATATAAGGCAAATATCCAAATCAGGTGCATTTAGCAAGCTGTCTGGACACTAAACAAACGTTTAGCGCAATTGTTTCTTGCGACGTAAAAAGACTCTTACCTTTCATTTCGCCGTTGGACTTGATAATCACTCCCGCATTGTCTTCAAAGTATATAAATGTCCCATCCTTTCGATGAAAGGCCTTCCGCTGTCGTATTACCACGGCTTGCCACACCTTCTTACGAAGTTCTGGCTTTCCCTTTTTAACAGAGCACACGATAGAATCACCGGTAGCTGCAGAGGGAAGACGATTAAGACGACCCCTCACGCCGAATACGGCAATCACATAGAGATTCTTGGCCCCGGTGTTATCAGCGCAATTGATAACGGCACCAGTTGGGAGAGCGAGAGTAATTCTGAACTTGCCTCCCGAGCTTCCACCCCTTCCTTTAAAATAAGATAGATAATATCGGTGAATGAAAGATATGTAACGCCATACAAGCAAAATAAGACCCTACCGCGCTTGGACATGTTCGCAGATTTTTAAAGTGGCGCCTATGCAATCGTGGTTCACTATAATATGTAGGAAAAAAAATTTAATACACTTTGATGACGATAAATGTAATAATAGTAGATTTCATAATTTTTAAAATTATTTTGTTCCGAATATAAATAGTCTAAATTATTTACGGCTATTAAGAAATATTACATACATATACAACAATTAATAGTATTCTATTGATAGCATACAAAAAACAAATTCTTTATTTTTATTAATTTTGTAGAGTTTTTATGTAAAATTAACATAATATGCTAAATTGGGTTATGAGCTTTCAAAATAATGCTCTTCAGAACTGAAAAATTATAAGAATGAGAAAGTAGTAACCAAAGCTACATAAGTCTTGCAAATTTATATACTTGTTGTGAGAGGGTATAATTTGCAAAATACAGATTTCATATTTGAAAATTAATGTATCATTGTGTATTATTAAGCAGTTATTAATTATGTTTAATTGACGATGCTTTCGGTTTACGTAAGGTCCTAATTTTTATGAGATCACTATCAAATTAATCCCTCGATTTTATCCTATTTGAGTCTTTGCTTTTTAATCGACAAGAAAACTAGACATTAACACAGTTTTATTCACACTATTTTAGTAAAACTAGTTTTACATACATTATACAAATTTCTGTGTAATATAATGTCCTGACAAAAAACGGATACTAAATGAAATGTACTAACTGATTTCATTTTCCTTAAAATTCCACAAATACTTAAATATTATAATACCAAATTCGACCACTCATGAATTGCGGTCAAGTGATCGGGATTTAATCAGGTTATATGAAATATAGAAAACTCGGTAGAAATATGCGTAAAATGCAAGTAAACAATAGCCTCGAAAATATCGAATGACTAAACTATCACTTATAATTATGGATTTCGCTGAGATTTAACTTTTAGCCACTGCCGATTCTCCTCTTCTCCCGTTTGAATTTGAGGTAATAATAAACTGTAAATTTCTGTAGTAAAAATTCAGTTGTGTCAAGTGTGTTATTGTTGACGGGGAAAATTTCTACATCCTTACAATTCTATATGCTAATCCTCTCTTATTTTAAATGTCGTTCATAGTGAAGGATAAATAATCGGATTATTCATATGTTAAATAATTAACTATAGTATATGTAATATTATGTATACCGAGGTCATATAGTTCGAATAGAAAGGATAAGTCAAATCACCCATGTCCCTAGGCCAGTACGAAATCGGCTGGGAAGCCACCCTGGTATATTGATAAGTAATCTGGATTTATGTGCAAAACATTTCTTAGTTAGACATCAGTTACGTCTCGTCGTCGATGTCACGGAGTGATGATTGGCATCTGTTTAGATATCTACGTACAAATACGCACACGCGCAGTTGGATTATCTGCGGACAATGTAGTGGATCAGTCGATCATTTCTAATCGTATGTGTTGATAGACATCTGCCGCCTGTATCAGTGTAATAATTTGTTATTGCGCAGTGTTGAGAACCCCAAAATCTAAGAAGAGGGTGATGATTTAAAAGATCTATATCCGTACTAGGTGCTGACTGAGCTGACTCCCCTTTCTCCCAATAGTGGACACTAATCAAACTTCCCATTTGTTTCACTATTTTTAAAATTTTCCTTATATTTTTTATTTATGTATTATCTAGAGATCTTAAGTCTTGTTCCAAACGGATCATAAACAACATAAAGCTACAAATAAGAACGAGATAGGCACATATAGTTCCTAAAAATTATTCGAGGTTTTTATGTTTGTGGAATAAATTTCACTTTAATTTATGCATTCCTTTATTCAGTCGCTTCTTAAATAAAGTTGGAAATCCTGAAAAAGGAAATAGCCTTTTATAAGTAAGACTAAACTAAATGGCGTATTAACACCTAACCGTCGGATGTAGCTAATAAAAAGTCACAGCTTTTTGGAGTTGATGAATGAAGAGAACAGTTTATCAAATATTTTTTATTAATTATTAATGATAATAAATTAATTATTAATTTTTATTGAAAATTAATGACGAGGAGAAAAGGTGAATTTCGTCAATCAAACGGATGTGAAATTAGTAAGAGTGGGTAAATATGGTATGATTTCATTATGTTAAGAAAATTGTACTGTATAGCCAAATTTTATTTTTCCAAAATTTTTAAAACGCGTTATATTTACAATAGAAAATTTCCACTTAAAATAAATGCTTTTTAAAATTATTTTAATTTTTAAAATCAATAAGATTTAGTCTTATTTCAACTTAACGTTTGGAAGACCTTATCCATCGGCTAATTAAGGTTAAATGCGCCGCGTTATCTTGATCGGAAAGGACAAACTGCGCCAGCACCTTGTAAAACCTGAAAATTACTCCCATATTTCCGCTGATAAACGACCAAATTCAATGTATTGAATATCATTCAGAGAATTTCAACGAATTTTATAGACAAAAGACTTAATAATCGTTCTGTTTATGTAAAAGATGTTTAATCTACATTGTCTACTATCCGCCCGATAAATTCGACAAATTTTATGTTTTACCTTAAAGTTACGCAGCGTATTTTATTCTATTTCAAGTAGCTGAAAAAATACCATTCAGATATCATTTTGCTATCTTCCACTTTCGGCTGTATAAGCTATTTAAAATACTGTACACAAGACACAAATTTATTTTCTGAAAAGGAAAAAAATCGAGTATTTTCGATGCTCTAAGTGGAATTCTTAAAATTCTGTGAACGAAATTCGTTACTCTTGAAATGGATTTTTAGATTATCTGTTCACGCCTGTGAACGAAATCTCATCACTGTTGTATTACCAGCTAAGCAAGTAGTTAATCAGCCCCCTATATTCATAAGCTTTATTTTTCAATCAGGTTGGTAAAATATGAGAACTGCAGTACGCATAGGCTAGTTAATAGGTCTGTTTGACCTCTCTATGCAGTATGTGGACTCATTCTCGTAACGATACTGTTTGACGATGGTCAACCAATGCGAAGTCACACAGCTCCGTTTCAAACTTCCATAGGCCCCCTTTATCATAACTGGGGTTCCACTTACTCAATATCGATGTTTCTCCCTTCTCGCCCAATTAAATACCTCCTATTACTCTGTCCTTCCTCTCTCATTTTATCGCGTTTCTTCAGTACACATTTGTCTAGCTTAACTTTGGTCTTCTCATTTTTGGAAAGGCTACTGAATCCTGCTTGCTTCTACAAAGATAAATCATTTTGATCTCTCAAACCTAATTTGGTCGAGCTTTTGAGGTAGAAAATTTATAGTATTTCTTGGATATCAAGTCTTCTGCCCCTTATTCTGGGACTGAGCAACTGTAACTGTATCAAATTCAAGTTTGACAGCCCAGGTCAAACCAAATATATCTTTATGTTTACTGATATTTTGAATTCTACGACTAGATTTCTTATCACCGCAAAGAACAGAGTGACCAAGTCCTCTTTTCTTTCCACTTTGGTGAATATTTAAACAGCCTGTTAATAAGTAAACTACGAGTCTGCTAATAGTTTTCCATGATATCAAGCTCTATTTCAACAAATGAATTGCAATTTTCAATTAATTCTTAGAATATCTAAAAGTTGAATCTGATACTAGGTTGCAAGAAATACACAGGCGATAGCAATAGTGAATGAATTTACATTTGAGTGAATTTTGGGATGCTTTAACAAAGTTTTATATCAATTTCAATACACAAAAGGAAAAAATGAACGTTAATGGACGAAAATCTAAATTGTTTGTATCAAAGAAATTTGAAATCCTCATTCATTTTCTCGTAAATCGTTACTCTATCTCAAAAAACAACTATTAGAACGGTTAACCTTGAAATTTTATCTGAATGGTTGATTCCTGGATTGGTCCAGATGCAATTACGTGAATAAGTGTTAATAAAAGGCTTATCCTAAATACCTTGTCTTCTCTTTATTAAGCGGGTTAGATGAAGGTGAAATGGGGAGAATGGGGGTAATAAAATATCGTGTCAAATAAATCTGAATAAAGGATTTTAATACTTTGACCATAATTTGACACCGAATCTTTTCTTTTCATATTTTGGAGACATAAAATGTCAAATACGAGGCAGTGATTGGTGGAATTCTTAATCTTTTTATTTAAAGTAATTTATGATTTGTTTATCTTTAGTGTCTGCGCAGTACCGTTGATGCCACGAAGGAGTTGGATAAAAATTATGCCAATTTTTATAGGCCTTATAAAATTAGAGACATGATTTATAATCCCTCGCAGCTCTTAGGGAGTTTTCAGATCACTACCTTGGGCGTCATAAAAGTGGGAACTGGTGATTCTTTAAACTCTAATTAAATAGGATTTTTATGGATTCGGTCCTCTATCCAGCCTTATACCGGTGGGGAGGAAATTTTCAGACATATGAGACACTTATCAGTGATACAAGTACTTCGGTTACGATAGTAATGGTATAAGTGATTGAGAAGTGAGAAGATGTCTGCGCAAAATGAAGCTGATTTTAATTGCAAATATCAAATAATATAACAAGTGCAATGTTGCACGACGATTTAGTTGGGGTTTCATATAAACGTTCTAAGAGAGCATTAGTATTATGTACCTTGGGTGGGATAGTAGTTATCACAATCACACGCAATCAATACAAAGTAGAGCAAAATAATAGCCATGGAAAATGGGTAATATGGAAATATGTCGTAAGAAACCTGAACAAGACTGAGATAACACCAACCTTTATCTAGGACAAAGAACAGTCAGCGATTCAGAAGGTCAGGACAGCTTCATTAGTGTTAAATACCACACGAAGGAAATCGATTCCGTTCCAGTTACTGCCACTTTCCTAACGTCAAAAGATAAAGAGATGTCTTCCCTTATTCGAGCTTTAACTGCTGGCAATTATAATAAAATACACCGCCCTATTCAAGGACCAAATAGCACATTCATCAACATTATGTCTTCATATATAGAAATTGGCCAATTTTTCCATTCTAATCAAAAGAGGCAAGTTAATCCTTTGATTAATTTCTAAGGCCAAGTGCACATAATTGTACTGTGAAAGTATTTAAGGTTAATTATCCGCTCAGGTATTTTACATTCAATTAAGTTTAATCGGCTACAATGACCTATTACTCTGAACACTGTTATTTAACAATCTTCAAACCTCTCTAGTTATTTATCTCCCTCTAAGAGTAATGTAATTCCCACCTTTTCACTTAGAGGCTTAACCTCCTATACATCCAAATCCTCTCGAAGTTTCCGGTTCTTTCCACAACTCTGCCTTCTCTCCACCTTTTGTATGGTAAAGATTGGAATAAACTAGTAGGATGATTACTTAGACACACTCTACTTTCCAGGTTCTTAAGAATCCAAGGCTATTTTCCCCAAGGACAACTGATAAGCACTGTGTGGAGAACGTAATTTTATCGACAAAGGTAATTATGACGTCTGAGTCAAAAATAGAGTTATTTCCTGTAAGTGTTGTTAGTGTAGAAATTCATTATGCTCATATCTCTGCTTCCATTCATATTCCAGTGGCATACAGTTCTGATTCTTCGGAAAAGAAGTAGTGGTCTCCAAGTTTTCTTTTAGCGACTCATTTTTCGATCAAACGAACTTAGCAAATAAAAAACACAATTTTTCGAGAAAAAAATAAGGGGGAAAACGATTTTATGAATAAACAATTAATGGATAAATAAATGGAACACTCACTTAGTAATCACTCTGTGAGCTAAGTAAGTTATTCGTAGTTTATACTGTCCGGTAAGAATTCTTCCCGCAGTTATTTTGTAATCCTTGAAAGGTATATAGCTAAAGTACTTTTGTAATATCCCCATTTTCATTACCCTAAAATCATTCAACCAGCATAATAGAGAGAAGAAATGATATTAGGTAGGCGACCTATATTAACCCTCAAAAACTCCAACCAGCCAGGGCCAGCACCATTCAAACACAATTTTAAGTTTAATGGCCTTAATATGTGTTACGGTCATTGTCTCAAAGTGGGTTTGTGGACGTATATTCATGCGAAACTTTCTTCTTATTCCAAAATAATATTAAACGAACCAATTAAAGAGCATTCTCGACGAGATCTAGACTATTCATGAACTTATGAGCGATATTCTTACTGAATATTTTATTTACACTACATTTTGACAGTAATTTCCAGTCAACTTCAACAAAATGGGTGCTGCCCCCTGATAACTAAAATGGACAATGTAAAGAGAAATAATAACCATCATTAACTTGAATTTCATGAAAAGACGATATGGGCTGTAAAACTATAAAGCTTAATTGTTTTTTCTGACGTAAATAAGATCCCTTGCATCTGTCATTCTTTCAGAATATATTCAATAAAAAAAGTCAATAAAAAGGAGAAGTTGTTTATTTGAATGTAACACCAAAAGCAAAATCTTTAAAGTTGGAAAAATTCTTTTAATAATTAACATGGCAGAAGAAATTCTAAACAATTTCAGCTTTAAGAAAGCAACTGCCCTTCACATTTTCAATCAGTATGAAAGGCTAAACACACTTAATGCAAGAACAAACACCTCGAATTGGTTTTAATTAAAAAAAATTCACAAAAATCTTAATCTCGTTTTATCTTCCTCGGGTGATTAAATTGATGTTATAAAGTCTGGAAACAGTGATACGAATGAGAAACAGTTTGTTTTTTATGAAGAATTTTATCATAAATCCCACCTATTTAATTCGGTAATGTTACTAAGAATATGAAATTCTGCTGTAACCAGTTATCATCTTACAAATTTATAAGTGAAATAAATCCAAAGGGAACCTTACTTTCGACGATGACGTAAACTTTAATAAAATTATTGCTTCTGGATAGCTTTGAGACAAATTTCGTCTTTTAGACTTGAGGAAAGTTTTACTCCACTGACAAAGTCAAATGACTTGGTTCTCTGCAAGTGAATTTTAGTTAAATGAAAGGTTATTTTGTCATTCCTTGTCCTCCTCTTCAAATTCTATTTGTCCATAAACTACCATTCATTTCAATTTCTCATACTCATTCGCTCCTCAAAAACGAAAAAAATGTGCACCAGTGATCGTTAGATCAATTAAACCCTTTAACCTGAAATTTGTATTTTTTCTGCGTTCAAATACGATACGCTTTGAGTCCTTGGCCTCTGGCATGGCAGACGTGCATGCAGACCACTGCACCACCGACTCTAATGTAATTCATAATCTATTTACACACTTGGCATTGGATTTAACCAGATTGGGATTAGCTGGAGAAAACTGCACCAGTCATTGGTCTTCATCATTCGATATGGCCGAAAATAATTTGTCAGTCAACGGACCAATCGATGGGTCATGATTGATTTTATTATGCCTTCACTTCCCATGACTATGACGTGGAAGTGACGAAGAATGGATGTTGCACTTCCGGTGAATGACAAAGCATTGTTCTCGTCTCCCTATCAGGTAAATAAAGCAGTACATGCTCAGATCGATGCAATCGATGCAAAGATCTTCCATAACTTTCATGCAAAACTCAAAATCGCAGGTTCTTTAATTCAGTCCTGAGCAGTTTAAGATATTGCAGGTGAGTGCTTTTCTACAACTTAAATCCCAAATGAAATCTCATATTAAATGTATTATACTCATGTTTCTTTTTACAAATATTGATTACTAATCAAAATTTTAATTTTTTAAAATTGGGAATTTTCTATCACTCTACAAATTTGAGATACTCGAATATCGAAGCATCATGTGAAAATAAAAGAACCCACCCTGATATATTTGAAATGTCTGATGTCTTCAATTCCTAATCCCCATATTTTGCAGCAGCCATCATCTGACTAGGATTAACTAGAACTGAATATTAATCCGTTCGATTTTTCCCCACTCCAATCATTGGATGGGACAAATTTCGTGACTTGATGATCAGATTAACGAATTCTGTAAATAGAATTCGCCTCATTACCGGGTAACTTTACAGTCAATAAATCAATCCTCGATATTCTTACTATATATAAAGTGCAAAGGAAGTCGTCATGGAGCTGCAATTTCTCTGTCTTTTTCTTATCAGGATTGAACAACCTTAACTATAGTATACCTCAGTAGGTACCTAGAAATATCTCAGTGCGTCCTAGATTATATTACTATATTTCATTAATATCGTAATTCATTGTGGACTATGCACAAAATTCAGAAGATTCCAGAGAGGACACGTTTTGACTTGATCAGTATATTGTGCCAAACTACAACTGTGAGGGACAAAAGTAAATGTGAGAGGCAAAAGCCAATAAACTCAAAAATAAAACAGTGATGTAGGATAATGGTCGGCTC
>CAADRB010000043.1:766135-783386 GCA_900708905.1 Hymenolepis diminuta | reverse complement strand
CCCTTGAGATATTTAAATATTTATCATCGAAGGACTGCATCCCAGGAAAATGCGAAGATCTTAAAGATGGTCGCAACAAAGTTTGCTAAGAGCACAATCAATCGATTGTAGCCTATCATAATGGGCAGAATCATCTGTGAAACTATCTCAATGGTTTAACGTAGTGAATACGCCACTAATACGCGGAGACAAATGATGTGACTTAAGTCAATTCTAAGACCAATCAAGACTGGATCTTCGGCTAACCCCTCTTCCTTTATAATGATGATGAATTAAAGATTTTTCAAACCATTACATACTCGACGCACAAATTTTGGTACAGTTTTCATACGGGCAATGGCGCAAAAATAAAACGCCCTTGAGATCCCGACCACAAACAAAAAGTTTTCCAGGCAATACAGGCGTTTTTAGTGGTTGAATTCTTCTTAGAAATCAATTAATCGCATAATTTAATGTTAAACAAAAATGGAAGGTTCCAGTAAAATGGTAATTATGAACGTAGGCCCTCAACTCTGCAAATGACTGAGATGAGAAGGCACTTGGAATTGTTTATAAGGCATAGATGGCTCACCAATGAAGAGGATTTCTTATCCAGTAGATAGAAGCTTGACAGAAATTTGAAATCACATGAGATAATGGAACAGAAAATCCCATTTTGTAAGAAACTGAATCTGCAGAGACTTATATTAAGCAGGCAACTTAAATATTTTAAAACTGAAAGATGAAAGAGGATTTGCTAAACTTCTCTTTCAATTCCGATTCCCTCTAAGTTAATTCAATAACTTTATTTTTCTAAAATTTTAATGTTTCTTCAACAATCATTATTTTTATTTTTTGCTACAAAACATCACTGATCCAATAAGAACCGCTTTTTCTTTGATTCCAAAATCACGAAGGAGAGTTGATGTATTTTTACATCTGAGTCTATCCAGCATTTCAAATTATATCAATAAGTCAGTGATCATTCAGATTTATTACATCCGGACCAATCATTACATTAAGGCGATTAGCCTGCAAGTTCATATCCACTTTAACTAACGCGTGAACAGTTGTGGTGGTGCAATAACACAACTATATCGGCGGAAAAACGGCCTTCGAGAGTGGGAAAGGGCATCGCCACCTAGAATTTAACATTTTCCCACTAGAAACCACTAATCTGCAACTAATCAGTGTTTGGACCATAATCACCTGGCCCAAATGTATTTAACCTCCGCAATGTATAGAGTCATTCATTTAGTATTGTTGGTTACCTCTTATATTGAATTACATCTCTGCGGTGGTAGAAAAACGAAATGAATACCATATTTTAATACAAATATATGATGAAACAACTTCTGCTGGGGTAAAGAAAACTGATATCCGATATGAATGGTTATTATATGGAAAAAACAAACGGTTGCGAAGGTATTAATCATTTCAAGCATCACAATTTCAATATTTAATAAGTTTCGAATCTAATTAGCATATCTGAAAAATGGAAGATAAAATTTCTTCGATTATATTTCTAGGTAAAAACACACCACTTCTGTCAATAAAGTAGTTTCTACATTTAGTATCCATAGAAAAGTAGAAAAAATTTCCAATTAATCCGAACATGGGAAACAGTAAATTAGTTCAATAGGAATTGAAGGAGGAGGAATAAAATAATCATTGAAATCAAGGTATCAAGGTTCTTATATTATTCAAATTCTGGATGCACTAATCTACTTATTTTATCATGTTTAATGTTCGAATGTTCCACATTCAAATGTCATGGCTTGACCTCTCGGTTCGGAATTTGTTGACAATTTAAATTACCTGAGTTGTTTTTTCCCAGTTGTTCGATTCTTCTGTTTCTTCTTTTATGATAACCTTATTAAACTTAACAATTTCTCATATACGAAAAGAAAAATTGAAGATAAAAGAACGACTCAATTTGCATGCTCATTTAAGCACATGTTTTGATGCAAATATAAAATTATAAAACCAGGGAATATGAGGGGGGTCCGTTTTACAACTGAAAGTCAATTATTTCAATACTCCAATGTTATAATGGAGTCCTATCTCAATTACGGTCGCTTGAAAGTTACTGGATGCTTTGTCTTGTTAAAAGGCAGACATAAAGGCGTCCATCAACAGCCTTAAATCCCCTGTTATTAAGAGAATTAAAATGAAGCTATTTTTATAATCCAGCTGGGTTGGGCTTAGCAATATCCCTTGTAAATCTGGTTCTTAGGCAGCAGTTTTTCAAAAATTTGAAGGACAGAAATTGTGTTAAACCAGTAGTTTATTGAACGATTGAGGTAGGAGGAAGATAAGGAATAGGTAGACATGTCACAACAGCGTGAAGTTGAAATTATGAAAAACAGGATGAAATAGAAAGTTAGTTGATTTGACTTAGGTCACCCGTTGGTCAACATATAAATTTTTCATGTAGACTGGGTTTAACCTAGTTGATATGACCTGATATATAGGTCACCACCATGTGCGTACGACAGAATACAACTCTAACAACAAAACGGGATGAGATGCACTTAGACATACATTTCGAGCGGTCTTCATGAGAAGACACCACTGGTCGAATATGAGTGGTAGCGATTCATGGATGGGAAAGTATTAATTCCTTTAATTCAGTAAAATGATGCTGCTTGCCAACCATTACCGTACATATGTGAGCATTTTACTTTATTTAGTCCTGCAAAATCTTGCATTAAAATCTCCTTCTTTGGTGTCTGTGGACCCATCACATTTTTTTCCCGGAAATTTGAATAAGGAGAGCTATATTTATAAAGGCTGTGAGAAATGTAATGTGTTAGTGAACCAGTTAATTCTGAATTAATCAATTTGAATAACAATAAAAAAGTTGATCGAACAAGAGGAACGTGTATAGGACAAACATCAGATTGTAAATTATAATTTACTTGGAATGTCTTGCATAAAAATCAGTTAAGTTGCGAGTGATAATCTCCTCTCTTCATTTGGCACTCAAATTTTCAACCATCAATGCATCTCCTTCTTATGATGCAAATTAGAGCAACTGAAAGCTGTTAGGAAAATATTCAAATATGACTTAATCAAATACTGTAAATAAAATGTTTAGAGAATATTAATTATTACATGGATAGTGTTAAGCTACAATGACTTTTATAACCAGTTTTGACATGCGAGAAAGTTAACTTTGGAGTGTAGAGGTTGGAGAGTGGACTATAGCTGAACTGTCAGACCCTAGCTTCTAATTCTCTTTAAGAAAAACAAGGTAGAACAAAACAGTGTCACAACAGCAAAGATTTATTGAGAAAACTAAAATGACCTTCAGTCAGAGACCTAGGAAGCTGATGGGCATGAAGTTTCTAATTGTACGATAGGGGATTTATAAGGACATGTAAATATGAGACTGCAGCTTCCAGAATTAGCACGCTTTACCTCATCTCAGGTCACCACAAATATAATTGATTCCCACCTTCATATATGTCTATTCGCGTCAGGAAACACGAATTCTGTATTGACGTGTTATTAGGGTTTTTTGGGATTTGGACAACGCGGACTTATTTAGTAGATAAAAATACATATATCTATTCCGTTGCAGTAAGGCAATATTAAGTTAGATCGCCAGCTAAATAATTCTACGTCTGCTATTGACCCAAGCTCCAAATAATGGAGCTCTAAGACAAATTAATGACTTAAAAATGTACCATTTATTCTGTTAAATGTCTTAAAAGATTGACGACTTGGAGATCTCGTCACCAAGTGTTGTCTAAACCAACCAGCAAGATATTAAGAGTAGAATGTTCACGCGTGCTTCTTGTCAATGAAAAGGATAATATAATACAATCAAGACCACCTGTCCGGAGATATTGCATATCCAGCGCAATTTTGTGTCATGGTCGTTGGCGTCCCATGTAGGCGACTGGATTCCGCACATCAGTCGTTTATTTGGGATCCTCCGGGAAAACTTGGATACTGGTTGGCCCGATGCTCAAAAAAGGTAGTACATGGTTGGATGATTAAATAATACACCTATTCTGGTTGGCTGATGAAATCATTAACATATAATGTCCTGATTCATCATGACGATCCTATATATACTACTTAAACGTATTTATCCGAGTCCAACCAAGAAAAATTAAGTGATTTTTCACCCCAGGCCATCGCATTAGCATAAATATGTGAAAAGCAATATTAAACGTGAGGTAATACATTTCTGCATTGGCAGAATTTTCCAATATCAAAAGAGATTCACATCTCAAATAGATGCTAATTTTAAGTCTCTTATACTGATTCAAACCTGTTAAATGTTGGTGAGTAATTCAGGTTAGATTCTAAGGAATTTCATATCCCAACTTGTTGTGATCAAATTAAATAAAATTTTCCCCAATTAAAATTTTGTCTCTATATTTTACATCGAGGCAGACCGACATTTGAGACTCCTCTGTGTCCACAAAGCCTATCCGAACTACACTTAACGCCGTCAACTCGCTGGGTCTCGCTGGGACTCATCGACTGCTTGACATCGGTTTGACCTAGAGTTTGCATTTAATCCCAAGTTCCATATACTCTCCCTGCAAACCCACATACCTTAAGCATCCACCAGCACCTACAGTCCACTCCAATTCTCCAGGTCCCCTCTCTCTTCTCGAAGATAACTACTAATAAACCTGCTGGTTGCAACTCTCTCTATTTTGTTATCGTAGTGAAAATTAGTAGATAGAAGGTAAAGTCTATAGATCAGCTACGGCCAGTATAAGATATCTAGCTGCTGATATTCCTTTTAAGGCTTATGACCAGTAAATCGTTCTCAACGGTTAAAAAAAGCATAATTTACCATTGAGAGCCGAAAGAAAACATATTTAAAAGTTAGATTACTGATGTGTCGTACCAATAAAGATAATATGAAAAATACAGATTAATAGTCCTCAAGAAGAGATTTTAGAGATCTCAAAAAGAAAATTTTGCAAAGGCGAAATGGATAGCATCTCATGATCCTTCCTATTTTCATCAGATGGAATAGCTGAAATTCGTATCCCTGGTGAATGAAGTTTTAATTGAGCTATAAGTTGAACTAAGCTGAGCTATGATTCCTTATTGTCTTCTCTCTAAGGAATTTTATAAAGATTTTATGATAAAATAAAAGTTCGAGTTTCTATAAGACGTAGCAAATACCAACTGGGCATGTCCGACTGGCTAAATAAATCCCTATTGCCAAATGATGCCATATTAACTCTCTACACGGGTGGAGCGATCAAATTATTAAATATTGGTCATACCCTAAAGGTAAACGTACAGATATTTTCCGTCAATGCAAAATTTCTTATGGGAGGTGAAATAATAATGGAAAATGGCATAATCGAAAAAAGCATCAATACTAATTATTGTGGGTCAAGTTGCATAGATTTTACTGCACGAATAATAGAAATAAGTAATATCTCCAAGTAAAAAGTAAGCTTATTGAGGTCTTCATATACCAATCCCCTATTACGGCCGATCCAAAAAAGCACTAAGAATATCCGATAATAATAGTCTTAGAGCTCTCCCTAAAACTGTAAGGAGGCTGATTTTGGGATTGCGCTCTTCTAGAGTCATGGCATTTGAAGAGCTAGCTCAATCAAACTTCAATGAGGAAGACATCATCCTTGAGTTGCAATAAAAATCCTTCCTAGTGCTCTAGAAGGAAGAATCAAACAAAGTTACGGCTGAGAGGAATCAATCGATAAGCCATTGAAGTTTTTGGCTTGTCTGAGCTATCATATCTAGGGAGGATGACGATTTAGATTTTCGTCTCTGAAATCGTAAAATCTAGATAATTTGAATGAAGATAATGGAGTGTAAAGCTGCTATGTGTACCTGAAAAACAATTACCCTTATTGGAATTTGAAATATTCTAAAACATTTTCAAATAACAGCCACTTCGGTCATCAGACATCTGACCTCATTTCTGTAAATGCCAAAGACAACCAGTTCCGACTGTCCCCTTATTATTCACGATAAGTTTCGCAAAGAGGTTGGACAGAATCATAAATAGATTTGATCTTATTAGTGTCAAATTGTTCAGCATAAATCGCGAAATAACTCACCAAATAGGAGTAATTATGACAAGAAAGAAGCAGTAAAGCTAAGTTGATCGGCCCCGATTTGAAGGAATAAGAATAATACGGATATAACCCCATTTAATTGACTAAACTTTGGGGACCATATGCATGTACTTAATCCTTGAGCGTCATCAATCACGTTTAATCGGTGTCCCAACAGAGAGAATTTGTCGATTATCGTTCACTTCATCAAGCCATAATTTAAAAACTGCTGATTTTAACATTTGTGATACTTCATACAACAATGGACTTTGCTTTAGTCAGTTAAAAATTATATCTTGGGGTAAATTAATAAATGAAGCAAAACTTTCATTTTCTATCTAATTTAGTTCCTGCTTTTTCTCCGAATTTCGGGGAAAGTTAACGGAAAAGGTAAAATGGAAGCGTGCACGTCAATCTAGCGGCTCCCGAAGATATTAGTGACGTTCGGACACCACTTTTGCGTTCTTAGTAGATCAAATATATTATATTTGTTTTTAATATGCTAGAGGACTTAAAAATTACAAATAGGACTATTCAGTAGTATGCAAAAGACATAAAGGTTTCCTGAATACCACGAGAAGACAAGTGGTAGGACAGATCTCCAATAGAGTCATGACGTGTGAAAAGCCTGTTCAGCGGATACTTCGGCCAAACTTTAGCTACGAATTTGCAATAAAAAGTCTATTTATTTTTCCTACACTGAACTAACTTAGAGCTAAAAGAAAGGCACACAACTTTGTGTTTAAGACATATCAAGCAAGACGTCAATAAAATCTTTAATTTGATTGGCTGAAATGCGTAATAAAGCGGGTTTCTTTTTTCTCAAACTGGGAAGGTAAATTTAAGAGAAATTCGTGTAAGAACAATAAAATGCAACTTTACTCATAGCGATTGCTCATAGAAAAGAAGGCAGGGCTTCTAAGCTATCATAATGATTTGCGACGGGATCGGATGCTTTACTTCTAGACTCTTTAAACCTTACAAAAGATAATCGTGATTAAACTGCTATGCATTAGAATTTCACCCCTAATCCCAACTGAAAACCACCAAGCTCGTTAAAAGTAGACTAGGCTGGTAATCATGCCAGTCAGTACGGATACATTTGTCTGCACGCAGAGTGAACCAATAGATAGGCCAGCTTGAAGGGTTATACTCATTTTCTGGTTCTCTGCTAATCAAAGGATTGTGGCCGTAGGGCAAATGGTCACTTCCTTTCCTCTTTGCACCTTCGTGCTTCTTAATCCTTATGTCCGACTTTCATACATCCTTCCATTTTAAACTTTCCTTATTAATAAGACGTTCCTTAATAGAGTCCTCTTCAGACTGCACTTCCTACTCGGCTTTGAGCTGATTCGTATTTAATTTTGAACGCTGCAAACAGATTAGCTTAATGAATGCCCAAAAGTAGTGATAACATCATCGCATATACTTCTATCGAAGGTTCTTATTGAACATGCAATATTCTCGAACTCCTTAGACCAATTTTTTTCTGCCTACTCCCCGAAATTAATTATCTTAAAACCACTTATCTGACTAGTATTCCGTAAAATAATTACATGACTAAACGGAAGATGATAATTAAAACATATAATAACAGTTCTGGTAGCTTGAATTAATCTACTGTTTATAATCATTTCGCATTTCAAAATATTGTCTGGATTAAGGATGATGTTCAGAACCGCATTTTCTAAAACACCTTTTAATCAGATTGAAGTTGAAACTGTGAATATGGATTCCATATCATTTGCACCATATCCTCCGAAGGCGTCTATTTCATTTTTGTACTTTAAGGCTATTTTTTGGCATTCAGCAACATATCTTTAAAAATCAGTCAAAACAAGTCCCACTTCACCGTTACCTAAAGTGGAACCTAGCTTTCCCGCATTTTAAGAGATTTATATGACCTCACATTCCCAGACAAATCCATAATTAGCTTGTAACAGTATTTTGACTGACGATAAAACTTCCCAAAATCCAGAATTAAAATTGCTAATAGTTTCACAAATCGATCCTGTTTCTTCCCTTTAAAAAAGTTGGTTACATCTTTCAAAGTGAAAATTCTCATCACAACTTTCAAAAACTCTTAGTACTTTAAAATGGGTTTTTAATTTTCGAACACACTCGTCATTCCAATGATGCAAATGAGACCACGCCTCCATTGGCTAATCACGCAGCGACCACATGCGCGTCTGACCTTGAATTCTAATTGGGCGAGTACACAGAGATCCAATGAGGACACGATCGCCTGTGTGCGTATGTGTAAGTGAACGTGCCCGCAAGTTTAAGTCACATCATTTTAAGAGACGGAAAAAGGTATTTCTATTTACTCTCACTATCAGTATGGAGTATGAGATCGCGAATCCCATCCATCCAACATGTCCGGGCAATATGTCCACGACAGAGACAGCCGTCTACTTCTTCCGGGCTTATATCACTCCTACCATCCTTTTAATCGGAATTCCGGCCAATCTCTTTGTGCTTGTGGTCTTTATTCGACTTCAGAAACGCCAGCCTTGCAGATTTAATATCTACGTCATGTATCTAGCTATCGCTCACATATTCCAGTGTATTGGTGAGTCGCTGTTGGATCATTTTATCGGTCGTGGACTATGGTTCGCCTCAGGTTGTAAAGTCAGTTTTAAACTCGACATTCAATCACTGTTCGCCTGTAAATTTGTCTCCTATCTACCCACAGCTACAGAACTTTTGGCTGCGGTTACGTTGGTCTCTTTCACAATTGACAGAACGGTTACAATCTATCGACCAATACATGCGCGTGGTGATATACATCTGAAATATGCTCGATTAGGATTGCTTATGTGTTTCGTCTTTGCTTTCGTGGCGTTCATTCCAGCAGCAGTTTTTTATACTCTTGAAACTAATTCAAATGGTGGACTCAGGTGCGCTTTAGCCGACCCGACTAGTCCTGGCCCTCGTTATGTCATTCTCATGAGCGTTATCTGCTCATATACGGCTCCCACCATCACTATTCTACTGCTTAATATCTTGATTTGCTACAAACTCAAGAGCCTGATCAGCAGTTCAGGAATGAAATCCACCACCTCATATAAACAAAAGCTAGAAAGGCGAAGAATTCTTGGACATTTAGGAGTTTGTTCCTTTTTCCTTTGTCTCTCGATTCCTTTGGTCATCTGCATGGCCTTGCGACAGTATTCAGATGCTCAGAATTATGATGTTACGGATAAGGAATTCCATAAGGAGATTGTTCAACTGACCAAGTTCTTCAGTTCATTTACAGCCATACAGTATTCAACAGATATTATTATTTACTTTGTGTTTCTTCCAAATGCAAGATCGGAAGCTGTACGAATTCTTTGTGGTTGCAAATGTCTTCAAAAACTCAATTGTGTGAAGAAAATCTACTCGAAACATGTGAAGGATAATGCAAGACAAAGACGGAAGAAGATTTCTGCCGCGATGACTCATATGCATGGAACCCGAAGTAGTGGGAAGACTGCTATAACATCGAGAGTGTCGGTATCAAGTATGTCGGAAGTTCCCAAGTAGGGTTGAAATAACTCCAACTATCTGTGTTTTTTCTAAACAGGACATTCCATTTAAACAAACAAGCCTGAACCCCAAGTAGCTAAGGTAAAACTGCATTTGATGTTTTTTCTTCCCACCACCAAGTAAAACAGAAACACTGTGTTAAAAAATCAAATACCGCATGCATGTTTAATGCTGTAAATACTATCCTTATCTCTTTATGTGTTACTATTTCCAGGTATTATTTTATTTTTATATAAAAATTCTAAAGCCAGTCATGCCAGGTCTTATCTAATTACTTACGGGTGGTGACTTTCGGGCTCTTTGACTATCTAACCACGTCTTTCTATAATTTCATCTAGTCAAACTATTTCCGGTGCAAATCGCGTCATTGTGAATTGCAGTGAATACCTTTTTGCCATAAAATTATTCGATAGTTCTTGGGTGTGTGGTATTAAAGAGATGGCGAAATCGTTATTCAGTGTTGCTAGATCTGAAGCTGTAAGAAATGTAAACTATTTTGTAGCCGTGATCCAGGTCTAACCAACTCTAATTTCAATAATTTTCTTTCTATATTTTCTTGTCTCTATTCTTGATGAGTAGCTGTTAAGTAACAAATGCAATTTACTTAAATACTATCGTTTTTATAATTTATTTTATTTGTGTTAGATACTAGTTGATGAAGATTTATTCGGAACTGGATTTTTGTCACCATCGAATTGCCCTAAGCTTATGTATTCTACTATTGAGATGGATTTAAAAATAACTCTTTATATATATAAAAATGCAGATTTTATTATAAATCAGTCTTTTAATAACGCGAATAATGGGAAATATAAGCATAACACACAATTTTACTTGATATTCGATTGGTATATAAGCGTATTTCCTCAGTTTCCCAAACTGTTGAGACTCCTTAATGCAACTTGCGGTCCCGAGTTTTGCAATTTCTTGAATTTTTTGTTATTTTCCTACTATTATTGCTTACCGCATTTGGGTTCGAACCAGGATTTTCCGCTTTTCAGATTGCACCCTGTTCAAACCCCACAGCAATTCATTTTATATACGAATCGGTTTGCAAATGGTTCAATAAAAATATAAATTTTAGAGTGATATAAGAAACCTTTTCCTTCACAAGAAAAATTTAGCTCCACTAAGTTATTGAGCACGCTTTTGAATGGATTGATGCTATGAATTGAAATGTGAAAGGAAACATGATACTGCCTTATGCTGATTTATAGTAAGACATTCTGTTTTAATTTTTGGTGGATCAAAAAGATACGATGAGCAACGTCAAGATACCAAGGAGTCTTGCTTTATTTAATTTTTGGAATTGGGTTGTACACTATGCACAAAAGGAATAGCACCAGGTCTAAAATTCAACTCTAATGAGTCCTGAATTACAGTAAATGCTTGTTGACGATGTTCAGTGCTTGTTGACTAGTTATATAATAATGATGGTCGGTCTTGCACTTCAAATCTTTTTTTATTCCAATGATTAAGTAGGCGGATAATCTTACATGATTTGCTTATAGTTTTAACATAGCAAAGATGAGGTAACTAAAACTTCAAACTATTAGAACTGTGGGGGCCGTGTTCACTCAAAATGATGAAATTTAAAAAAAATTAACTTACATTTTATAACCATATCATATCAAATATTTCTTATATTCAGGTTGAATATTTCTTCATCCATGGAAATTTAATCGGTAGCCAAATTAAAGAAATATTATTATAAAACACAAGTGAGTAACTTCCTATACACTTATTATGCTTAATATACATATTATATTATATTCAAAATAAAAATATATGATTGATGAAATTTTTCATCACTACTAACAAGTTTTAAGGTGTTCAAATCCTAACTTTATAAGTCAAATTCGGATTTCGCACCGTAGAAATATTTGTTAATTTATTAAAATTCAACCACATAATACAAGACCTCTAATTAACAGATTTAGTTCTTTATTTAAACGAAGAAATAAAACTAAGTCTCCTATATACGTACACACATACTGGGTGCATTTACGTATTTAGCAAATGAAAAGACTTATTATCTACAATAAAGAGGTACAGTAATTGTGTGTGTTTATACATTGTCCCCGCTTTTTAGCTTCTAGTAACTTGAAATATAAACATTCTCGACAACGAACAGAAATAATAATTTATTAATAAAAGAATGCACATGACCAAGTGTAGACTAATCTCATTTGAAAAATAATATGACACGGATTCAAGTTTTTTGCCAACTGGTTATAATTGGAATGCTCCGCGCAATTTTTTGGCAATTTACTGATTTTTTTCTATTTTATAATGTATATGGGAAATCAATATTTGATGTCTGCAAGCTCAAACATTGTAGAAGATTGCAAACTGCAGAATCGTTTTGTACGGATTAAAATAAACCTAACTCACCATACGTAGGTTTTTATAAGAAAAATAATTAAATTGAAATAATTAAATAGTTAAATTGCAACTAAATCAGATCAGTGGTATTTATTACTCCTAAATATTGATAGTTTTACTATTCTTTATTTCTTATTCATGCGAATAGAGCCGAAGATTTAAATTATAAAGATACATGCTGGGTGTGATACAATTTCCTTTCGGTTATAGCGGAAAAAAGTTCGAATTCCTAATCCACAATGAAATTGTTACGACTACCACCAATTTGCAGATTTTAATCGCTTTATAAAATGATTAAAAACGAGTTTTGCAAACCTCATCTAACTTATTTTTAAAAGTGTGGCCACCGGACACAAAAGGTAAACAATTTTAATTACTAAGTGTGATCCTTTATCAACTAAAGAAAACGAGAAGAAAGACATATGTGTACATTTTAAAGGGTGGTTTTCATACGGAAACATACGAAATAAATAGAAATAAATTTGAAGCTACTTTCACATTGAATAAGCAAAAAAAACTAGGGATATGTGACAGTAAGAAAAGGTGGTAGTATTGTTTATAACGATGAAACAGCGGAAGGAATTTCCCATTTTTGAAGACTTTGACAACCATCTTAAGGTTAAAATGGAAGATAACCCTGCACTCTCAGGCCCATTCATTGCTTGTCTGTTAGCAAACTTTAATTGCTCATTATGACTACTGATTTCTTAAGGATTACTCAGTCCCAGATGTTTTCAGAAAAAACGAAAAATCAATTGAAAGAAGCGCTATATTTTCCCAGAAATTTTCCAGTTGAGCTTCATAAATTTGTACTTTATTGCCAATGATGAAATATGCTTAACTTTTATCCGACACTCAAATTCTTCTAAGCAAATTTGAAATATTTATTATGAAAATTAATTTAAATACGATCGCCAATACCGATATGTAGGAGAGTATATTTTGACATTCTACAGAACACTAGTTAATTACAACAGAAATGAGATTTGTACAAAACTGACTAATTTTATTAAAAAACAAATCGGATTCCGATTATCACCAACGGAGTTATGATGGAAAGCCCATACCGCTTTGGAAAGTTTTAATTTGAAAATTTTGGTGAATTAGCTTCATACCTTCACCCAATAACCCAGTTCTCCTGGGAATTTCCCAAATTCTGTAATTAAAAAATCCCTTAAGAGCTGATTTTAGGCAGCATAACAATACAGGAAATCATGACGACATAAGGCTCATTTCATAGCAAACTATACCAAAAACCGCCCAAAAAAGATACATTTTGTGCCCGAGAAACGTTGTGAATTTTCGGAAATTTGGTTTAAAACGTTTAAGTCTTATGATTAGGATGAACATAGCCCAAATCCTTTTTTCTCAGCAACCGGGAAGATAAAAATTTGGCTTCTAGAGATTCGAAATAATTTTAAGTATTCAGCATTTCTAATTATTTGAAATTTGCGAATAAATGGGCTAAATCTATCCAGCGATTTAACCGACAGATACAATTGACAACTTAATAACTGAATATTATGGAGTGAACTCTTGTAATCTTTGCTTTGCAAAAAATGCCAAAGCTAGAATCAGCTAATTGATCTTGACTATTAGGGTTAATAGATTGACAATCAACTCAATTTAATTAACAGGCCACTAAATCCCGCTAAGGGTCAAGTTCGGATATTTGAACTTTAAAATCTTAAGACAGATCGGAGCAAGACCTATTTGATGCGTTGATCTTATTCCTTACTTCATCACGACTCCCATTCAGTCCTTTATAATTATTTCCATACCTAAATAGTTTTCAATAATTAAGATGAGAATTTTACATTGCTTTAGATAATAATAAATGACATTTGCAGCACAGATGGAAAAAAGAGGCTAAAATAAAAAGACTCACTACTCCATTTTCTGTAAGTCAATCGTACAACCGCTTTAGAGTTTAAGATTATGTATCCTCTGATATAGTTAAAAGTAAAATTGACAATTTAAACAACCCAAGGTGAAAGCGAATTATGACTCTCAAGCATATTTTATCTGGGATTTATTTAATTATACAAACAATTCGGAACAATGAGTGTAAATAGCAATGATTTTTCACACTATACATTTTTTTGTCTGTTTGTTTTTCACGGACTTAGTAAAAACGAACATATGCACATTGGTACAACTCCTTCTCCTATGAATGTTGAAAAAACGTGCGTTTTCGGGGAGAAAAGGAGCACGCATTAAGTACAAGGGTTGAGGAAGAGTCAATGGATGGAAGAAGCCACCAGAACCTGGGTAAAACTGGACTTAACGAAGTTCAATTCTCTTCATAAGAAAAACGTAGTACAAGGGGAGGAAGATCGCAAGAGAAGAGACGAAGAAAAGCTCTAAAGGGGAGAGATGGGAAGGGAGAATTCGATTACTGACCGCTGGTCACAGCTCCTAGGGAAGAATAGACCTCGAAGGGATTGGGTCTTTCACAGGCGAGTACGTTCAAGTACGGATTTGGTTGGTCAAAGCCTGGCTGTCGCATCCAGAAGTAAACCTATTTCAAACAAAACATGATGATGATGATGATGAAAAACCAGAAAACCATTAGAGAAATGGTATAATGGGGTAAGCTCGAGTGAGATAATTAAGAAATTGTTTATTTACGAGGTTACTGTCACGATTGCCTTAATGAGAGTTGGTAATTATACTAATGGAAAACATACTCTCCTCGAAAGTCACCGCAAACTAACTAACTATTCAGATTTTCTTTTCACGAGCAGCCATCAAATGGGCGCATTAGTGGATTAATTATTTTTCAGTTGGTTTAATAATACTGCATTTATATAATAATATAAAAATTATTTATTAATAATATTTTAATCACATTATTATTAAATATAAAACGGGAGTTCAATTTGAATGAATTTCATGGAGCTCACTAAGTTCTTATCATCCTGCCAGCTACCCAAATTAATTCATTGATCATTAACCTCTGGACGATGTAAATATGAATTTGCTCACTAAAGGACTAATTCTCAAATTTGGAACATTAAAACACCATGCAGCGGACTATCCGGGAAGTGGATTCTAGTAAGTGATTGACCAGCCATCCTTATTAATAAACTAGACCCCGCAAATATGACTTCGTACCGAAAACAGGGGACTATTTTTAACATATGGACATTGGAGCATCCGCTAGGAAGTATTGGGCTATGCTGGAGAAGAAACATCGAATAATTTCAATCTAAAGATCAAAATTTATTTACACTTTGTTTAATATCAATCTCTACTCAGTCTCCTCATCTTTATCCATATTTTATGGCTTTATTATTTCTTGTGTCCAAAAGCTTTTTCAAAATGAAAATTGCACATTTTTTCCGTGTTGGGTAATAATAAATCGTAAGTAACATTCATTTCCATTATTTCTTCCTTCTAGGAAGCGAAGCGTTCTAAAATTTTTCTAAACAAGCGAATCACAAAATATGGAGTCAACTTGAGCAGATAATCTGTCATCTTTTGCCTAGATGTCAGTTAACTTAAACAAAACCAAGTCAAAAGACTAAAACTACAACTAACTTAGTTAACTGACTTCCATAATATCAAGGGGCATTTTAATTAGCTTACTGTAGAGACAGTATTGGATAAAAATTGTTTGAACTATTTTATCGATGCAACGAAATTCGAGCAAATTACAGGAATCAAATTCAGGACTGAGATGATGTTACCATCGTTAGCCTTACTGGTATACCATTTAAGATCAGGAATAGTCCTACCTATTCTTTCTAATCTAAGCGCCTCACCTTGAATCGATTCAGAAGTAACTTCCATTTTAATTGTGTTCTGTGCTGCACAGGAAGCTGAAGAAAATCCTTAGCTGGCATTCCAAATACAGTTTCAGCAGCCGAATTTGTGAAGGTGCATCTCGAATATGTCCCAGTATGGTCCGAGATATTTAGAAAGATGCTGTATTCCACCTAAAAGATATATAAAATGGAATAGCTTGTAGAGTAGTAAAAGTGCTTCAGGATACTCAAAACGATAAAAATATGTCTATTAAATTACAGAATGAGGTTACTACATACGAATGTCAATGAATTTAAATACCCTATTTTTGAACGCTTAAAAAGATAGTTGACTAAGCAGTTATATTGTAAATTATGTGATTATGTGAGAAGGCAGAGATAAATCAAAGTGACGTGACCAATCATTTAATTTGATTAACTTCTTGAATATTTTTGTCGAGAATTCACAGAAAATTGAGGAAAACTGAACTTTGAAACACTAGACTATGAGATGAATTACAGTGCACAACTAAGTACCTCCGGAACTGGAATAATGCTAGACCCTTGGCCTCATCATATACTAATATTTTTTTCCACGTTTCATTCCGTGCCAAACTACTTTAACATTTCGCTTGTTCAGATGTAACCCCATAATTATAATTCGTTGATTTTTTATTTTTTTCAAAGGTAATAATTATATATTTTCATCTAGCTGCAAATTCCAGCTCATTCCAGCTAAAATTTGCCCATAGATGAAGATGGAAGTGACGCAATTTCAGATGTTAGCTTTCTCCTGAAATTAAACAAATTAGAACTCGATAATGTAATGTTTAACCATGAAACTGCATGGGAATTTAAGTGGCCGTTCATTAAAATCCAGTAAAGGTGTCCCTGGATTGTCTTGAAAGCTATTCTCCGATAGAAATGAACTCGTCAAATATCCCGAAGATGAGAAGGACAAAGTGGCGCAAATTGCAATTTTCAAGGAAAAAATTTTTACACTTTACCTTTCTGTCTATGTATTAGCTGTTATATGTAAAGCTATACATCTTAACAACAAATTCGTATTTATACTGCGAACATTAAGTGATCATTTTTGTAGAATAAATGGACTTAATAAAAAGTTTAATTTCAGATATTTTTTGAGTAGAACCTTTTTCAATTCAGAAGGGTTAATCAAATACCTGAGGATAAGAAGAAAATACAGGCAAGTATAGTCTCTAAGCTGAGCTGAATAATGAAGAAGAGTTAAGATCCAGTACTCCATAGACCCACAATGTTCCATAAATTTAAAACTTTATCCGTTAGAATGAGTAGCACAACGTGCGTTAGTTTTAGCACTTATCGAATAATATCGTCAGACAAGACGATCAATTATTTTCTACTTATGTAAGTATTCAGTCTGATAATCATTGATTCGTCTAACTCATTACATGAGCAAACGCATCACTTCTAATTATTCATTTTATGTTCAGCTTTTTGCCCCTTTTGCAGAGTCTGTTGCATTTTCTTTGATGAAATCACATTCCGTACTGGGGA
>CAADRB010000043.1:708303-766085 GCA_900708905.1 Hymenolepis diminuta | reverse complement strand
ATGTAGGGACGATGTGGGTGCTGTACTTCGTAATAAGTTGACCGCAGAGATAGAGTGATACAACTCCGCCGCTAATAAGGACATTATGTCTACATGGGGCCATATCAGCTTACTTTTAGTCAGGTCAGATATTTTTAACGTACACGTACAGATGTAGGTGGAACCCATATTTGAAAGAAACTCTGCGCATTTAAGTAATAACTACAAGAGAGAAAGTAACATATTTAGAAGAAGGAATGACCGTGTGTTAGTTGAATATTATGAAGAATATGCAAACTCGGCTGCTTAGCATAACTACCCCCTCAATGTATATTTAAATTGGATACCAATTTGATCGCAAATGGCATAGCGGTCAATGGACACATCAGCCAAGTGATAGGCCGCGGGTTTGGCAATCATCGACGTGCACATTCAGTGAACAAAATTATGAAGGATAGTGGGGTGCTATTTAATAGAAAGTGAAAATGGTTCCTATGGAATTGGTTTCCCAAACAGTTGTTGGATGCAATAAAACAGTTGGTATGGCTACCACAATTCACACGACCCGAAGAATTGAAATAGTCCTGTCTCCTAAGTAGGATATTTTTATCTGTTGTATAATTATCAATGCTTCAGATTTGCTTATCATTGGAACCATTAAAATCTATTTAAAATAGAATTCATAATGTTCTAGTATGGATACATAGTACTGAAGACGCAATTACAGACGTATGAGTATCGACACTCAGAAGATGCATTCTAGCCGATTGACCAGAACAGAATTATAAAGACGAATGCTTGTGCAAACTACCTAGCCTATATAGGAAAGCGCTTTCAAACACATAAATTACGTAGAAGGGAGGTATTATAGAGTCTAATTAATGGGAAACTCAAAATTTACAACTTCTAATTATCAGCTAGACTTAACCAGTGCGATTAGCCATTCGAATAAGTAGATGTGAACCACTTGACTTAAGTTTATAGCGCGGAAATGGTCAAAAATTTAAAAATAATACGGACTTATTAAAGTTACAAACGAAAACAAATTCTCGGTCCTGGAAACCAATGTTTGGTTCAATTTTTACCAATTACCTTGAATGTGTAGCTCTAGTCGGACGGAATTACCTGATAATACGCCAAGGTATGTTTTTTGTGTCAGAGATGACAATCGCAATCGGAACTATTTGGATGTCTCAATTTCATCCAAATTTCACCTTTAGTAAACGTATTATAAATATCGCATTTATGAAACGAGTTCTTTGATAAAATGAACCCAAAAATAAGTAATAATTTTCAAGTCGCTAAATGATTTTAACGATCTGAGTCAGTTGTAGGGGCAATAATTTCTATTACTTAAGTCATGTAGATTAGATAGAGCTTTCAACATGTTGCATCAGGGTACATTGCTTACAGATCCAGTCTACGAAAATTTTAGCTGTTAGAAGTTATTTATATATTCAAAGTAAATGTATGTCTTTTTATTGACTTTCAAAACCAATTAATTAAACCTATTTGGTCCGACAATAAAACTCACATGCTTAAATCATCAGCCGTCAATCTAAAGAATGATGGATTTTTATAAAAATTGAGCTCTCAAATCATTCATTATTGGAATGTTTAATAGAATTCTTCAAACATCACCTCCTGAGATCACTTTTTTTTATATTTTAAAGAAAATAAACGAAATATAATTTTTATACTAATATTCTGTTTGAAAAAGGATGAAATATGATGAATCCCGTCGATCTCTTTGGGCTAAAAAGTACTACATTTAAAGAATAGAACTTCAAGTATAACGTTTAGCGAGTTTTCTGATAAGGAGGTTTCAGGATGCAACTATCCTTCCTATGAGTGTTGGAAGAATGTCCTTTAAAGAACTGTAAATATTTCGATGAAAGAGCCAAAGGTTGATTTTTGGAAGAAAGATTGCAGTCTAAACAAACATTTAGAAAATCAATTTTTAACGTCATTTGAAATAAGCAAGTTAATTTTAAATCGTATGGAATGGCATTTAGATCCAAATACTGTTCGGTGATAACAGAAAAAAACAACTCTTAACCTGCGGCAAATAACAAGGTCAAGTACAGTCTAAGTTGTCTAAGGGTAATCTGTCAAGATTTTCAGAAATCGAAAGCTAATAACAACAATTAAATTACAGCGATAAATTATAAAGTATGGTTAAAAAGTCAATTAAAGGTCTTTTAATCCTTAGGAAGACTAATGTTATTAATGGAAAACTTTAAAATTATACCTCCACCTTTTCCTTTTTTAATCCTTAGAGAATTTAAAATAAACTATTACATCCCATTTTGAAAAAAACGAATTGCATGATTAAGAAATTCCCCAAATTCGGAAGCAATTAATCATATGTAGAAAATTGAAAATGACAAAAGAGCCAAGGGAGCAGCTAAGATAAAATGTTTCGAAGGAAAGTGACAAATGAACCTTTATACTAATCTGTATATTATTTATAAACAACATTTTAATTAAAGCCTTTTATGGGAATTACTTAAACATTCGAATATTCGCGTAAATCAAGTGTAAGCACTGTATTTTATCTCTCTCTGAACAAAGCTTACCCGTAGTATATCGACAACCGACTTTTACCCGTCTCTGTCTTGGCTCAGCTACTTTGCAAACGCTTGGTTCTCATGCTCTCTCCTACGTTCTGTTTTCTTTTCCCTCTTTTTCTATCTCCCGATGTTCAACAATTTATTTTGGTTCGCGCTCGACTCTTCATGTTCTCATTTGGGAATGAGAAACTGAGATATTTTAGAAATACCAAGAGATAGCATAGAAAAACTTAATTACTTGTCACTTCAATAGAAATAATAATGGGAGTAAGAGGAGTATTCAATTTTTTCGAAATCAGAAGAAATGTAAAAGGTGCTTAGAAACTACGGGTAATGTAAGTTCAGTGGTTTGCGGCCTTGGACAAATTAACTAAACGCCAAGTGTAATTTAATTAGAAATAGTAAACGATCTTAATTCGAGAGATTAGCTAGGTTTATCTTTAATCAGCTAAGTTAAATTTTGGATACGAAAAAATCCTCATTCTACATACATTCGGAGAAAGTTGAAAGTGGTCTACGTGATTTTTTTCTTTCATCTGCAATTTAAGAGAATAAAAATATACTATTTCGACCAAAACAAATTTCTTAGGCAAGAAAGTGCTTATTCTACACAAATGCTGAAACTAAATCCGATTTTATGCAAATATTTGTATCACTATTAATTGCTTTCCACTTCTGTGACTTTACATTTAGAAATGGAAAATTTTAATATTCTATTTTTTAGTGTGTCAGGGACGCTTTGGTCACCATGCGAGTCTGACATGTAAGAGGTTACGAGTGCGATTCCTATCAGTGCACACTCAGTGAGCGAAATGGGCAACAGCATTGGTTAAGTCTGACTAATATAAGAGGTGGCACAGTTCGAGGCTTTCATCAGGGAGGCTTCACTCTCTAATCAGGATGGGCATTGGAAAACTCTTTTCTAAGTGAGCTTGAGAATTATGACTAATTCCTTTAATATTCAATAAATAGATACTAGTCAGAAGAATATTTATAGTTAACAGGAATGAAGCCGTTCATTTCAACTCTTCAACACATCAAGAACAGTTAAATTTATTAAAAAGAAGCAGGTGAATAAATGAGAGTCAAATTATGAAACATCCTTCTTGATACAGATGGCGCTTACATCAAATACACTTTGGTCGTATAGAACGATTCAATATTTCTGTTTTTATAAATAGCAGAAACGATAAAATAATCAAGGAAAGTCAAATACATGGAAAAGAAAACAAGCTAATATACAACACAGTTAACTTACATTTAGCTTTAGGCACCCACAAAGAAGAAGAAGAATAAAAATCGAAATCAAACAAAGTGGACGTGCAGACAGTAAAAACGAAAAGGGTAGGATAATAAAAAATCGAAAAATTAGATGAGAATCAAGCTGGAATATAGTTAACGAAGAGACTGGGCCAGTGTAAAGGAATTATCGAAACTCCCAAACCAATTTTGGATAGCATTTCCTAACATTTATCATGGATAGAGAGGCAACATCACGGAGCCTCTTTGCCAGTGCGGTTGGCCAATCTACTGTGTGTGCACCTATGGGTATCGCGACCAATATGTATAAGTTAAGACGGAGGAAGCGGGGCTACATGTTTGACTTAATTATAGAACAAACATGAGAATACGGAGGAAGTGAACGGGGCTGTCAATGAATTAGGGCCACCGATTGATTAATAGAGTTGTAATTAAAGGTAACCACAAGCGTTTAAATGGAAGATTTTTCAATTAGGTAACCAAAAGGCATAACTTAGATCGATTTTGGTAACCTTGAGTCATTAAATAGCTCTGTTAAATCATCAGTAATAAATCAGTAGCGATGAGGGCTCATATAGATCGAATATTAAAAAACCGATATAATTCCCACTCATGCCAAAGGGGAAAAACTGCAACTTTTAGCGATGGAGAAAATAATATAAGCACTTATGAATAATAAGTTAATTCGAGTGCAGGGGGAATGGAGCATGAAAAAAAATTCAAGAAATCAAGAGAAATTAACTCCATTTGAACCCAAAAACCTTGAGAATTTCGCCTTTTTAAATGTCAATTTTCATTAAAATGGTAGTCTAATTGCTCAATGGGAAAATTGGTCTAGAGAAAGGTAAGTAATACAATCCTTTTCTGATCAGCTTCAGGTGCAGAAAATGTTAAGAATCTTAAATATTGCTTAGGTTCATGCCAGCACATTAGAAAGCATAAGTGTTAGAAAAATGTAGCCAAGATATTTTATGTTTCGTATTGTTATACGGAGCTCCGTTTCGTGCACAATCTTCAGATAAGAGTGAAGCCGCTTATCATTTTGAATTGAAAGATTAGCATAATCGCAATGGTCCAATAATTTTCATGAATGCTCGATTTTGGTCCGGTTTGTACTGATATACATTAAACCGTACATTGCAACTGGTTAAAAGGCCGCACTTTCTTGATTAAAATATACAGATGATTTATGAGAGTTATCACATCACATTTGGAAATAAATTAAACTACAGGAATGACCATGATCAAAGTTGCGATAAACAAAAGCACCCCAGAAAATTTAGTCGCTCAGACTACTGCTCGTGCTGAAAATGCATTCAAACGTGTTGACATGTCTGAATTTGATTAATTTTTGTAACCACACAAGGGTCTGAGACGTGTTTATTGGGACAAAGGGAAGTGAGGAGTATAGCACGTATGATAAACCAATTAAGTGTTAGTGCATGGGAAGAAGCGGCAGAGATTACTTGAGGGGAAACGCATGAGCGAACATACAAAGCAGAAATGGTTTCTCTGCTGCTCACCACATCACGAGGTGAGTTTTATCATGACCATTCATTAGACTAACAGAGGACGCCAGTCACCCCACGTGAGTACATCGTAATTCGATTATTTTCTTTTCTGTTACCCTTCTTCCTTCTCCTTCCTCTAATTGCATTCTCTTACATGTATATTGTTGGAATCCAAAATACCTTTGACCTGTGCACCCACATCGCAGCTCGTCTACGAAGCCAGAGATCACTGGTTCGATGACTATCGGTACACACCCAGTGAAAGGAGACCGCACTGGTAAAATGGGACTAATAAAGGGAATAAGAAGGAAGGTACCGTTATAATACCCACGATGAACATTGGGAGAAGATTTCCTAATTCGGCTCAAATCAATGGTATTGTTTAGAATAAGTCACATCTTTTGGGAAGGAGTTCGACTGATAGATAAACAAACCTTATATTTTATAGCAGCATTGGCTTAGTGTTTACGTATGTTAACAAAAAGGTCAGCAGCCACCAATCGAACATCTGGGATGGCTAAGATCTATCTTAAAGCCATTAGCTAAATAGAGATGAAGGAAAGGGAAACTGAATATGTTTATTCAGAAGGTGAAGTAGTTTGACTACGTATAGAAATGGTAAATTGATTGATTAAACCCTTGATCAATATCGTACACTGTTAATATACTAATCTAACATTTAATAAAAATAATTTGCCAGTTAGGAATGCTTGGCCTAATACGTGGTGGATTTAGAACGTTAGTCTGAATAGGTTGGCTATTAAACTATACAACCAGACGATATCAATTGAAGAGGTCAGGTGCTGTTTACGATGAATTGGAATAGTAATCGATATTGTTGACTATATTTTATTTTGATAACTAAATGACAACTGAACAGCTACTTGATAAACTTATAATCATTTTCGTCGAACAGTATAAGCTTAACACTATCTAATTTTAATTTACCGTTAATCAGATAACAAAATATGCAAGTACAGGAGGATTTCAGCGTACCTCTTTCCAATCCTAAATAATATTGCAAAATTACATTAATTAGTTTAAAGTGTGAGGATGCAAAAGACTCAAAGCATCGTAAGACCCATTGTAAACTCTTATTAACTACGCCTGCGTCATGGTATAATTTATAGAATTTCTGGTAATTTACATAACTGAGACATGAGAATTACGGACACCGAAATGCAAACTTTTGGCCAATTATTAAATAGTTATTAGCGGAAATTAAGTGTTAATATTAACTTACGAAATATCGAATCTTATTCCAACTCCTTATCTGTCAGCCCAAATGCCAAATAGACTAAATAAATATAGCTCATGACCGCAATCCTTTCTGGAAAATATGTACGGAATACATGTGACTATTATTTTCTCATTCTAATAATATACAGGGTAATATGGTGGAGTCTCTGGGATGGACTTCATATTTCGGTTATTAGCTGAAGACATAGTAATCGAGGTAACGATTGAAAATGATAACCAAATTATCCAAATGCAAGTTTAGTTAACTGAATACAGAAAGTAGTCACTTAAGAGAGATGTTTTAAAAACCTTAAGGGGGAAGAGGGTGGTCAAAATGCATATCTGTCAAGTCAGGGGTCACGAGATCGACACCTATCGACGAAATGCCTAATGATGAGGTCGGTCAACTGCATCTGTTAGGTGTGATTAATGATAGGGGTGGTAAAATGCGAGCTTCTCATCGGAGAGTCTCCAGGATGACATCTCGCTCCCAAAGTCAAGAGCTGTTGACACTTCCATTTAGGGGATTTAGGTAAGACTTTTTAAACCATGAAAAAATAAAATAGAATATCAAAATAATATTTCCGGACAACGTACGAACCTCGTTCTTTTCACTTTGTAACTGCTAAAAGAGGTGAAGTAATTGACTTTTAAAAGTCAAATATTCCAATACAATTTTCATTCCAAATATCACGACTAGCACCACTCATGGTGTACTACCAGGTGTATGGTTGTTGGTCAATGATCGCTCCGAGGGGAAAAGTGTAAGCTGCAAGGGAAAAGCCGGCGACTAGGCGCATTTCATACATACGTCCATTTCTAGCTCCCACCATAACTGGCAATTGACATTCAAAAATGACCCTGAATGATGTATGCCATTTGTAGCCTGTGGTAGTACATATCGCAACAGCTGGTGAAAGAGAAGCCAAGACCAAGGCTACTGACCAACTGTACTGAAAATTCAACCATAGACCAACATTCAGTGGTCTATGGCGGAATGATTGAGTAAGCTGAAGGGTTATGAAGAAAGCACTGTAGTAAGGAATTAATGCAAAGTAATGCGAAGGTGTTCATGACACAGTGACTTATGAAAACATGCGTTGGGTATAATAGCTAACACTGTCTATGATTTTGGCGGGAAGAAGTGTTGATAGACCGGAAAAAGGTTTTTCCCATTAATGATCCGAAAACTCATGTTTTTTTAAATCCATATATTCTGGACATAGGATTGACAAAAAAATAAATTAACACTATGTTCAATAAGAAGAACCAGTTGTAGAAGCGTGATAATTGTCTTTTCCATATCAAAAGACCACATTTTGAGTGAAATTTCGGATATACAGAACACCAGCATGAAATGAGAGGAAATGAAAGAATCAAGAAGAAATAGAAATTAGAAGAGCAGGTAGTAAGTGTTGGCACAAAGTGAGTGAAAACTGGGTTGTAAATCAGAGGCCAAATCATGATACTTTAAGTTGAGTAGAATGAGAAACCATTAGGTGGTATGTAGGGGGAAAACCATGACGAAACGGAACTGCCTTTGATTTTTATCTTACCAGCCAATCAGAATGGCTGTATTATTTAACTCTAAATCATATTCTACCTTTTTTTGATTATCTATTCTCAGTGTGGAAGAAAAGCCAGCGGATATTAATGAGTGACTCAAATAAGCGATTAGACATAGTAGCGATTTGAAACTTCTGATATATTTGAGTTCCATTCTTTCTTCAGCTATTTACAAACAATGAAAAATCATAATCTGACAGGAAAGGACAATCACGAGTCAACATGTTTGTCTGAGAGAGCTTGTGAGACACGCGAAGAAAATATATCCTTCAAGAAGGCTGTAATCACTTTAGGTGTTAACGGTAGGCTGGATTGATGGGAAATCACTATTCAGAAGAAGTTCAGTAACATTGAAAGCATTTTTTCTGCTCAACGGAAAATTGTCGACTGCTTTATGTGATTATTTTAATTCTTTTGAGTTATGCAACACGCATGTTTTTTTTAATTTGAAGTTGACAGATATCACACACGTAAGGGAAAATGTTTCGAAAATAATAACAAAATGATATTAACTTTTCTTCATCGGAGAAGAGTTCAATAACATTTAGAAATTGGTTGTTATTTACTAATAAAAAATTTTGTGACTTTTGCATTTGATGATTTTTTGAATAAAAGTTTCACTAGATTTTTTCAGAAATGCATTTAGACTTGTGAAACAGTTAAGCATTTTGGTCCGCGATTTATGGAAATCTGATTTGCAAGGGCAAGTTGTTGTTTATATTGTACCTGATAAATCAATTATACATGTACTGCAGAATTAGTAGTTCATCCGTCTTCATATGCTGTGCATGACATTTAATTTAAGTGAAATTTAATAGTTATGGACCTAAATAGTTCTTCGAATTACAGTTATTTTAATTTTATTTAGGAATAAAAGTGAATTCACTAAAGCAATTTAGCTTCTTTAGTTAAAACTTCTTACGCGCTTACCAATTTTGAGGAGAAATATTGCAACAGGTGTTATGTTAGATGGCGTTGCGATCAAAAGGAGAGATCAAGAATGCTAGGCTCTCGAGGACCGAGTAAAGTCGACGATACACAGTATGCCAGATGTGATGGAATATTTTAAATAAATATGATGCAATACTTTTTTGATCAGTTAACTGGGCCGAAATCTCGCATACCTACGTCCTTTAGAAGGGTTCGCTTTCAATCAGTATAATACTATTAGAAACAGTACCAAGTCCGAGGTTTTCTGTTAAGATCCAACGCATACCGTTATTGCATATTTAATGGCATTAGACAGCACAAAGTATGAAATATTTCATACAAGGTCTGTCAAAAAAGAATGGCAGAAAAATTGTTAAAATGCAAATCTCCTCTCGAGAAAAAGTTTACTCATTTACCAACTCTTTCAAATTAATATTATTGTAGAATTGCAGTTTCCTTTTGAATAGAAGAGCATCTTCAAGAAAATCTAAATGAAGTATTTATGTAAAATAATAAACTAAATACAGCAATGTGACACCTCGAAATTCTCTTCAAATAATCGTGTACAATCGGGCTTTGATAATAATTATCATTAAAATAAAGCGAAACAAATTAAGTTATTATTTAAATTGCTTGGTTATTAGATATGCAAGCAAATAACTTGAAATTCATATCTTTCGAATATTAATGGAAATTAAATTTCCTTAAATACTTAATCTTAATTTTTCTTAAAAACTTCTGAAAAACTTTATCGTATATTAGAACCCCCTTATAACTAACTTATTTTGGTGCCTTAAATAACTAGAAAGTGAATGCTTCGAACTTTTAAGATTTGAAAGGCATGGACACACCTGAAAGCACTACTCACTCACTGTAGCTGATATCGAACACTATAGGCAGAGACTTAGTATAAAGAAGGATAAAAACTTCTGGTTGACAATAACCTAAAGAATCAGAAGATATAAAGTTAAGTAATAAAACAGAATTCTGTTAACATTAAAAAGAGAAAGAAGGAAAGAGATTAAGAGTAAAACAAAAGATATGCAGATGAAATGTAAAAACCAGGAGTTGGGGGAGGGGAGAGAACACAGGATATTCTTTGATAATGAAAACAAGGTATCTGTAAAACTACTGTCACATCAATCCAGTAGTTTGGACTGTGTCAGGGAGCCTCGCTTACTTATAACCGGAAAACAAAAGATATTCAAAACCCTATTTAACCCACTGTCAACAGAGTATTATGGTTGACAGCTAAGTAAATATTTTCAGGTTGTCCATTGCTCCGCATAATCTGGTACAATATTATTTCATGATCTAAAAGTGAGTTACTAACATGCATCAACTAACTGCTTTTGACTATTAAAAGGACCATATTTACCCAGAAACTTATAGATCAACTCACGAATTTTTTGTATTCGTATACGGTTTGGTGAACGGTACTCAAAGTTAAAATTATGCCCTAACTACTACTTGAATTCCCGCTCAACATCTATTTTACTATTTCCCAAGTTTAGACACCTTGTAACAAATAAAAATTATATTTTTAGTCAATCATGTCAGCAAATATTAAGGTACACATAGATATTTCAATATTTTCTTTCAAGATTAAGCAGTAAAAAGTCTGTTAAATTATTTTAAACGCCTTCATTCACAATATCCTTTCTTACTTTCACACTTCAAAGATAGCAACAATAACTTACAATGACGTGTTCCAAATCCAGAGGGTCAAAACGTTGTCCCGAGAGTGGACAGTCAGGAGTGAGGCAAATGAAAAGAGAAGATGGTTCCGATGTCGAACCGTCACTATCTTTTAAACAGGCATGCATTCGACGTTGGCAGTTTGAACAAGAGAGTCGAACATGTCGAATGACATTTTCACTGTCCACAGGAAGCTTTGTCAACATGGCGAAGACAATTCCGAAGCCCGAGTTAACTAAAATTATAAATAGAAACGCCCTACAAGTATAGATAACAGAGCAAAATAAGTAGCTGAATAATGTTGAACAAGTTCAAATAGTTTCAAAGGCAGGAGTGAAAACAGTTATACGGCTTTTATGATAGGTATAAACGTTTATCATTTCCAAAGTCCATTAAAGTAAGTGTTCACACTACTTGACTTGGGCACAGGCAAAGTATTCTGGAGCCGTTCTGGTAAGAAACTAAACTCCATCGGAGACTAATTTTTCCTAAAATTTGATGAAAATGAAAAATATCGTTCGAAAATGCGGTTTTTTAAGATCAATCCGAAGAAATACAAAAGAACAACCTTCGAAAGACATTAGTCAAAGTAATATTTAGCTTCCACTTTGCACCCACATTTTTTATGAAACCTGTAAACGATTAGAATAATTAAACTTGCATTGATAAAATATATTGAACTTTTTTCCACTTGAGATTTTTATCCACATCTTAAATTTATTTTCTGATAGGCTCTTTAGGTATGATTCCAGAGCTACTTTGTTTAATGTGAAGGATTCACTTCAAAGATTTTGCTTATTTGAGTTTCAGTCGTCTGATGTGAGCCTCTACTTTGGCCTTGAAACATCCTGGCTTAAGATGAAGGATTCATTTAGGATTTTTATTCTTAATTGTGATCTACAAGTGGTTTGTATCATCCGCAAACCACTCTCGTAGTGCCCTAAGACCCATCCGTTTATTTTATATCTATTTGTAAACATAGACAAACACCTCACAATATCACTGAGACACAACCTACGCTGCCTTAACTTCACCATCACTGCTACCTTCACTTACAGACCACTCCACCCTTCATGGTCCACGCTCGCTCTTCCAAGACCTCTGCCAATATACCAGAGGAGCGATAGAAATTAGAAGAAAAGTTAGGGACGAAATCAGATGCGTAGGTGATATTCTCTTTGAAAAATATGAGTTGACTATTTACCCGCCTTAATTATCGTCGGTTTTATATTATGCCAGTACTGGAGGAGGGAGCTGAATTAATTCAAACACATTTGGAAAT
This sequence comes from Hymenolepis diminuta, assembly GCA_900708905.1. NCBI lineage: Eukaryota > Metazoa > Platyhelminthes > Cestoda > Cyclophyllidea > Hymenolepididae > Hymenolepis > Hymenolepis diminuta. Next base: position 754,047 of record CAADRB010000043.1, on the reverse strand, counting down.
CATGGTATAATTTCGCAATGATTTGCATAAAGGCATAAAATACAGCTTCGCAGTTGCTGCGATAAATAGGCGGGGTCCTGTGTATATGACCATTAACCGCCCTCACATCGATAATAGCTTTACACAAGGAGGTAATTTAATCAACGAATAAGTTTAACTTCCCATTCTTATTACCATGGCCATACTGTTATGAATGGGATTCACTGAATATTTGTGGATAATCGTTAAGATAAACTATTAAGAGCGGTTAAGAAAATAGTATGTTAAAAGTTCTATTTAAAATTGAACTCAGATGGGTAAAAGTTATGCGAGTTAATCCTTTTTTATTATTCTTTCACTAAATATTTGTAGATATTCACTAACGATAACTAATAACAGTAATAAGGACATTAAATATGGGGTACCACTAATTTTAATAAGAATTCCATTTAAATATGAGCCTGATTGGATCGGAAAAGAATAGAACACTTATTCTTTCTTGAATAATTGAACTTTAACTAGGGAATTATTCAGGGAATAATCTCATCAGTAAAATAAAAACTTAAAAGTCAATAAATCTTGACATGCATAATCTGGCATTTATAAATTCCTGTAAGCTTCCAATAGGATAATGATGCTGGGAGAACCTGCATACTGTAGGTATTTTGTTTATATTGACTGAAGTATTGAGGCATTCCACATGGAAAATAGGGCATGCGAAAATTTTTATTAGCATAGCACCTCTTCAACAGTGTGAAAGGTGGCAATCAAACAGATACAAAAATAGAACCTTTTTACAAATGTAAGTTTATTTATTAATAAAACTTTATAGACGATACACAGATTTTAGACTTTGAAGTTTTGAATTGAGATTTATCAATTTTACCTTTTTCTATCCATGCCCATATGATGCGAGTCATGATTTTTATGTTTGGACATTAACTAAATTCTTTTCAAAATTCATCAATAGCTACAATGTAGAAATCTTTTCCACAACTGATCTCTTCACCGTCATAATATTTTGAATATGGAAAATAAAGTATTTAAATGCATACAAATGAAAGTCCTTCGGCTAGACCTCAATAGCCCTTTTAAGAATTTAATTAACCATAAGTTAGTTCATTTGTAGCTATCCCATCTCTGCTACATTAAAACCGTAAGATGCTAAATATCATGTAAGATCAATTTGCTTTCTCAGTCATTGGAAAAAGTAAATTGAGGTGGCAAGACCGACTTCGTACACAAGCATTTGTTGCAATCAAGGGGACGATTAATGAAATTTGAATCTTGGAACATGAACTACCTATTAAGTGAATAGTGAGTAACCCAAATCCAGAAGTCAAATAAAATAAGACTCTAAGCATCCTTTTGAATCCCTCCTCCTTATCATTTGGTGGATTTTCTGTTAACTGATCACAGTTGCTCCGCATAGGTAAAATTTATTTGGAATAGTGAGGGCAATAGTAATAACGTTCTAGCCACGTACATATTAAGAAAATTCATGAAAGCAGTTACTTGGGTTAAATTTCGGAACTCAACTCAATTAGGAGTTTGTTCAATTAGAAGTATCCATCTTTATAAACACATAACCGAAATGTTACACGCCATTTTAAAGCTTTGCAGCAACTAAAACGAATGTTTTTCCTTCCAACTAATGCTTCAACTTGTGTAATTTCAAATCCTACCAAGCATTACCTGGTATCTAAAGTCATTCTTATTCCCCAATCGCCTTGAAAACTAATATCCAACCGAAATTAACTCCTCAAGTATCCTGAAATTCTAAAGAACGAAAAGACACCAATCACAACTCGAGCTTCTGAGATATCTTTACTTTTTAAGGACAAAATCTTCTTTCCTTCGATTTCTGTACAGTGAAAGGGTAGGCATCTTCTTGTATAGATTTCGATTTTGTCAGGAATTTTAATCAGTGATGTTTCGGTCAAATGTATCAAGCAAATACATTTAAGTATGTTAATTATGCTATAAAAATGTAGGTAGATTTGAGGAAAATGTAAGTCTTTTTAATCGTCATTCCATATATTTTAAGTTCTTCGTTTCATATTTAAATTTACCACTAAAAATAAACACATATATAACACAATATTTTCGCTTGTTTGTTAAGTTTAGTCACCCACATTGATCTCAGAAATAAAACCAAATATTTTTCAAAACATTTTTTCCTCCTATTAAGAGGTCCATTAAGACATCCTAATGTTTCACGAAATGGACTATATACATAATTTCTGTCCCGTAATCTACATAAAAATAACGTAAAACCTATCTCTACAATTAATGTATCTTTCGCATTTATTAAGTGGGTTCCTTTGTAGTATTTTAAGGGGATGAGCAAAGAAATGTATTGGAATATTTTTACGATTAGGAAGTCAAATAAAATAAATATGTATCGCTGTCCATTAAATGGACGCTTAAGATACCATATAAAATAATATATCTATGATAATAAGAAAGAAAGGATATTAAGAAGATCCAGCTTACCCTTGCCTTTTAAAATATCCGCAATTGTTCGGACTGTGTGTATTCCAGAGAGAGAAACATGCTCTATCTAGGAAAAAAAGACTGTGCTAAACAAAATAAACAGATTTCATATTATGTTGCATAAAAATAACACTTACACAAAACAAGATGCTTTAGAGCTTTCTGGATATATGTGCTAGAAAATATTTTTTTAAACTGCTGTACTGAAAAGCACCGACATTTTAACAATCACCATGTTTTGCAATGTAAAATGGAATATTCATTTTAAGGCATTTACTTTTTAAATATCACACCATCTTATGAGAACAGCTCTTGTATTTTTTATCGGCTATGGCATTGTGGTGGCAATGCTATATTTTCGTGACAGTTTTTAAACCAACGATGAATATTTATGGTAATTACAACTGCAGTTCATAGTGGGGCAAAAATTGTTATAAATTATGTTCGTGAGAAAACATATGAATAAGTGAGACAATAAACGAGCCCAGTACGATACTAGAAGGGAAAAAAGAGTCAAGTAGAAACAGACAATGAGGTAAGGGCATTAAGTGTAATACTTGATTACCATGATTTATATTTTGGTATTTTAACGTTCAAATTTAGTGATATGACATCCACATTCATGAGTGAGATTGTGTTCCTGATGATCATTTATAAACGAACGGTTGATTGAGCTGATATTCTTTCATACAGCCAACATTTACGGCTCAAAACAGCCAAATCTACGTCAGTTTTATTCATTAGCTTCGTCCAGATTGACTGCCCAAATGCGACATAAACAGAACAGGTCTTATCAACAATAGCAATATCTGGGCATAGAGACAAACGTTTTAATGTGCACTATTCATGCCGAGACAAAGCAGGTACTCCGCGACGATGAGCTGTACTATTGGGACCTTAGAAGTAAGATTTACGCAAACTTTAAGTTTCGCTTTGGATGTCTTCACATTTGAACTCGAGTGGTAATAAAATCAATTTCATGCGTTAAAAATAAAACTATTCACGCAAAGATCAACTTTTCAGACGTTTAGTTATTTTACTTTCCCAGTATTTTTTATAACAATGATTTAAGTCAGAAATTGTGAGAGCACAGCTTATTGGTCGGAAAAATAACATAAGATCACCGGATTTTTGGAGATAAAAATATCCTATACAAAAATTTCCAAAAATCAACTCCACAAATTGAATCTTAGAAAATGAAATGTTCATTGTCATTAGAGGGAATGGTGTTTTAATGTAATGAGATGAAAGAATTTTGTATGTAATGCGAACGATGCTATGGTCAACGCACCAAGCCAAAGGTCATAAAGTTGATAACAAGTAAACGGAGAAATCAACCGCACAGTTGAAAATCTTTTATCAAGGTAAGCAGAGAAAGCGAGTTTCGTATAGTATAGACATAGTACATAGACTCGGGAACCTCTCCCCTCAATGATCTTGGAAATTCCGAATTAGTACAGTCTTCTTGAAAATCACCCCCAACGGCAAATGCACATCCAGAAATGAATATCGTATTAAGTCCATTATTTAAAGACTCTCTTTAAGTTAATTTTAGCGCTGAAGTTATGTATTTTTATAATGACGAGACCATCAAGTTTTAAGGATTCAGTTGAAAGCGGGGTGTTACGGCACCATATTAACTTCTATTATTCATAACCTTTTGATAGTGCAAACAATAGTTCTTCAGAAGTTCTCTGAAACCGATAAACAGATATAAAATAACTTACCTTCTAATTCTTCATCTCGTTTGCAAAAAAGCATAAAGCATAATAAAGCATACTCTCAATGTAATATTTAATATGTGGAATAACCGATTCGAAAAATACAGTTTTGATTCACTTAATCTGTTGATCATATTTATTAATGCGAATTCTAATGGTATTGTTTCAGCGATTTGGGAATACAGCAAGCTAGACTTATTGATCATATTGATTAATTCCATTACATTTCTCGTAGTATCAGCACTGCTTTCAGCTATTACCCCGATGTTTCAACAACACTCTCTTAGAAGACATATTTTAATAATAGGGACAAAAATGAAACCCAATAAAACTAAAAGACCAATGAATTCTATACCCAAGTAAAGCCGTCCTGGATAGAAAACAGGTTACATCATCGTAGCAGAACACGATGCAGGATAGATTTCAACCAATTAATTAATGATTTGGCTAAGGACCTAAAATTCCAAACTTGCCAGCATTTTTATACATGGTACGCTGACTGAAGTATACGCTTTATCTCTCTTTTAAACAGAAGAAAATAGGAAAAGTAAATTAAAAGGTGTCAATTTAGTTACATCCAAGTTTTATTTCAAGGAATGTGCGGACAATTATTAGATCTCTTTTACGTCAACCAATCAGCATATTTTTCATGAGTCATTTATTTGTGTCCTAGAAGAACAATTTTAATCTTGGTGGATGGTGACACTAGATCAACAGGTAAATGAAATAGATAAACGGGTTAGTAACTAGATTTTTGTACAGATAAGAATCACAACAGTATGGCTTCATCTCACGGAATCATACAAAATTCTACGAGCGGCGAACTAAATTCTAGAGCGATATTATTTTGGCGTTACACTCCTGCATGCTATATACATACTAAAAACACTGTTCGTTTATCGAGGACAGTATTTTTATTTCAACCCATTTTCTCCATCATGTTTGGTACAAAGAAATGCTTGCATGATATTTTATTTGTCTACAAGTTTCCGAATTTTCCAATCTATTATTTAACCCTCTTTCACAGGAACACAGATTTTTTCAAAAATTTTATTCCTGGCAGCTAGGGGCACTAGACCGACAGATGACTGACACCGGGTATTTCTATAAAATCACCCACTTCCTAGGCATTTTATGCCAGGATGATTAAAAGATGAATGGGAGGCGAAATAATACTTTGTAGTGCATCGGAAGAGCAGTATTGATGCCAAGTCATTGCTAGGCTACTTCCATAGCATAACCGTGACAGGTCACGGCATGACGAAATCAATCGTCATTCATTGATTGATCCGTCGTCTGGTCAACCATATTCTCCCATAATTGAATATGATGTTCAATGTTTTTCAATTTTCATCATCTAATTACAATCCGACCAAACCCAATTCTTATATATGAAAGGATTCCAATTTGCCTCAATAAATCTACTCTGGTCTGGTTAGTATGCCGGTTCTAACTTTCTTTCACTGTGGTCTGAATACCACTATAGTTATATATACTTGTGTTAATAATTAGTAACAGTAACAGTAGTAGTACCTATAGTAATAGAAACAGAGGGAAGATTTTTGAAGAACGAACTTGTTTAAATTTTAAAATATAAAATTACGAAATACATGTAAAAACCTAAGATGACAACGAAGAGTTGTAAATTAACACATCTGAATGGAACAGTGAAATATTCGCAGAACATTGGAGTAACAGATGTTAGTTAGTACTGGACATCACGGATAGAACAACAAACGACCCAAACTTAATTACATGGGCAAGTGAATTATATTGTAAGACATGGCTCACTATGATTGCGTCAGCGCGTGACAAATTTTTAGCCTAGATCAAAGCCAGTTTAATTTTATCAGATTTACCTCCAAACATCAACAATTAAAGTGGGATAAAATTTATCCGCAGTCTCTGAAAGTCTGACTTTAATTTTTAAGTTTCTTCCATATTGGAAGTCATTTTAAACCGTCATATAATAGGTTAATTTTATCAAACAATTTGCTCATATTATGCAATAATACATTTCTCTCATTGGACTAACGATCTTTGCCAGAGAAGGATATTAAATTAAAGAAATGTCAGTAGTCTCTAATTGTTCGGTGCTGAGATTAGTTAACTTACTGAAAATGTGCTAGATGGTTATAATAATTGTAAATAATAATAACAATGAAGTTTAATCGGACAATTTTGGCTAGTTCAGATCAACTACATTACAGCTGTGGAGATGTGGATGACTTCACCACCAAATATTTTAAACTTTAACAAATTCAGATGCTAGTTGCCTTTTGATAGCAAAAGAAGCAGAATTATGAAAGTGAAATAAAGCAATATTCTGTACAATCTCTAAATCAAACTTCAACACAAAGATCTTGTGAAAAAAAAAGTCGACTGTTTTTCGTGTACAGGATAGGTTCCTGCAATTCAGGACAAAAAATTCCATCTTTAATCTTCTATTCGTTGAACATATTTAATTTTGCTGACTCTACGTCTTCCTATCTAATAAGTGCCTTTGGCAAAAAGACTAAAATACCAATTTTTGTTAAGCTATCATTAAGAGAAATCGAGTCAAGAAACAAACAAACAAACCTTTAAAGTAGCTAATGTCCTAGTTAATTACACTGGTGCAATTAATGTTTAGTAAATTTGCACCAACGCTAGCAATTAAATAAGAAATAGAATTTATCTTCGAATCTGAAAATTTTATCTAATCTACGATAGGCTGATTTTAATTATTAATTTCTCCCCGCTATAATCGAGAAAAATATGAAAATGAGATTCTAGACAAGAGAATAAAATTCACATCTCATTAATAAAAGCATTTCCGATTGAAAACTGTGATTCTGCTCCCCATCAGTATAGGGGAAATTAATATAAAATTTTTCAAATTTTATTTTTTCTTCTTGGACTATGTGCTAGCATATTTATACCCGTTAATATAGTGGCCACATACATTATCAAGAAATCATCTTAACCAGCTTGATTAAATCGATTAATTAAAGCCACTTCCTCGGTTTATTGGCATCCTGAGAGCTGACCTTTCAAATTCCCGTAGAGAGTTACACATTTAGGACAGCAATATAAAAATATTACCTCAACTATTGGTTAGAGTGGAAGCTTATACATGTATAAACGCGAGGACCTTTTCAATCACGCAGGATTGATTATGGAGCATTATGGCACACAAGGACAATTATACATTATATGTTTAAAAGGGAGGAGTTATATAAAAACAAGCGGCTTGAATCACGAAGTGAATTTCCTTGACTGGGAGTGTTATAAACTTTGATGATTAGTCGTTTATTTATAAGCCTGACAGTCAGCTAAATTCAAAATAATATAATTTATGAGTTGTTTAACCGGAAGTTCCGGCAGTTAGTCGGAAAACACGAAATAGAAAATAAAAGGAGAGGCTAGGGATAATCAACTGTTTAATTTTAGCTAGATTCAGTTACTTTCTACTAAGTGGACCTCAACAAATATAATTTTTAATTTTTTAAATTTAATTAAGGTATATTTGTATGCTACAGTCAAATGAAAATCCGCGATAGGGTAACAACGATCCCTTCACGATTTTGATAGAATGCCTAGGTAATATGCGGGTATAATCGACAGCTCACTCATATGGTGCAGAAAGTGGTCAAGTGCTTAAGCTACTAGCTATTATCACTGGTCGAATTGAAGGTATCTCTGCAGCTAATTAATTTGTGTATTCATAGTTGCTCAATGACTTCCATCTGAATCACCCAATTCTTTATAAACATCGTTCTTTGAAGTAAAGTAGCAAAGTTGCCGAGATTCATCACGCCCATCATCCTCTTCATTTATCATAATTCTCGTCCTCCTTTTTATGACTCCGTTTTAGAATCAAGGCGGTTATTGATTATATAAAGACCGCTCCACATCTCTCACTGAGACACGACAGCCTAAAGTATCCCCAAGAGACAAAATATCTTGGGTTTAAAGAAAGTGTATAAGAAAAAGGAGAATCATCAGTCACTTCTATATAAAGTACTTAAGGTGGATCGAATTCCGATATTAAAGCCATTTTATGAGCCTGACCAAGCTAGACTTGAAATCCTTTAAGAGAACTAATGATTTTCCTAAGGCTAACAAGTAACCACAATTTTTTCTGATTGAAGGGGCCAAGAGTTGGCTCGCACACAGGTGTATTGGACAATTTTGAGACCCTGACTGGTTTCATCTTGTGTGAGTTATTGCGTGATTATGAGAAACCAACCAAAAATCCCTAACTGAAAAATAGGGATGACTCTGTGTGGACGCAATACAAAGAGAGAGATAGCAAACCTATAAATCAGGTGCGTCAGTATTACATACTCATGAGTTTAATGAAGGACAAGAGTTCTTTAAATTTAAAACTGAGAATATGTACTGAATTCCTGAAAACTAAGAGCAATACACAATGGCAGCCAAATGGCACTACCCCGGAACTGCGATGATGATTTGCCACTTAGAATTCCAGACTGATACAGTCAACAAACTTATAACTACCCAACTAAATACCTTAGGGGTGATAAAGAAAATAAATACCTGCATTTAGAGCTGTGATTGACTTGAAGAGCTTCACACTTAGCTTTAGCGAAGCTAAACCTTAAATTATCTTAAGGCAGAAGAGTAGGACCGTCTAAAGTCAATACCATTCCTTAATCAGGAGAGAAGAACAAACTCCTTTATTAGATATCTTTTCACTAAAATACATCAATTAGAAAGCTAAAATTCCTAGCAGTGATGTTATGACAGAGCGAACCTATTTTGGTCTTAATTTTGTACATTCAAAATAGACCATCGCATATTTACCTAACCTCAAATTCTTATTAATGTATCTCTTTTCTTAGTCATTCTCAAATAGTTGATGTTGGATTTATGCTGTAATTAAACTACTCAATTTCCATATATAAATTTTCTTTCTGATTTCTTTTATTGTATATAGCTCGTTTATACGATCCTCAGGGAATATAAAACTAAGGAAGTAAATGTATTAACTATATTATCCTGATAAAAGAATAAACTTACCTCAGGAGGCACGCGACCGAACGTCAGAGGCAGAGGTTGGGAGAAATGTTGGCCCATTGTGTCTGAAGTGTCAGGCGCCCCAGTAATTGGTGACCAACCAGAGTACTTAGCGTACTGAGCTAATCGGATGGCCTCCTCACAGGATGGCGATGTGATTATTCCGGTCCGATCGTTGGGTACTGCAACCACTCCACGGCGAAATGAGTCGTAGCGAACTGGGCAATTGACTACAGAGAGAACCGTCACCTATCGATAATAATATTCTGTATTAATTCTCTAGTGATAACCCATTTACTCCTACTACGCTTTCACATTCACCGTGGTTTTACTGCTTTTCCAGCCATATTCAGTCGCTTATAAGAATTTTTTACTGCTCTCAAAAGACAGAACCGTTTAGTAGTTTGAGGAAATTAATCGCCAATTGAAAGAGTTTTTCTTGATTTTCAACGGACTAAGTTTAAATCTTTCTCTAGAATCAGTATGCGAACTCAAATATGTGAAGACTGTGTACGAAAAAAACATCTTACGAAAATGGAAGAATCAGGTTTGGGGCTTTCTGATGTTAGATAGAAATGAGTCAAAAGGAATCGAGCTTAACGATGAGGGTTTGTCACAGTCACCTCAAAGACGGCGAATGGTGATTGTTAGAAAAAAGTCAGACTCTGTTGAGTTAGAGGAGAATAATGTAATAATTTAATTGCTACCAGTAAGGTGGCTTAACAAAAATCAACTCTAAGAGAACAAAAGGGGAGTTTCCGAACCGCATCCAGCAAAATAATAACTAATAGCCCAAATCAGGAAACCACAAAGAGGCGCAAAGTGGCGGAGGACTTGAAAATAGACTGATCAATCTATTTATCAAGTTTTTAATTAATCAACCTTTTTGTTTTCAGTGAATTAGACATATCTACTTTGCGGACAATCTGATGACGTTGACTTCAGACTTTCCTCAACTCTCAAAGTCAGGGATATGGTGTCTAGACTTTGGAACATATTGAATTCTTGACATGATATATCAGAGATATAGTTTTCTCCCCGGGTCTTTTGTATGCAGTCCCCAACATGTTACAAATGAGATTACCCAAATTCCATTACTTCAACAGAACTGTTAAGCAGGTCTCAGTTTATCTAAAAAGTGGAGATATTTGTAGATGAATAGTTTTCTTGTGATCAAGTGGGAGATAGAAACCAAGTTTCTTGGGAAGAATAAAATGATTTTGAGAAAGTGATTCCTTCATAAAATTTTCCTTATCTAGAAATTGTTGTATAATTAGCCCAATCTAAGAAGTCCAACTGAATAGCTAGTAAATAAAAAAAACCTTTTAAATATAAGTTTCCTAGATTCGCATAGACATCTAAAGTACACAAGCAATTTAATTCCATATTTTTTCCAAATATCAACTTTGGTTTTAGCCTATATCATGTGATTAAGCTTAATCCACCAAGGTTCAATTAACTAAATGACCCCTATATGAGAACAAAAACTATTAAGAAATGATTAAATAGACGACAGTCTAGTTAATTTGTTTACAGAATATGAAGGTAAAAAACTCAGATTGGTATCTAAATAAGAAAACTTGCAAAAATATAATTTTATCATTACTTAAGTAAATAAAGTTGCGAAAGTATTTATTATTCCAATATTAAATACTGGATATGAAATATAACTTTTAGTAAAAAGGTTGTTTGACTTTAATGGCAATAAGGTAACTGCAAAATTGATATTTGTAAGTTTGTGATGAGTTAAAAATTTGCTACTCGGTTCTAAACTAGTAGATAAATGAATTGCAAATTTTTTAGTTAATACCATTCTTGAAAGCTCCTTAAAAATTCATTAAATCATTTTCAGTCAACGGGCTGTTTATTCACAATTCAACCATTAGACCGTTCTATGCAATTTATAAACCGATGAACATTTTGGAGCTTCTATAAAGTGCATATTAAAATCTTCAATCCATTTTTTCAAACTCACTTGTACTTGCTCAAGAATAAGAATAGAAATGCCCTGCCTTTTGAAGGAAATTTCTATCACCATTTATCTTATTTAAATGAGTAGCTTCCTGGAGTCTCTCTAATAAAAAACGGCCATCTATTTCACCTCTGCTGACTAATAATGATTAGTGCGGTTTGTCATTCCATTTACAGACATACGCCGATTACGGAAGAATCCATGGCTTTGCAAATTTCCATGCTGCTCCTACGTCACCCGATTTCACAAATAATAGGAGCATTCGATATTGTAGCTAATATAGAGCATCGTTTTTATCTATCCGAGAAGGTTGTTGGAAAACACATTTTCTAAAATGCCTGGCACCTAACGCAAATCATCAGCTTTGATATTTTTTTCTCGAAGTGATGTAGTAGTTAATGCTCACTTTGTTAAGTCGGAAGTCAAGAGATCAATGCCCATTGGTACATAACCACTGGTGTGGTTAATTCTGATTAACAAAAGACGTGACAGAATGTGAGCTTTTCGTAAGAGCGGCTCCAGGACAATATCCCTGTCAAATGCTGTAAACATTTCTCCCGTAAGCTTGGGAAGTTAAAATGATCTAGCATCTCATTATGGTTATAGTGGAGAAGAGCAATGTTCAACCCTTTTCTCAGATCTAAAAATGAACTTCTCCCGGCGTAAGATTTTGTCTTTTGTCCATTATTAAACATCAAATCATACTTGAAAAGGGCTAAAGTTGGGAGTTACTAGTGCAGATTATAGAAACATGCCAATATGTTATTTTTTAAATCCCAATGAATATCACCACAAGAAGGACGTAAATGAGGCAGAAAAGTGCATGCATTAGAAGAGAACAAGGAAACGTTTGTACCGCTGATGGTAAATAAAAAATATAGTTAGATGAGTAAGTCTTAGAGACGCAAAAGATGCTATGGCAAAAATTGGAAGATTTGAATATTTGTATAAGTCGATAAGTAATTTAGGCGGATGCGTATCAATACAACTGGGTAAACAAATAACTCCTAAAATTAGTTTGATTATTTGTTTTATAAGAAAATATTGGGATTTCACATTTTACCTAAATCTCTTAGTTCTTATTAATAAGACGAACTGTTTTACTATTGGATCAAAAAGAGTCGGGAGTTGGATAACTAATGTTCAACATATGCTATCATTTAGACTATTTCCACTACTCCTCTTGGCAAGAGGGCTAGAGTTCTAGAGTCCCTCTGATGTGAATTTCGCGTCGCATTAACCCGTATAGTCTGTCCTATCCACTCAGTGGACCTCTGACTTGATGATTTACATACATTTAAGATTTAGTAACAAATAATGCAGAGCAAACCGCAACTCAATAAAGTCTACTAGATTACTGTGGAGATCATGATAAAAATAGGACTCTTTTTAGTAAAATGTTGTGTAATTCATCTAGACTGCACTGAAACGGCACAACAAATGTATTGATTAAATAGGTAACTTTTAAATACTTCCCCTATCGCTGAGATTAAACATCTTTCAGACATGACTGCTCAAAAAGTGGATTTCGTTCGTATATGATTATTTTGTTTTTCCCAGTATTACCTATTTGAAATGTTTGAAATTACTACTGTAATATTCAGGCATTCAGTATTTTGTAACTTGATTAGTGCACTTGAAACAAGGCGACCTGTGCATAATCGACTTCCTTCCATAGTTAAATGAACCCCGTTTGTACCTATTCAAACAACTGTTATACAAACATTAATTAGTATGATATAATCAAAAGGTGTTTTTGGGTCTCCTTGCGTGGTTTCGAATATTTTACAATAGCTTGTCGAGATCTCCAGCTCAAAACCATTAATTTAAGGTTTTTACTGAATGTAGTTGAGATAATGAATGTTGTTAAAGTAAAATTATCACTTTTTAAAGCCGTTCATATAAACGAACTGACTCAGAAATAAATTTTGATGATTTTTTATTAGGCTCCTCAGTAAATTTCCCTATTATTATTGTTATTATTTTCAATCAAATGAAGTATCATACCGACTGTTTCCTGGAAAGTAATACAAAAACAGCTGTCAAAACCTTTTATAAGGTTTCTTCCCCCTTTTGCAATTCTGCGTAATTGCAACAACCGATATTAAATGGTTCTGCCTTTAAGACTTGATTAAACTGATGTCTCAGAAGAAGATTTCGTGACCCCGTCTTCTATGTAGTGTGAAACTGTTAGAACAAGTCAGTCAATGATATCAAAAATGTAAAACAACCATTTATTGCTCCACCATTCCTTAAAGGAATTAAATTTTATTGAAGAATTCATCAGCCACTCATGAGAAGCATTAATGAAGTTCCTCGTCATTCAAATGGTCATTACAATTTTGTAACCAAATCTCGTAGGATGCCACATATTAATAAGCTTGAAAAAGGTTTAAAGAAAATAACTTAAGAGAATAAATTTTGTGATGATATCAATCCTTGATTGAGCTTTCTTATCGTTCAAGATCGATACAAAGACTGTCGAGAACAGTTATGTAAAATTCGAGGTCACATGTTCTATACTGGAGTCCGAATTGGATAAAGAAACTACAAGTGAATGCCTTGTCCACCAGTGGCACAGTGGTCAACATGCTCGTCTGCCGTGTCAGACGTCAAGAGATCAATGATCATGGTAGAATGTGAGTTTATTGCAAGAGCTGTTCCAAAATACCTTCTCTCCACCCAAGCAGAGTGCTGTGAACACTTCCCCTACCGCTCTTGAGAAGTAAACGTCGAAGTACAAATTCCATTCCATGTATAATGTTATGTAATATATACTTCTCATAATTCATTTTAATAAAAAACATTTTATAATAATTAAAATAATCACTATTTCAAAAAAGGGAGTTATTTCTTGATCATCTTGTACTTCTACTATATGAAATAAAAGAAGCAGCAGGAACAGATTTCACTGCTTTCCCATAAATGACAAAATCTCCGTCTTTGTTATTTAACTAAATTAGATGAATAAGATTGTCATAACAATCTATTTTATCATTTTCGAAATAACATTCGAAACAATTTAATAAATCACTTAAACAATGAGTGACCATGCTCACCGTCTTGAACTTAAGAAATAAAGTTTTGAAAGGAGGCGGATAGTGTTGTGTGCAACTGCCACCAATCTGCCTCCAGTAAGTCGTCTGTAGTAATGAAAAGATGGATTTTAAAATATTATCTACCAGACGAGAACCATATTAAACTTATCCAATGAAATGGGAGAGCTCAAATAGATACTCCGCTGAGTAAAAAATAAGAAAGTGAAACGGGAAAATATTCAATAAATACAATTATTTTAAGTAGCTATAGTTAAAAATGTCCTGTAGCTTAAAAACGTAAGATATGTATCCTTAACCAGTCTGTTAAGCGTATTTTGTTAGATAACAAGCTTTCTGTTGTTATCAAACGAACAAGAGGTGGTTTGCGAAATACTTTTTTGAAAAAATGAATGATGTGATGTTCAGACATATGGATCCTGGATTTATTAAGCTCTTGGTCTGGCCTCTCTTTAATGTTTTTAACTACCCCAAACCGCCTTAATAAACTAAGGCGTAATCTAGTCAAGAAGTATTCTAGGTCTTTGTTACGCAGTTCCCGATATTAATGCAATCCCTTCTCTGCTCTGAGCAATGTTTGCCCAATAGCTTTCAAAACTGAGCTTTGGTCCCCCAAATACCTCAAATCAAAACGATGTTTTCGGAAAATGGACTCCGATTTTAATCTTCACTTGTCAAAAACGGTGTCTTACCGACCCTAATAAAAAGCAATAAGAATAGCTTGATACATTCATGCTTAGGTCTTATCCTTGATAAAAAAAGATTAACTGATTATTATCTGCTGATCAATGGACTAAACAAACAAAAAACAGATAACTGATTAACGCCATTCCTTATATTACCCAAATATTTATCAGCATTATTTGTGCTACAGATATCAAAATTTCTTTCCTATTCACTTAGATAAATAAAACCTCTGCAATTATGTACGGTCCGATTCGGTAGAAATTTTTTAAAATAAAATTAAAACATAAAAGATAATGGAAGGTTTGCACTTTTTAAAAAAATATTTAGTGTAGGGGAAAATGATAAAAAGTTTTAAGGAAAGAAAAGTTATTAAATGTTCTCACTCTCATTACTCTGATTGAAAGTCTTCACATTCACCCAATTTAGTTCACTTTGATTCGTCAAATTTTAATTTTGTTTTTTGTCTGAAAAAGCACCATTTACGTTAAAGGAAACGCTAAGGAGGATAATTAAAGCAGTAGTTCGCTTTGTATTGACAGCATAAACGGCTAAGTTTATTTCATTTGCACAAGCTGTAAAATTTGACTTGTATCAGCATTCTGTCCGCGTTGCTGCAAACAGAGTGAGCTTGACTACCCAATCTTCTTAAGATATTTTGACCGTTAAATAGATAAGACCAGTTCCTGAAATGGGTGATTTGGAAAATATATATGAATAAAAAATCAGTGTCTAGCACAATTTTTCCCACGAAAGCCCTCAAATATTTCAAACCAATTAGATCTCGAGGTTAGATGATTATAAATTACAACTGGAACACAACATCAATTTTATTTTTCTGAATCAAAATCTTCAAATTTAACTTGAATTTGGTGCACATTAATGTGTCCAACAAGTCTGCTATCGAATGAACTTACCAAAGTGTATCTTACAATAAAACATTTTGATTTATTCAAATTTTTCAACTTTATATATTAAGCTTAATATTCAAGGAGCTCAATGAAGAAAATTTTCGAACCAGCCAAAGTTCCCTACTGACGATTTTGGCGCTTACGGCAGTATTGGAAGGGGAACACATTATAGGATAGAGAGAAGGAAAAGCGGGGAAATTGGATTTTTAGAAGGAGGAGGGGCGGTAAGTACTGGGGTCAAAAGGTGACATAATTTTTACTGCCTGCCTGTGGCTGTCGACCACAGGAAGTACTGTAATTAAGAGCGAGTATTTAGCCAAATGTATCTTCTAATAGCAGAAAAATACTGTATAATTTTGAATATTTTTAGAAAAAATATAGTAAGATGCTATTTTCTGATGAAATTGACTGAATTAATTAGAATTTGTGAACGAAATTCACTCAAGAAGCACTGAATTATTCAATCACTGTTCTTCAATGTGCTTGCCCAGATATTAAGTCTCGTTATCGTTATGGTAAGTGGACAATTAATTCCATATTAAATAATTATATATTATCAGTTCTACTTTCTTAATAATGAGATGGAGACATCTCCAAACTACAAGCTACAAGGAGCTACAATTACACCTACTAGTAACACCGGATAGTAGCAGTAAAGTGCAAAATAATTTCCAACGTTCATTCTGTTTAAAAGGAAACTGTAGAGCCTTTTAACGGCCGTTGCTGTGATAGACAATATCAAATGGCGAACACTTATCTTAGCGCTATGTGTGAATCAATGTGTCCCAATTTTTTCATAATTTGTGACAGTCAGATAACTTAACGCCTCATGGAGTTACTTTATTCAACTAACAGTGTTGATAAGCCGCAAATTTTAGTAAAGTTTTAAATGATAATTTTTTAAAAACCCGAGTAATATGCCATGGATACATGTTAGTATTTTTATCTAAGTAACTATCTGCAACAGACATTTGTTAATATGCCGCAAAAAAAATATGCTCTAACCAATTTGAAGGAAAAAGTGGTGGTTTTAGAAGGATTGATATTGGGGTTTTTTTAAGTGGTACAGCTAGTATTTGAAGAACGTTTACGAGAGTGCCAAGAATGGATTACAATTGGAATGGCCTCTCATTCGGTAAATGGTGTAGGACCACCCCGAATTGCAATTCGAAGTAACATCACCTCTGTTTGAAATCCGTGGAACCGAAACATGCACTTTAAATATATTAAATGGCGTCGTTTCCGTATTGTAAGACAATTGACACAAAATATTTCTAGACATCGAGAATCTGACATACATTGTCTATAATAAGGTTTGATAAAGACAGTGCTTTCAATAACACTGCACGGTAAAGTAGGTTTTTCGTTTTAAAGAAACATGAGGCGACATAAGATACTCAATTTCGAGTAAAGGATGGTCTAGAATCGAACTAAACACTAAAAGAATGGAAAGCCTAAAAGAACCGAGTATTAATAATAGAAGATACTTGTATGTCACAATAACGATGTGAAGGTTACTGCTAGGCAACATTCATATTTATGGGTGTGGGAGTATAAAAGTATTGAGAGCTACATACAAAACCTCAGATGCCACAGGAGAAGCAAATACAATTGGAATTTCTCATTATATTATGAAACATCAAAATGAAATTTATGAAGAATTCAATTTCTTTAATAATAAGAAATGCTCGGGTTAATGTGTATTCATTTGAAACGCTTAACAGAAAAATTATTTTTCGAATACAATTTCAGCAGTCTTATATGACTGACTGTTTTCAGGAACTGAATTAATATTTTTAGACTGCTTGACGTTTGTCAAAACCACTATCAATTAGCAAGATCTCATCTTCACATGTACATTGATTCGTTTATCAAAATTCCTTTGGGAACTCAAATGATCATTAGACAACATTTCCCCTTTTCAAATTCCATTTGGATTCTAATACTGTCCTCTAACTATTTCATTTGTTTACCGATTCTGTCTATAAATACCCAGATGTAATCTACCCCTTGCCTAGAATCAAACGTTCCGTAGTTTCGACCAAACATCTCTCTTACCTTCTCTCTTTTTATCCAACTTTTTCTCTGATAAGTCCCATTAAAATATTATCATTAGAAGAAAGAACGCAATCAGGAAAGTTAAACCGAAGGTCAGTCAGGTGATGTGGAGTGGAATGAAAATCCATGGAAGAATTTGTGTGAATATGGAACAAAAACAAGCCAAAGAAGGGGGAGAAAAGGAAGCAGCACCCTAGACTAGTTTCTATGGGAGCTACTAAATTGAAACCTGGATCAAAAGTAAATCAAAAGTTCCAGGCATCAGGAGCAAAAGCTTTGAACCAAAAGAAAGGAAAAGAGCAGGTTCTATAGAAAAGAGAGGGAGTGATGAAAGAAAACCTAAAAGCTGTTTTCGTAAACTTCTGGACGGCTGTTCATCCAAGACTTGATAGGAAATCTCCAATGGAATAAATAATGGAGAAAAGCAGACCGAAGCTGCGCCAATCATTCGAATACTCTCTTCAATATAGGATATGTCACCAGAATGGAATTTTAATCCAACCAGAGAACTGTTAGTGAATTAGAAGATCTACAAGAACAGAACGCGACTTAAATGGGAGGTGTCAAGTCGAAAACTTAATTATGAAAAATTAAATTCTTTCTCTTGATGAATTTATTCTTATCTTATTTTATCCCATTTTTATTGAAACAACTGTTAACTTCAATATTGATTATATAAACTAGTATAAATAGCCATGTACACTACATGATTCGAAGTGAAATGTAATAAGTTTCCGCTATACCAAAGAGATCCTGTGTTTTTCACTCTTCTGGTTGGGGTATTGGCTTGTAGATCGTAATGACCCTTACCCCTACTCCTATCTCATTCCAAGTCTTATATCTACCGGTCCTACTATTTGGCTCCTTACGAATTGGTGATCCCGCTTAGGTTCAACATACTTTTTCTACTCCTATGAAGCCTCTGACAAGGTAAACGCTTATTAGAACCCTTTAGTATAGAACTCTGCCGATGAGACTATCGGCAAGTAAGCTTGATAGTATATTCACATGATGTATCAGGAACTGAAATATAACCATAAAAACTCTAATAATCTACAAATATATAACACATGAGTTTATCTGAACATCAAAATCTGTTCGACTAGAATAACTGAGGCCATTAGTCAAATAATGCGATTTAAATCAGTGGAAAAACATAGGGAAAATGGCAATAAAATAAAAACATTCGCATCTTATATCAGGGATGAAAATTATAGCACTTCAATAATGGAGATAGAAATAGTGCCTCCACCGAATCTTTAAGCCAGTGCAATTTAAGATGAGCGCTTTCTTTGTCTCCAAACAAATTCACACGGGTTTGGTAAATATGACAGTGAAAACACGATTGAGCATAAATATTTGTCCATAAAACAGTTATGCCTTACAACAATCACCTTGGAAACTAATCTGCAACCGAAATTAACTTCTCAAGTTTACATAAAAAAGGAGTTTCGATTACAACTCCAGGACCCCAGAAATCTTCACCTTTCAAGAACGAACTTTTCATGCCTTTATTTTCTCCTCTCCTTCGAAAGCTTTGCATTTTCATAATCAAACAATACTTACCTACGAACATCGTATATACATATATATGAGATTTATCATTTCATATTTCCGATAAATACTGGCATGGATGAATGTTAATGTAAGAGCTCCATATATAGGCTAGTTTTTTTAGGGAAATGAATCAATTTCCATAATGTTCCTCCACTAAAAGAACAAACTTGCTTATATAACACATGATTTTTATCCAAGGATATCTTGAATTAAATCTGCTGTTAAATTTATTGCGGAAATTCATCTTTTTATGGGAAACTATAGCTCATTTGAAAGAAAATTCGCGCCCGCTGGTTATCCCTGGCACTCGCGCACACAAGTGAAAATTTGTCATTAGCTGCAATTTAGTTAATATTTCACCTCCATAAGTTTTCTTCCGTCCTGTACGTAAGGAGAGAGGGAGAGGTGAACAAAAGTTCATCTCCCCTCTCACTTCCACCGCCTAGGTCGCAAATATTTTAAGTAATAAAAAGTGTTACGTGAATGTGTGGTGAGAGAAGAGTTGAGGTAAAATGTAATTGCCACATTCTGGTTAAAATTATTTTTTATTACCTACCAGCAGGTTTAGTTGGCACACAGGTAAAAAAGTAAACTGAGGCAAAATGAAGGCACATCGTTGGCAAGTACCAACATCTCTAGTCATTCTTGAGATAATAATATGCGCGGAAAGTTTACTAATATTCATCTGTATAGAAGAGCAGCATGGTGCCTCACTGATGAGAAACTCGAATTCTGCTATCTCTCTCTTGACCATTCTAAAACGATTTGTGCCGAGTGGTGACCTCCTACTTTGCATCCGTCCGTACGTTGGCAAACAAGCTTATGCAGTTTAATCTCTTTGGTATAAACGTTATAACAACTGTCAAGACAAGACTAGATTCAACTAGACACAACACAAACATCGGTTTTAAATTGCACTAGCTGTAAGTTTACATTCATCTGCCATGTACTACGTGTGCACGCTGATTCATAGGTCCGTTGTCTTGCTACGTTTCGCGGACCTACCGACTCCTAACTATTTATCAAACAAAGACCGCGAGATCAGACATCCTTTCTGAAAGTACTTTATTTGGCCTTTAAGCAAAATACCACTTTCACCTACCCAGTGTTACCAACTCTCCCTTTTACGAATCTCTCTCTCCTCTCTCTCTTTTCTCTGCTATTGTCTAAAATACCGTTAGTCTTCTAATTTTTAAACGGCCTGTTACTGTATCGGTCTTAAAGCGCAACTTGCTTTTGGGGTCACTAATAAATAAGATGTGGCTAGTACGTGGGAATCCAGGCTCAGTAGCCACATCTGATGACTGGTTGATGTACTTTCCGAGAATTCACATGGAGGCTCGAGTAGGACATCAGGAGGACCATCTGTTGAATAAGTGGAGAGAGCCTGTGAGGGCACACCTGCCGGAAAAAACTGAAGTCGACGTTGTTATTATTTATATGCCGATAAATCGCTGATAGGTTACATTCTCCAACATGGAGCTGCTGCATGAGTGTCTGGAACTCTTCCATTTCAGACAAGGAGGCAACTTTGTGAGTTCACTTCTAGTATTACGCCACCGGAAATAAGACTCAGAGTGGGCAAACCATCCTTGTGGGTTGGAAGTCCAGAACTTAGTTAGATAGATGGAAAGGCCAGTGAATTATGCAGTAGTTTATGCAGTGAGATGTTTGAGTTGGGTGCAAGTGAAGGCGTGCTCGCCAATAAAGTAGCAATAACCCTAGCAAAGCTAGCAGAGAAAAGAGAGGGGAGAGAGAGCTTTGTAAAAAGGAGAGTTGATAAAACGCCTAAACCGGATAATTGAAAATGGTATTTTGTGTAAAGCACTATCAGAGAGGATGTCTGATTTCGTAGTCTTTGTTTGATAAATAGTTATGAGTCGGTAGGGGCGCGAAACAGCAAGGCAGAGCAGACCTGTGAATCTGCGTTCGCAAGTACTACAGATTCTTACTCTAACAACCAATTTCACAATATACCTGTAATATCCGAACCCAATGGTAAGTTGTTAGTCTATGTGAATGTATGTAACGAATATCTGATCAGATCACTGCCGACCCATGCTTGTAACAGCTACACTTAGTATTTAAAACTAATAATCACGGAAAGTTAATTAAAAGCTACTTAATCAGCCAGTTATTAAGCTATATAGACTGTACAAAAGAGCCTACTATTTAAAATTTGGTGTTAAAACTTAAAAATTTTCTACAGCAAGACCAGTGAATTAAAGAAAGTTCGCTCTTAAAATCTTGTATTTACCATAAATTAGTTTTTGTACGTCCGGTTTAGTTTTTGAATATCTCTTTTAATGAGAATTACAATAGCGTATCGGAAAGGCTAAAATTTCAATAAACCGACGTTGATAAAGTTCAAGCATTCGAAGGCTTTAAAAAATATTTGAAGATATCGTCCCATTTCTTTAATACCTTAAGGACTGATTACTGAGAGTGAGCAATTTTAGCAATCAATCTTACTCCTTACATTTATGGATAATACCCGACTAAGGTAATCTTAGCGATGACATGAAATATTAACCATAAGATGTAGCCCGTTGTATTATAAAAAGTGAGCTGAAATAAGCCAGTATACAAGACACTTTCAAGAAATAATTGTTTACCTTGGATTTCCAGAATCGAAGAGCATACATGATGAGATCTTCATTCCAGAGGATCATAGGAAAGTGACCACAAGTCTCATCAATCAGGGTGATTTCACACTTATGAAGTAAGCGCTGACTGTTCTTTCCGTCATCGGCAGAGGTATTGAGGCCCGGATTCATCAACTCAGGGATTGCGAACTTTTGTGGAATTCTTTTAACAACTGCCGATTTCATTTCACCCACTTCCATTACGGCAGCAAAGAAGGTGAAGAAGTGGGGCTGATATTTGACGGGCTGCTGATTAATGGGAATAAAATTCTGAGTTTGAGTGTTTCCAACGGGCGCATTAGCTTTATAGATATATTGGATTATTTGCTTCAGAGTGATGTGATATTCCGGAGGACAAAGAAGTTCAGTCTGAAAAATAAATATTATCTCTACTTAGTTGATTACAGTAGACGGTAAATCGCTATTATATAAAATATTACAGACGGCTAGGCATCGCATAGTTTATACGGTAACATTGTAAAGAAAATAGAGAGTTAAGTTATCAAAAATAAGGATTTAGAACCCCAAAGACAGTTACCATAGGCAAAAGCGATCAAAAGTATGAAATAACGAATATGGAATTTCTCGAGATTTAGCAAATTGATAATAGGAATAGTTTCATGAATAAAGTCAGATTACGAGATGGTGCCAAAAATTATAATTTTAATATATAAAGTGTGAAATACGTACATATCTTCATAATGCTATGACATGTAAAATATGGAGAAATGAAACTATTTCGTATCGGAATTTGCATTTACTTGAAGCTTGTTAATTTGGGTCTTATTAATGCAACTGTACGGAAGAATACGCGAGCGATTTTCGTTTAGTAAAATAGTGAAATTGCATGGCGTTTGAAACATGTATGTTTCTTCGTAGGATCCTTCGTTTATTATTTTCGTTTGACCTTGCAATACCAATACAACATCACCTTAAGCAAGTTAATTCAATTAGACGAAATTTACCAAGTGAAAAGCTAGCCGCTATTTCTCCAGCTGATTTATAAGAGCCCCAATAATTTACATTTATCCATGAATGTAAGTTATCTCGAAGAACAAATGAAAATACACCCCGACACGGTTGCTGACCATCTTTACTGTCTACACGTTTAATGCTTGATTTGTGGAGAACAATTCCAAGAAGATTAACCTTCTGCCCGCCTTTATTTATACTAGCAATTGTAGACAACTTTTCATTTGTAGTGGTTATGGCGCTACACGCATTATTCATCGTCGGGATAAAAATCGATAACTAGAATAATAGTCATACTACGCGCACCTTTTTATATCGTGGTATCAAGCTATTTTATATAAAGACCACTTACAATATCTTTCAATTTTGAAACTATACAGTATTGTGTTTTAACATTCATATTTTAATAAAAATGCAATCTTTTAGTACGAAGTCAATTATTTTTGTTATTTACGCCAAAATAATGCTTATCCTAGTGAATAACATCAACAGGAAAATTTCAAGCACCGTTTGGAAACCAAAATATTTGAAAATTTAACTTTATCAATTTTCTTGGGAGTTTAATTTCAACTAACTGACATTTTATACAACTGGATGAACTGATTATTGCGGCATTGCTTTAATATTTGCACTCAAAAGTTATTACAATGTTATTCATATCAGACCCAGATAAAAATTAATTAAAATTCGCTTCCAATTAAGAACAAATCAACCGATTCCGTATATTTCATGCGTGACTGAAAATGAACTAATAAGATGAAAATATTTCTAAATAAGTCACAGTGATCTGAAATCTCCATATTGATTTAGCTTCCATTTGAACAAACGAAGTAGAATTTTGTCTCATCATATATCTCCAATGTAACATTAAATGTATACTTCTTGTTAACGATTTAAAAAGTCCAAAAAGGATATTTTAGAGCAATCAACTTTCGAGGCAACCTGGTGATGGTACAATTACGAAATAAAATCTTCTTCCTCAGCATCTAGAATTCGTTGGTCATAATTTTCAACATATATTATAACAAATTTGTGCTTTAGTCAAATGAATCTCACATATTATCAATCTTGATTAAAATTTCCGATCGAATTTCACTAATTAAATTTAAATTTAACTTTGTTAGAGCATTTTTGGATTCTTTAAAGTAATCAGAGCGATAATATAGTTTATCAATTTTAATTAACTAACGATAGATCAAATTCTTTACTAATACCATCTGATCTGTCATTTATTTATTAAAAATCATTTGAAACAGAGTCTCATAATACAGTTCTGTCAATCTGCTTCGTTTTATGCTATGGTAAATTGCAAAAATCTTTTTTATTTATTTTTATTCAATTAATTTATTTATTTATTTAATATAAATTAATAGAATAATGGATTACTTTTTAGGTAATACTTACTAAATCAACACATTTTGAAGGATGCCTTCCTGGTGTTTCTAACGTAGGGGATGTAATAGAATTGGTCAAATCGATCCGTGAGACAAATGGATCAAACTTTAGGAGTGAATTCAAAGAAATTCCAATTCAAGTAGATCAATATCTCAAAGGTCTAGAGTGGATTGATCGGTACATATTCTCTCTTATCTGGCCCGACGGAATTGGCCCTACGCAGTTTAAAAATCTTCCGGAAATCGATGCATACAAACAAGAACGCTTTAAATGTTTTCAGAATAAGCCGATAAGTAACAAATACCCTGCCGTTCTGCAAAGAGTTAGATGTCTGATACTAGCATCGGTGAACAAATGTAAGACCGAGTCCTTTAGGGAATTACTACCACTTCTTATCAGTATATCGAATCGAGGAATCGAAGCTCGGGATCGTGATGACATTTTCACTCTTCTCAGAACTGATTGTTTGAAAATGTCAATTCCTACAATTATTGAAATTGACTACATGCTTATTTCGAAAAATTCACACGATGAGGCACTCAGCAAAGCTATTGAGAAGGCCGACTGCATTTTCTATCTGATAAACAAGTTGAATTTCAAGGATACAAGCAAAATGACTACAGACTTAGTTGAGATCTTGCAGCATTGTACAAATCATCAAAATATCGAAATTTTGTGGCTTCACAATAAAGACGATACGAAGAGATTTAGTGTGTACGAATTATTGTGGGCGAAATTAATAAAATGCTATTCCTTCCGAGAGAAATTTTTAGACAAAAACAGATGGCGAATGTGGTCTTTGGAGGCTCCATGCTATTCAAAATTTTATCTTCCATTAGAATGGGCCTGTTATGATGCTCTCAAAAGGAAAGCAGAAGATAAAGATGCCTTTATGAAGTGTGTGCAAGAGGAAATTGCTATTCTCTCTGAATATATTCAGCGTGATCGCGGTTCTTAGTTAAAAAGTATACTCTTTTATTGTGTACGTAGTGATCTTTTATATTTTTTCATATACGGGTTTAGTTTTATTATTTTCTTTTATAGCTGTCCTCAATTTTATTCAAATTCATGCAGGCAGGGTACTAAAATAGATATAAACCTGAATGGGCCACCAAACGAATTTAATATCATAGGGCGAAACACCGCAAAACGGTTGTAAGCTGACGAAGTAATTGACGTGATAGGGCGGTTAAATTGCTCAGTACTGAATATTTACAAACGCTTATGATTAATAAGTAGGATGTATCTTTTCATATAATAACCAAAAGGCTAGGTAGCATTAGGTGTAGCTCTTTGCATGTGTAAAATATGTAGCAAAATTTACATGTTGAAGTTGAGGGTTTGATCAAATAAGTAGCATTAGTAGTGAAATTTAAGAAAAGAACAGTGTTACGAGATACAACCTTGTATTCCAATTTCTAATAAAGAGAGAACACAAGTCAGTTAGGTAGTAAACCAGTGTCATTTATCGTCTCGAAGAATACGAACGTAAACCTCATGGGAAGCATATGACATAGAAGAAATATGTATTGTTCTTAAGGAGGAAAACTAATAAAATGTTTTTTAACATCAATAGAATATTTCCGCCCCGACACAGTTCACTCAACTACCGGCATATTTCACGGTAGATAACTGATTTATTACTGCTAGAGTTCTACAATCTATTCAGCATGATCAGACGAAGAGAATTTGGTATTTAATGAGAAGCTGAAGAATGAGATAGGAGGTTAAAGAGTGGTGTACTTGTATATATCGAAAAATTAATGACAGGCAAACCTCTCGCAATTCGCCCTAAGTGATCTCTAGTAAGCTCTACTATGACGAAATTATATTAGCTCTTAGCATCCTATCAGTATCTTAGCTGTTAAAGAAAATCCAACCACCCATATTATTATAACTAGCCTCGCGAATACGGATTTATTCAGAAAACAGAGATCAATTACTGATATTTGATAGGAAAACAGTGAACCATACTTCAGAAGCAAAATAACTATAACCTGAGTGCAAGGATCTTTTTATGTTATTTACACTTTGTTTTCTACTTTTATTCAATTCCTTTTCCATAGTCTGTAATGAGATATTTATGTCTCCGTGATCCACAATGAAAAACTGTAATATTTATCTTGTTTTGGGTAACAAATAAAAATCGGACAAACATATCAAATACTTATTGATCTATATTCTAGTTAGAGGTAATAGTAAACTTGCCTTCAAAAACTATTCTGAATCTGCAATAGCTCCACACTTCAAATAGGTCAACTTCCTCTAGAATATATTGATTTCATATTTCACAATACGAGTACTCTTTTATCACCAAGTTCGATATAAGGTGACCTACTATCACCCATCGCTGATCTTCCAGGTGAAGGTCCAACTACAAATGACAGCCATCTCGACTAGTCAGTAAATCAGGGAGCTGCAACCATTTGAATTTAAATTGAGTCCTGGTTAATATGCAGCTCAGAAGCAGCTTTTTAAAGTCTTTTAAAATACTATCCTCTCCCTGGAGTTTTTTACGAGTGGAAGAACACTTCCTGGTTCCCTACGATATCATGGTATTATATCTTGTGAGGATCGAGTAGAACTCTACACTTATGTTTTCAGGCCACAAAATCCGCGGTTAGCTAAATCTGAATTTGAACTGAATTTACAAAGAGATGTCAACATGTTATACGTGCAACCAATACAGGATTGGAACAAAGTCTCGACTAGTACAGTTGGAAACTTAACAATATCGGGAACGCTCTGACAATACATTACGATACGATACTACAAGAATATCACCTCCTCTATAATATGAGGATTTGGAAACTCAGCGATAGGCTTACATTTAAGCGACATTTTTCCGTTTACTTACCGATCCCTTGGAAGCATTGGTATCCAGCATCAAGAACTTTGTCTTTCTTGAAAAAATTGTTCTACTAAAGGAAAGAATCTTTTTGTTCTTCGTTGCCATTTTCAACTAATCTAGAAAAGAACGTGGAGTTGAAATCAAAGGAATGTCGTCAACTAATTAATTATTTCTGCTTTTTTGCTGAGATGCCCTGTATCGGATGGAGAAGTGTTGTAGAATAGGACTCTATTCCAGGATAAACATATTGTTTATAGAAAAGGGAAGAATGTTCTCAAGATTTGAACAATTCTTGATTCAGATTAAATAGACTTGTCTTTCATTATGCCAGACACGGATCATTCATATGTCCTTAATATCTTATTTTCTCAAAATTTTGAACCCATAGCCCATTGCTTTATATGACTGTAAAAATTCGATCGTTTTTAAACAGATAGACGCATTTGATTGATCATTTTATTTTCATATGGATTTAGGACTGATTGTTGTTGTGTGAGGTCAGAGCTTCTTAACGGGGATTTTCGCAGTATTTTGCTGTTAATTGATAGCCCGTGAGGGGTAATCGTAGAGCCGTTTTCCTACCCTTATCGTTGATAAGAGCTATTTCGCTCCTAACATTTAGTTAGAGCAGTACTAAGGAATGCAACTGCCAGCCATTTGCAAGTTATGAGAGGGAGAACTTTCAGAGTTTCAGATTTTATAAACAGTGATAGTAAATTTACATAAAATGTGAAGATCCAACACTTTGGACTTTTATGAACTTAGTTTACCGGGTCAAAGTAAATCGGAGTTGGAACCAGTCTATCTTTTTATTAAGCCATTCTGTCTAAATTGAGCATGAATAATCTCCAAGGTCCCGTCACTTGTTGAAAGAAACATATTTCATTGGTTATCACTTTCGATCTCCCTTTTATCTACTTCCTGTGTTGATTGAAGGGAATATTTATTGTAATTTCCTACCATGTAATGAAACCCTCTAATTCTTTAATTCAGTAGTAAATTCAAACGATAACTTATGTAATGTCATAGTTATGAATCAATCAGAAGTGATAAGGACGTATGGTGGCGGTGGCCTCCAGTCCTATTCTCACTTTGAGACACTATGTACCAGATGTGACTGATTCCTGCCTAGCGTCAAGTTTACCTCTTTTATCTTTCTGCACTGTACCAAGGTATAATCTTGTCAAGAGATATTCTGCTTTGGCTATTACGAGCAATTCCCAATACTTTACGGTAGTCGATATTAAAAGTTGAAATTAGCAATCAGAAGAGACAGATTTATCGAGATTATGCGATTGGCTAATCAGTTAAATCAGCAAAACTCTCTGTGAAACCTAGAAGATCGAATATAGGAATTTTGATACATTTGTTGGAGTTAAGATAACAACTAACGGTTTACAGCTATCAGATTACAGCAGCAATAACAGTCACCAATTCGTAGCTGTTTGAGTAAAAGCTAAAAACAATCGTGCAGTAGAACACCAACAGTTGATCAGACCAAAGTGTATTCAAGGAAGCCACAACGAGTTTGAAACAAGTGAGAGGGAGAGAAATAGAGAAGGGAGCGCGCTGAGGAACAGAGGAGATGAGCAGGAGGCATAGGAGTATGCGTTGGCTTAGCAAAGGTAACTTTATATGAGTCATTTGGGTAAGGACGCGTGAGAACATGAGCAAAGATGTACTTTTTAGGTGAAACGAGGCCGTTATAGAAAGGAGGAAATCGATGGCAGATAGGGAATATGCGTCATGGGGACATAAAAGACGTCACTCCAGCTCCGTGGATGGGAAACCGAAGTATTGTCGCAGAGAATACGAATAAAAAGTAATTCTGGGAATGCATAGAGAGTTAGCTTTCACACTTGGACATATTAATTACAAAATGGAAAACTGGCTAATCCAGAACTCACTTGTAATAAGACTCTATGTGAACCTTGATCTTTTTCCCTGTTTTAGTGCCCTTCTTCAACATTTATTAGACAATGTTACCATTTACTCTATTTACGAGTCTAAGAACTCCACAACTAATACATATTTTCTATGAAATAATCCTGAATCCAAATAAAACAGAATTCTAATTCAATTTGTAATTTACTTTAAATGGCTAATTTAATAAATTTTCCTGCTGTCACGTTACAGTGTTCAACAATCAGTCATTCTCTGTTTAAGCCAACGAAACGTCTAATAAGGTAAAGAAACTTAGCGCTATAGTAAGCATAGACTTTATCGATTTATTGATCAAAACATATGTGAGCGAAACTTTCACTCTATGTTAACAGACATACGTTTATTTGCGAAAATTAGCTCCAAGTGCACTCCGAATCTGAGAGTTTGGAATTTATAATGAATGATTCTTCGATAGGCGATGTAAATCTAGTTTTTACTAAATCTTTTTTACCTAATATAGTCTTATATTACAATTTCATTCCATTTTACTTATAGAACTGTTCAAAATATATTAAATGTATACTTGGTTTCCTGCTAATCATGCTTGTGATACGATTAACATACCCGAGGTCGATTTTCATTAGACCTATCGCACTTTCGGATCCCACTTTTACAAATTCCGATCCTTATTTGGTATTGCAAGACCGCGGACCTGATCTAGAGTCTCTTCCAGATCTCTCTTCAATGTCATGGCCTTATTCAATTAGACCAAACTTTACTCGAACGTCAACTGGAAAGTATTTCGACTTGAAATTGAGCCAAGGACAATATAACTCACTTAAAAGACTTTTAAATGAGTTTCAACGAGTTATGATTTCTCTCAAACTTCAAAATCAATGGTTTCTTTCTGCAGGCTCATTAATAGGGTCTTTGAGGCATCATGATGTGATTCCATGGGATGATGATGTTGATGTATGTGTAGATGTTCAGTACCGTAAATTAATTCAATCTGCTCTAAAGAACCTGTCCTCTGAGTTTACTACGGCCTCACAACTAGTTCGTGACAAACTGTTCTTTAAGCCTCTGGATGAAAGTGTGGATGTCAATTCCAGTACTATTGGCAGTTTTCGTATACCCGGTTATACATGGTCATGGCCCTTTCTGGACATTCTATACTTTCAAAGGATCGGAAGTCATACGGCTAGGGAGATAACGTGGGAATCGATCGATTATGACCTCACAAAGATCTTTCCTGTGACATATAGGCCATTTGGAGGCCAATGGTATCCAGCACCGCGTAATCCCATTCATATGCTAAAAACCTACTATGCTGATAATGATGTTTGCGTTTCAGCCTATTATTCACACGCTCTAGAGCATGCAGTCGACTCGGAAACGGTAAATTGTAGTAGTCTTCTGGATAAACATCCATTTGTTAAACGCTGCCCTTCTTCCGTTACTTCTAGCAGAAGCGATCGACTACTATTTTGCGATGAATATCTGGTAGATGGAAATGGCAAAACGCATCACAAGATACAGACTCTTCTGCGTTCAGATGAAATTGATGCATTAGAATTTACTGCGATACATGAAAAATTTTCATGCCCCTAACCATTTTTCTGATCCTAAATAAAGTACGTTTTACACAAAAAAATAAATATCACCTGAATTGTATCTTTTTAAGTTTAAACCGAAAACTGCCAGCTGGTCAATAATGGATTTTCTCGACCGATATTTCATCATGCAATTTAGCGATGATTCATTAAATTTAAACGCTTAAACATTACTTGAAATCGCTTGCTTGATGGCTATGGGAAATTTGATAGATTATCCTCATTGGTTTGTCATAACAGAACTTTATTCACTACACAATTAAAATGTTCACAATGTAAGCTAAATTAAGATGCAATTTAAGTGCCTGTCGTTTTAGACATTAAACCCATCTCAAAAGTGATATATATTCTAAAAATGCTGCCATGTGCAGCATCTAATCATTAAATAAAATTTGTTTATTTAAATTTTTTTCATTACCGATATTACTAATTTGACAGAATCCGCGTTTGGAAGTGGAAATCATTTATTATTTAGAATTTATGTCTGGAAAATTACCAGATCACTGGTTTAGAGATTTCATTAATAAAAAATTAGGATCAAAGAGTGCCTGTTTAAGGGATAACTTGCGTTCCATTCCTTCGCCTTCTTTGTTTTTGATAAAATGTATGCGGCCAAATTCTGCTTCTTATATCTTGGCAATTAGTCTAGACAATTTATCAATCTAAAATGTAAATTTATTGACCTCATCTGAATATACAAGTTATCGGGGACATTTAAAGGGACATCAATTGCTCCAGAGTCAACAGTCGTTCGAATATTGCTCTCTCCATTCTACACCTTTTTGTTCTTGCTACTGTGACCATAGCCCGGCCGATAAATTTGGAGGCAAATTTATACTAGAGGACTCTGTTAGAGGCTATTTGAAAAGAATTTCTAAGCTTTAGAAAATGACTTATTTGTGTAGCATCCGCCGCAGATGGAAGTTCGGTGGCATCCTATTTTCTTCAAATTAAAACGAAATATTGCATACGTTTTAGTCAACTAGTTGCATAATCTGAGTGGATTTGATTTTATCTTGAGTGGACTGAGTATGTGTGCTTCATATGTTACATATGTATTATTGAAGGATAGAAATTGTTTATGCTTTGAGTGCACCTAGTGGGGAATAAGCCACTAGAATTCAAGCATTCGAAGCATTAAACATATTTTGAATGAATTCCGCAATTTTAAAACGAAATTGTCAAGGTGAAAATATAATTACGAAAAATATCAAATATTTCCACATGGCGAAGCTAAAGTAATATTTGTTTATTCACATTATCATTTAAATACTGGTAAAGCTTTAAATTGTTTATGTGAACTAATTTGAACTATCCTATATTGGGCATAGTTCGAGTTGAACTATAAGAAATTTTAGCCATAATAATGAGAAATTGTTTTTCCTTCTCCTCTGGCTGGGAGTTGGACTTGTAGATTCCAAGAGAAACGGACTTTCATTTTTATGCCGAACTTGTTGTCTCAAAAAACGAGATAATTTACTAGTAATTATATTTTTTTCTAGAAAGAATGCCAAAACTGGCGCTAAAATTAAAACATTAACAAATATTTATCTGAACGAACGACACTATTTGGGGCCTTGGATTCGACTTTTCCCATCGTTCTGAATACACAAACTAATGTAAAATGTAAATTCAAAGTGAAATATCACAGGAATGGTAAATGTTGCCAATTAAAATGAAAAAGAGATTTAATTAAGCTGATTCGCTGCATATTCACGAATTCAAATAATTTGTGACTCATGGCTTAAATTATATCGATTGAATATTCTGAATAAGCAAGATATTTTAAGATAATTTCAGCAAAATTGTGCATTTTAGTGCTTATCCAAAAATTAAAATTTTTAATTTCAAGTGGCTCTGAGTCAAACACTAAGGTCAAATCGAACATTTTCATGGATAATGAATTAATTTAATGATCTAATAATAATAATAATAATAAATTAACTATTTTGACTGGCGAGTTTTGATTCGGTGAAGTTCACATGATGAAATTCTGTTTTTACGAAACTTTCCTATATTTTTTAGAGATAACTAATTGACATCGACTGTCATAATAAAGCATTTAGAAGTGCAAGCTTGAATGAAACCAGTTTAGTTGTTAAATGTGAAAAACACCCTGAATTAATTGATTTTAATTCTAAACATTTTGAAGCTGCAATTTGAATTTCGGCTGGCATCAAGTTAACATTTTGTCTTCTCTCTGAGTTCTCTTTTAGAAATGGATTAAAATAAAGATGACTTAAAGCATTAGTTTGTTGGTAGAATCTGGATAATAAACGGAGATATGTCTAAGTTTGGGGTTTTAAAGAATTTGTATGTCTTTGCTTTGTAGAAACTGTAGCGATAATAGGGAAGCCACTAGACTTTCTTACTTTCATTTATTTTTACGGCGTGACTTCTGCTATCAAATGTATTGAACCGAGAATTGTCACGTAAATTTCACACTTTTGAGACTGTACAGAGAGAGTAGAGCTTTAAATACAGGGACGAGAGGAGAGTGAAATATACAAATTTCAATAATGAAAGAAGGACTCTCTCAATATCGTTAATTTGTACGTGGTCAATTTGGTTGAAGGTCTGTCGAGCAGAATGTTGCCTATTATGCCTGTTTTCGTGAACAAAGAGTTGTCAACCATCTTATAAACAATTTCTAATATTTCTGATGGTAGATAAGAGCTTACAAATGTAACTGTGCATTCATAGCTATAGAATGGTTAAGTGAAAAGAGGTGATATATTCGACTCGCTGCTAATATGTTCAGTCTCCCTCTGCATTCAATTTGAAAGTTTTGAAGATAAGAGTTTTCGTTTTTTTCCAGTTAACATTTGAAGACGCTAAGCAAACTTCTTTCTGCAATATTATAAATGTAATATGCTTTCAAAGGGGTGATTTAATATTTGCTTCTAGAAACAAACTTAAAATGTCAATGTTTTTTGAGATTGATTCTGGCAATAGAATTATTCCCAAACGTTTAAGAATAATAACAACTTGGCCGTGGAATTAAACTCTTTTATTGTCAAAAGCAGGGGCAGAAAGTCTTCAGTAATTTAAACGTTCAAAACCGCCACAACACTGATCACTCATATTAATTCATTCAACTACCTTAAAGTAGTCTAAAAAGTCTTATTCTATAGAAGTATTTTTTCAGACTGGTTTCTATTTTAAATGCTTGTTTTGATCATTTAACAGAGACTCAATTTCAAATGTCGATTTTCCAATTAATCTCATTGATCCTGTAATGTATTATGCATGCTGTGTTTCTTTTTGTGTGTGGTCATGATTCAATGACCTTGAAATAGCAGATTAGTTAGCTCATTAAAAAGTCTTTTGATTATTACAGCTATTGTTTTACAGAAGGATGAACGCCAACAGAGTCACCAGTTTCCTGGGGTGACAAAATGCGGAAGTAACAAAAACCGAGGTCACCAATTTAGGAATTACCAAACAGCAGTTCAAAAAGCATTTTCAATTAACCTTTCATCAATTTATTTGTGAATTAATTGCTATTCGATATAAGCTGACTTGAAATTATGAACGTGAACGTAATAACTTGTCCAAACACCTCGATCAAAATCTGACGACTTTGACTTTTATGGTGCACAGACGAAATATTCACAATTAGATAATGAAATATATATTTAAGAGAAAATAGGCAAATCTTCCTTTTATCATATACTCTCTCTGGATTTTCTATTAGAAGGCAAAATCTTTTAAATTCTACTTAATTGTCGTCGAAAATAAATATTCAGCTTAATTCCCAATAGGTTTTAAATTGTAGA
Source organism: Hymenolepis diminuta (assembly GCA_900708905.1). NCBI lineage: Eukaryota > Metazoa > Platyhelminthes > Cestoda > Cyclophyllidea > Hymenolepididae > Hymenolepis > Hymenolepis diminuta. The sequence goes on along the minus strand of CAADRB010000043.1, from coordinate 719,452 downwards.
TAGCAAAATTCTTGATTTACATGAAAAGATTTTAAGACCCGATGTTTAACACTTATCGTGACTGTTGATCTTGATGTGGTGTTTCAGTGGTCAGATTCACGAAGTGGCTCCTACTCAGCTGACGTGCTTGAGTGTTAATATGATTGTCAATGCCGATCTCATAACTTCTCTCTAGTACGTGGGCTGGATGATATTGAAATACCGAGAAAATGATTTACAATGGCAATCTCTTACGCATTAAAAATTTTGGTTTAAATAATATTATATTTATATTCTCTAGACTGATTGTCAGTCATATCCACTTCTGAAATTTGGCTCACCCTGCGAAAGATGAATGGGTAAAGGAAAAATGATAGATAACTTCAAAATTTTAACCTTATTGTTCACTAGTTTTCGTTATTAGAAAACGTTACCTTCTAACTTAGAGAATTAAGCAGTTTTGATCGTCTAATTTTGCACGAAAATGTTGAAATATGGAAAAAGGCAATGGTAAAAACATGGATCATTGGGATGATTTCTTGAGTGCATATCATTTTTTCCGTAACTTTTCATGCTTTTCGAGCATTTTATTATGATTAAGAGCAAAATTGAGAACTTTATTTTGATAAGAAAACTTTTAAAAGGGGTTTAGTACTTGTTGCTTGCGCTGGTCTGATAATTTCACTAAGAAATCGAACAAAGTTCATGAATGACCAAGATCATTAACGACGTCAGTTTAAAGTAGAATTGCCATAATAAATTGGAGATATGATAATCTGTAATGTATTAATAAATTTCAGTTTAAGTAGCATTATATATATATATATATATATATATATACGTGCATATGCGCAACAGTTTTCTTATAAACTTGCCAAAATTTTCTACGACTCCACTCAGCGTATGCTAAAAGAGATGAGTAAAACTATAATTATAATTATATCTAAGTATTTGCCATTTTAATCATTTTTTGTAAAAGTAGCATTTTAACTTATGTTCTGAAAATAAGAACTCGTCATTTAACATAGTGCTATTAATCAGTTCTTGAATATCTGCAATTGCATAAAATGGGAACAGAGAAAAAAAGAATAATGGGGATTGAACTAAAAGAGCATTGGATTTTCTGTCGCCTTACTCACAGAGCTTGACTCTTTAAACCTCGTTAAAATAATTTAATTAATTTTTTATTAGGTATGGCTGTGTGCTGGCTCTGTTATACTGCTTTGTTTACACTTCAGTGGAAGTTTTCCTACATAAGAAATGTATTCATGAAAATGGTCTTTTAATTGAATCGCCTTGATATGATCAAGAATATATAAGCAATATGATAATATGTCCGTTTAGATGTAGCAATTTTGACGATTTTTAAGATAAATATTAAATAATATTGGCTAATATATGCAGGTGTAAAAATGAGAATGAATTGCAAATTATTCTCTTCGGTATACCCTCGCTCATTCATTATGCATAATAATATATTAAAACGAAAAAAATTATAATAGCAGATTATTAAAAGTTTTGCGTTGATCACGACTTCAGTTTCAGGATAATCTTTGCTTCAGGTAGGATAGTAAAAAACCAAGAGAAAACGATATCGTACGATAAAAGACGGTACAAGTGCGCAAATGAAGTCAGAGGTCATGCTGTAAAATTAGTCAATTTTACCCGTCTAATCAAAACCAGAATAATTAGTGAATTTTAATCACTCGGCAAATGAAGGGGTCAAATATCATTTATTAGAAATCGGCACACTCAGAATTGAAAAAAAAAGCGATTTATAATTCAAGGGTTTCTAAGGAGTATAGCAACTTCAGACAGCCATAAATCATTTCAGCATATAAACTGAAAATGGAAAAAATATTTTTATGCGATGCCAATAAATGTAAAGAAGGCATGTTGGAGGGAGAACAATTAAGGTTAAGTATGTTCTTTATAAAAACCGTTATTTTAATGGTAGAAAAAATTATATACCAATTCGTTCAAAGTATATCAAAATTTCAAAATTAAAACGCGGCAGCACCGCGCATTTCGCTTTGCTAATTTCCGAGAGATATGGTTTACATCAGTGTGCCCTGTAAAAAAGGAAGTGAAGCGATTTTGGTGAAACCAATCGAGCATTACCTTAAAAGTAATATGGGAGCTGGGCAGGCAGCCTCATGCAAGAAGGGTTTGGAACACATCCAAAAAATTCGTAACGAGATTTTGGCGAGGCTTGATGACGGGCACGAAAGTACTGCGAAACTTATTGCGACGTAAGTATATTTCATTTTGATTTAACGAGTTAAAAAAATGTTGTATAACAGTGTTTATGTTTAAAGTTGGTTTTTCTAATTTATTTTTACCACTTTAGATATTATGACTTACTTGAAGATCTGGAACAACGTATTCCGCTAACAAATACAGATATACCAATTTCATACAAATGGTTTGACTGTTTCTGTGGCAATTCAAAAGTTTTCAGGAGCTCAATGAGTAAATTGTATATTATTTTTACAACAATCGTGCTGTAGAGGGATTTAACGCTAGTTTCGACCGATGTTGTATGCTTTTCAACCTTGCCGCTGTCCACAGTCAGATTGCAAAAGGCCAAAATTTTGACGATGATTCTGGTCTCAAAACTGCGGCTAAGTCTTTTCAAGTATCAGCTGGTCTGTTTGATTTTGTCAAATCAATGTTACCTTCCTGCTATTCACAATCACCAACCTGGGATATGTCGAACGAGGCCCTGGATGGATACGCTAGTTTAATGGTGGCACAAGCTCAAGAATGTATTTTCACTAAAGCGGAGAAAGGTGAGTGGTTCTGCCCGCATTGCTAACTACTTCGGCAGTCATGTTTATTTATTGTTTGTTCTTTTTTAGACGATATGAAACCGTTAATTATTGCAAAATTAGCCTTTCAAGCACATATTCTTTATAAAGAAGCGTTGCAAGTTATCAGTCTGCCATCTTTGAAGCCATATCTTCCAAAAGACTGGTCTAGTACTATTTCAACTAAAGCTGCTACTATGGAGGTCTACGCTGAGTACCACGGTGCTTTAGCCGCTGAGACTGAACAGAATTTCGGTGAACAAGTCGCCCGATTGAATGTGAGAGATTCGGTTCATTTCCTATGTTTTTTCTTAATAGTTTAACCGCTCTATTTTCCTATTTATAGAAAACTTTAGCTCTCTGCAAGAAGATTTCCGCCATGAAGGATTTTACGTCGAAAGTTGAAAAAATGAGGGATCGAGCTAAAAGAGACAATGATTTGATTTATCATGAGTTAATTCCCGATGTTAAGACACTTAGTTCAGTCGGTGTCGCTGTGGTTGCAAAGAAGCTTCCTGTTGAATTCCCTCTCGAAGGAAAACCCCCTAAAGATCTATTCAAGACTCTTGTACCCATTCAGGTGTACAATGCCAACCAAATGGCAGAGGGTGTTAAGAGACAAATGGTCGGTGCCGAGGTGCAAAAACTGCGTGAAGCCACTGGAACTTGCAATGGTGTCATGGCGTCGCTTAATCTTCCAGCTGCGGTAGAATCTCTTAACGGTTCTGATGATGTTATTCCCAAATCCCTTCTTGAAAAGACTGCTATAATTAGGCAGAATGGCGGCGTTAATGCACTGAGGGAAAAAGTCTCTTCTTTGACTGATGGTAACACTAGGAATGCAGAAATTGTCGCGGATGTACGTTTTTCGCCTGTGATTTTAATTTTAATCTCATTAGTTCGAGATGGTATAATTGGATGGCTTTGTCACTTTTAGATTACTAGTACGTTGAATGAAGAGGAGAGGACCGACAATGAATTGCGTATGAAATATGGCGATAAGTGGAACCGTCAAGAGTCCAGTAAGCTGAACACCCAATGGAAGGCTGAACTTGATAAACACCGTGAATTGTTGAACCAGGCTGGAAAAACAGATAAGGGTCTCAAAGATCGATTCAATAGTCAGGAGGCTTCATTCAGTGTTCTCAGTGGTTCCACTAGTGATTTGAGTAAGTATATCTTGAGTAAAATGGGAAATGAATGCTCCAGTCCATCTTCGGATACTGGCAGTTCGTCAAAGAAGCGGGTTCTTAAAAATCTCTGTGATCAAGTTGAAAACATGAAGAAAGAACGGGTAGATTTGGTGAAGCAGTTAGAAGAAACTACTCTCCCCGAAAGCTTGAGTATGTACCATATTATTTTAATCATTTTTTTAACTGAAAGTAAACCTTATTCCTTAAACCGATGCCGAATTTCGATATTTAAGATTGATGGGCCAGTAAAGTTTGGTTTGGTGACTGTTTATAAATCTCTTCGACACTAGGACTTTATTTTAAGTTAGATTAGATTTCGTTTTTATCATAATTTGAAGTTTCGAATAAGAGATTACGTCAGTGCTTTTTTTCTAGTCTATATTATATTTTTGGATACTACCATTTGCTTTTGATTCTTATATTTTGATATTTCTTTAAAAACGATTATTTATGTTTTTTTGGAAACGTTGAATAACCGCTAGAAAACTTGTTAACATTGATGACAATGCATTCTCTCAATCTAACTTTTGAATGGATAAAGTTAGTAGAATTGGAGAAATTCTTACATTTTCAGGGTTTATTTTCTACTAAAATTAATATTAAAAATTGATTCTTCTTTTAATATAAGGTAAATATGCGTACTGTTTTTTATTGGAACTTATATTAAAACCATCAGTAGCATACAAATGATTAAAATATCACTTAACGATAAAGAATATCAATTTAGAAGTTAATGTTGTTATCCGTAGATGATTAGGTTCAATTAGCCTTTTTACCATAGTATCGCAGTGAAATGCATATATCTCGTCATTTCCTTGTTTTTCATTCCATAGCCAATGAGTACCTCAAAGTGTACAATAAGACTTCTGCAATTTCTAATGCTCAAGACCTTGCAACTGAGCACATTAATAAAGCCCTTGAAATAGCTCGTGATTGTGTCAGGGAGAGCTTGGATAAACAAACTGAACTTCTTTCTGATATCCAAAAGACCTATGAGGACATTTTTGGCAAGCAGAAGAACGATGCTACTGTTCTCACGACCCTCATTCTGGCTGCTGAAGCTTATGAACAACTCCTCCAGGATGTTGGTCAGGGCATCACCTTCTACGCTGATCTGACGGGTATTCTAGTCAAGTTCCAGAATAAAGTGCGTTCCAGTCATTTGTTGCGTTGCTTTTCTTCGTGGTTGTTTGATAATTTGATTTTCGTTTTTTGTTAGGTGACTGATTACGTGTTTGCGAGACAGACAGAAAAGCAAGAGCTCATGAAGGATATCTCGAGGGAAATTACTGCGGAAAGTGCTGGTACCTTTCCAGGTAAGATTAATTACCTTTCTACTCCTTAAATGAAAATGAGTTACTTGCGTGTCGGATGGGTTGCTCTTCTCTATTGATTATTTAATTATTAGCTCTCCCCCGATAACATAGCGATCAACGTGTGTATCTACAGGTCCCAAGGTCATGGTTTCAGTGGGCGAAATGACCTATCATACTGGTCAAAATGGTCTTAGAATTTGGTTTTCTCTTCAGAGAGGCTCCAGAATGCTTCCCTTTGTTCAAGATCAGTCTTGGAAACTGCTTCCCTTCGATGAGCTTGGAACTTATTAATAATGTCTTGAACAACTGTACTAATATGCCGGTAAACATGCCGATCATGTCTAATTCTACCAAAACCCTCGTTAGTGTTCATTTTGAGATTACAATCAGTCTGGGATTATCATCGGTTACATGGCATTTGAAGTTGGGCTTCTCTAATTCGATTTGTTAGTACATGTACACTTAGAAATGGTATTTTAATTAAGCAGCGTGCAAGTCTGCAACAACTTACATATGTAACATCTGCGCATGTAGATTGGGAAATTATGGACTGAGCTCTGAATCCTATTTATTTTAGGATAGTTGAAGACGAAAAATACGTATTGATGTAAAAATTCTCATAAATTACGTTTAAGACGATTTTGATTTTCTTTGGTTTCATTTTATATAATGCTGCATTTTAGATCTAATCTTTGGACTTAATCTGTTTCAATTTTAATTTTTTTATATAAGCTGGAAATCTGTGTATATTTCCCTTTTTGATATGCTTGTAAGCAAAAAACAATTAGTTTGTGGGACAATGTGACGAGAACTTCATTTTTAGCAAACTAAGGCTCGCCAATCTTTTAAATTGACATAGTTCTTATCAAAAGTGGAAGTTCGATATTTTCAGTATGACATTTAATAATGAGTGAAATGTGAAATTTGCTTTTTAAAGGTCATGTCTTTGTGGGTTGAGATATTTGGGTAGTAAGTAGTTAGGCTGGAGGTTTTTTAAATATGTAGTGACGTCTTTTCACCATAGATGGGTTGCACTCATCGAATTGCATGTTTGACAAGTCAGAGAATGTATTTCTGGAATTGCAGGGAGTGAAATGGTCGGGTGGTTCTGTTTTCGTAACCTTTAGTTGGCATTGGCTACAATTTATAGTTTTAAAAATTTAGCTCAATTAATCATTATCAGTAGTTTTTAAAAACTGTAAGCTAAAATTTAACGGAAGCTCTTTGTTCAAATTTTTACTGATTTCGTTAAGTATACCAAAATTGTGATCACCCATGATCCAAATCTCAGACTTTATTTCCGCTTTTAATCTGTTTGTTGATTTGTTCAGATTTTTGTGCCACGAAATCTATTTGATTTCACTTATCTCTCACCCTTCTAGGCATATAACGACTAATTAGAGATGTATTTATTTTACTTCGTGTTGAATTCATTTTATGCATCAAAAGTTGTGCAGTTGGATTGGAGTGTATCGATGTATGCGGTGTTTTATTGAATGGGCCTAAATGAGTACCGTGATTAAATTTCTATTTAAAATGTGATTCACAACATCTGTTTTCGAAGAGAACCCATTTGTTTTATTGAAAATTGCTATTACCATAGGTAGACCGATAAACCAATTCTTGAATTTGTGTGCATCGCTGATGCAGTTGTCAAAGCGCACGTCTGCCAGGTCAGAGGTCCAGAGATCAGTGTCCAACCCTCCCGGCTAATTCTGATCAATAAGAAGTAGTAGATGCTAGTTTCTCATAAAAGGGACTCCATATACCCCTCCATTTTAGTCAAGTGTTGTATATACTTCAAATGGGCTTGGAAACGCTTGAATTTAGTTTTCAATTGTCTTAAACGGTGATTTGTGTATTAATATATCCTCTTCTATCCAATTTTTATTTGTTCATTAGAACGACCGGGCAGATTGTCGAATGTTAATACTCCACCGCCACGACCACCACCCCCTACTGCACCCACCTCCAATACGAATGTACCTCCAGCACAGCCTCCACTACCGACTAATCCAAATCCACCTCCCCCCAATGCACCCCCTATGTACGGAGCTCCTCCATCAATGGGATTCTGGCCGCAATATACTGTCCCACCTCAAGGCTATCCACGTAAGTGCTTGATTGACACCACACCCTGCATAACCATCAAGGCCATGGTAGAGGTTGGTGGCGATAAGTAAGGTTATGTTTATACTCAAATAACACCAGATTCTGAGAGAACCTCGTGTACAATTCTTCAATTAGTCTTTGTATCGCTAAATTGAGATGAGACTGTTTTCTCTGTCTCACATCTGAGGCAATAGAAGTATGGGGGAAGCTGACAAAGACCTGTAAAGCTTCTAATTGTTCGGAAATAATAGAGGTAAAACTACTCTTACGCTAGTGATCTCAGCTAGTGCAAGGAAACTTCATGTCGAACACAGCGAGCTTGAAAAGAAGAAATTGGTAATGCAGCTATTCCCACTTTTTCGCTATCGTATGTAATCTTTCGTATTATCCGCATTTGATCTGCAAAAGGAAGAATAATTGTCACTGTTAAAAGCTTTCATTGAATATTATCATCCAGAATTGATCATTCCAAGTCGAAGCTGCATTGGAAGTCAAAATATAAAATGAGAACAGTGAAATCCTTGAATGTCAATTACGGCATTTCACTTGCGGCCGAAAACGGACAATTGATACCTGTTACGGTTAATATTACGGCTTACTTATTAAAGGTGACTCTTTAACCTTGAGATGTCTATTCTGAGTAGTTTTTTCGAAAGTTTTCAAGTTAAATTTAGGATTGACAGATTTCTCAAATATTGGGCTTCGAAGAAATCAGATTTCACTGAAGGAATTAAAGCGAGTGTGAAAATTCTTGAATTCCTCTTCGAGACATGTTCTTTCCTAATTCTTAACAACAACGGTTTTATCAAAATAATTTAGTTGAACAAGTTTGTATTTTTTTGCGTTGTAATATTAAAGATAACATTTCAATTGTTTCTATTATAGAGCAACCAATGACACAAATACCGGGGTATGGAATGTATGGTTACCAATATGCTATGCCCATGTATCCGATGCCACAAATTCCACCACCAAACCAACCCCCACCTCAGTAACTGACCTCCTCCCCCTTCTCCCCAAGTGTTAGATTTCCCTTCTTGACATGTGGTTTAAAACGCTTTATTCTCCTCTCCTCCGTTCCATTTATATGTGCCCCATGGACAGGAATACACAGGATACTTGTTATCTTAACCCCCCAATCCAACCTCTGTTTCACTCGCTGCGTATTTTGATCTTCATCGTATTTTCTCTCACACTAGTGCTTTTTTCTATTCGGGAAGCAAAATAATTACTTACAAAGTAAACTGCTGTTATTCTATTATTTTGGTGATTTATTTTCTTAGCAGTCGCCAGCTTGCCGATTACATATTGTTTACTGTCTTTACTGCTGTACCATAGCAACCGTTGATGCTGAATGTTAGCTACTAATAAGTAGGCCAACTAGAAATGCATAAATCGATGCTTTTCATGACGACTTTCGCATGATAAAGTCGTTAAGTTAGATGTGCAATAGCCGCACTTCATTCAGCATTAGTTGCGCTAACCGAATCCCTAATAGGTGAAAATTGTGTAATCGAATTAGTTACTGCTCGTCATGTGGTAGAGTGACGTCTTATCTGGCTTGGCTGATGATTCACAACAGTTTGGTGTCTTATTTACTACGCTGTGTCCACCGTATCAGCAATTGCTTGTTCAACACACGAGCTGTAACGCTACAAATTGGCATTTAAGAGAAGACTGGTTACTGTTTTCACGGGAGAAAATTCAAAGTTTATCTTTTTCTAATTGGCTGATCATGTAGGAATTTGATTCATGCTGTGCTAATTAAACTACTAATTTATTACTGTTATGGCTAATGTCGATGGCAAGTTTAAAATAGGGTCGAACTATTTGAATAATATTAGTGCCTAGACCGGAATTACTAACTCACAAAGTAAACACCATTATCGATTTTCCTAATCGATCGATTAAGTCGATGCTTGATGCACGCTAATTGCACAAATCAACAAGTAGCAAAATAATTTAAAATGTGGCAGTACGTGGGCTTTGTGAGCTGGAAATGCTTCAACGCTTGAGTGTAAGCTATGATCAAGTCTTAACATTCTATAGATTAGTACCTAGCGGAAGAACTTTAAAAGTTTGGTATTATGAGTACTCCACTGATTTGTAAATTGACCTTAAAGCACGTGATTTACTACTTAAGTCTACGAAAACGATAGGGCAAGGCATATTCGCTATATAATATTCAAAACCATTGGTGAGTTTAGAACAGATACGAAGAATGCAAATTTTTGAAGTTGATGAGCTACATAAACCGCCTAATTAACCTATAAAGAAATACCAAAAACATTGGAAATTTTCTTCTTTTAGATGCTAGTCGGCGAATTTCTACGGTCGGTGATTTTTATTTGAAGGTAAATACCTCCCTACCTGTGTATATTTTAATTCCCCCTTTGTTCTGAATAAAGCCCCGAAAAACAATGTAAAACGTACAGCTAGTAACATTAAAAGATTGAATTCTTATTAACTTGAAACCTATTTATATAAGTTAAATTTTTAGATATGCAGTTAATCAGCTTATGATTATCTAAGTTTGTCATAACTGCAGTTGATTATTCTCCGAAATTCCTAGATATGTGATCAGAATTAGATAAGTGACCCTGACCTTGATTAAATGCAGTTTTTAATATCGGCGTTGTCTGATGGTCAGAAAGGTTGAATATTATTTGTAAAAAGATTATCCACGTGTTGTATAATTATTTTGAAAATAGAATTACTTGGTTGTGAAAGATTTTGTAAGTGGAATGAGTCCACATTACACTTATTATTAAATTCTTTTTTGTCAAAAATTATAATTTAGCATTTTTATTAAGGACAGAATTTGAATAGCAAGATGAATTGGTATCAATGTAAACTTTACTGGAATATTGAATTTTAAGCTTTTAGTTCTGAGAATTGAAAATTTCTTTCTTCTTTTTAGAATGAGTGGTGACTGTTGTCACTTGTAGGATCTTCTAAGTTGGACAAATTTAAGGATGTTAAGTCTGGATGTGAGTCTGTTTAAAAATTGATATTATCAAATATTGGGGAATACATTTTAGTACTCCTACGCATTTTTGTAACCACGCATTTTACAATCCAGCTTTCATTTGGCAGAAAACAAGCAAACATCTGAAATTGCAAAAGTTTAAAAGACCCGGCTGCCTTGTCTTATCTCATTCCATTACTTTATTCTTCACAGGATCAAGAAGCAGAAAATGTAATCAGGATGTCAGGATCCAAAGTTAATGACTTGACTAACAAATTTACGATTAAGATTATATCCACGATATTCAGAACTTGTTGACCGGTTGATTTAATTCCATGGAAGGTAATACCACCTCGATTCGTTTTTATATTTTTTTAGTCGTAAGCAGATAGATGAGACTAGAGACGGTTTGTAGCATAGCCGAGTTTACCAGAGCTCACAGAACTCTAAAAGTAGTTCAATGCATATAACATATTATCTAGTAGTGAAAACTCTGATTGAAGGGTTTGGCTGAATTGTTACAATAGAGCTCATATCATGGGTAAGGCTGGTAGCGCAGCGATTAACGCGCCTGTCTACGAACTCGGTACACATGCGTTGATTAACACATGGGCTGAAAAGTCCCGGGCCTAACAAATAAAACAGTTTTTTGGTTCGAAATTAGCTTTATTCATCAACGTAATCTCCATCAAGAGCAACGCAATCATTCCAGTGCCGCTCTAACATTTCAATACCACTTTTGTAGAACAATTTATCTTTTGCCTCAAAATA
>CAADRB010000043.1:672196-707681 GCA_900708905.1 Hymenolepis diminuta | reverse complement strand
GATGTCAGCTAACTCACGCAACTTCATTTTTCGATCATTCAAAACGATTTTGTGAATTTTTTTTATGTTTCCTGGTGTTACCGCCTCATTTGGACGTCCACTACGTTCTGCATCATCGGTGTCTCTACGACCACGTTTGAAGTCAGCAAATCAACGTTTTATTGTTGTTTCTGATGGAGCCGAGTCCCCATAACACTTTTCAAGCTATTGCTTCGCTTGAACGGTATCTTTTCCCATCAAGAAGCAGTGTAGAATTAAAACGCGAAATTGTTTTTGATGCATTGTTTTGAAAATAAAAAAAGTAGCGTCACTCTTAGCACAATAACTCACAAACTAATGAATAGAAATATCATGAAATTTTAAAAGCTGTCTTTTGAAGGTTAGTATTAACTGAAAAAAAGGTGACTGCAATAAAACTAGCGCCATCTATGTGTTAGGCCCGGGACTTTTCAGCCCATGTGTTAAATCTAGCTAATAAAGGAGTAGTGAAATTCGAGTTTTCGCCTGGGTAGTCTGCTATTTTACTAAAGATGAGCAATGAAAAACGCTTCCAAAATGGAATTGATAGTTAGTTATTGTTAAAATAGGAAGATTGTCCTTTAATGTATATGTTGTATGCGAATAAAGATATTGCTTCTTACGGAGATAATAATACCTATGCATCATGGCTACTAGGGATATGAAATAAATATGCGTTAGGTTCATGAGACTTCGTGTTACAGAGGTTCTAAAATATTCCATATTATTCGTAGACGATATTAATATGGTCAATATGTTGGAACATTCAGAATTTCATGTTAGAGGGTTTATTTCGTTTCTCTTTGTCTTTTAGACGGATCTGTCGAATCCTATATTTTCTTTCCTTTCCGAATGCGAAAAAATCGCAATATTTTCCATTTAATTGGGATTTCAGAAGCATATGACCAGATCGGTAATACTTTCACTGTTACCATTTGCGTGTCTTTGGTGCTATGGTCAACGTGAACGTCTACCAAACTAGAGATTACCCGGTCAGTGCTAACAGGGGAATATCCGGTGACGTGAATGGTCTACCACACTGATTAAATCTAGTCAACAAGAGTAGTCAAATTTTGGCTACATTCACCTCAATGAACTTGAGCAGTTTTTCAACACAACCTTCTGACATTTTAAGGCCTATTCAAGTTACTAAGTAAGACGCTTAATGGGAACGGTATTGATTGACCAAACTCGTGGGTTAATTTAATCGTAAATCGTTAACGTAGAATGCGACAAAGAAAAATATTCTTCTATTACGTCAGAGTTCGGGTTATCATTTCACAAAAAAATATGCTCATCTAATCAATACACTCATTAATGTCATCAATTCAGGCTCAAGTGTAACTTAATTAATTCATTTCATCAGTAAAATGATCACCCACACAATTATTTTTTGAAGTCCACGTTGGAATTTGTTTTCTTACCCACATGAGGTGGGTAGGCAGCCGAAAATAGCTGCCTGAGTAATTAATTTGTACTTCGGTGAGGGATTTGCAGATGTTTTCTTGTTTTGAATTAAATATATAGCATCAAGTGTTTTAATCGATCCAATTTTGTATGTTTAAAACCCAGTAACTTTTGGAAAATAAAACTGCAGGTAATTTTAAGTCTTTATAATATATCTATTACGGGTAGATTTTGAATTTAATTCCCCTGGTATCTTTATGCTTTTCATTTAACAATAACAATCTCGAGTAAATAAACGTTTTAGACTTCCTATTTCAAACAGAAGAACTTTCCTTGAGGTTTTTTCCATTCCTACGCATAGTAAATGAGTCGAATTTTCTACTTCTACAACCATGAAAAATCTCTGAACCAAATACCCACAACTTACTGACAGATTGCAAAATAAACGTCATCTGCCTCTGAGTTCTATGTCAAAGTAAACATATTTAGGTGATTGTCCGAATTAAAGTTTCTGATCGAAGTTTATCTCACCTCTTGGAAGCATTTTCTTGACTGTAGTTCGTATCCATTCAGAGCAATCGTTAGTAGCTGTACGCCGTAGTGGGTAGATCTCCAAAAAACAATAGTAGGATTTGGATTAACATTTCGCTATGGTAGGATTCACGAGCCTATTTTTACAGTTTGAATACATGTTTTACCAAAGAATCTAGCCCAACACGTATTTTGATCTATTGTTTGGGAATAAATATTTTGTAGTATCAGACTTGGTGATCATTCAGTTGATTGACTACTCTTGTCAAACTTAATGTATACCGCACATTTGTTTACATTTCACAATAGAACTTCACTAGTGGATTGACAAAATCTAAGCGTCTGCAAATGAAAAAAATAAATAAATGCTTTATTCAGATCGCTCCATCCGATTCATAAATCCATATGAACCAGGACTCTTTAGATACCCCCAATATTCTCAACTTTCCAACTCATTCCCCCCCTCCCGTCCCCTACATAATTATCTGGTATTACTCATAATAATAGTTTTAAATTCTTTCTTTCCCGTCGTTGGTTATAATATGGCAATAAAATGTTCAGACCCGCAATAACTGATATTGCAATAAGTAATTTTGCAGTGGCAAAAATTTTAAAATTATTTTTAAATGCATTTCTGGCATGTTAATGGATTTAATTCCAACTCTTAAATAGAAAATAAAATGTTGGAAAAAAATCAGTCCGTTTATATAACTATTATTTTATATTCACTTCCAACAAGCAATTTTTGAATCCATCTCTTCTAGTTTATTCTCTTAATGTGACGTTATTAATGTGCATATAAGGCATGCCATGAAACAATAAAATGATCCTCTTTCATCATTTTTAATAGTTATAACAAATTTTATTGACTGGGCTTATAATATACTGTTTTATACAATAAAAATGAATTTATGAAATGGGTATCTGATGGGAAAAATTTACATATACTGATGTAAAATTGAACGTACTGAGTCTAATCACACCATATGTCGATACTATATTCCTGGGTAGTTATTAGAGTAAACAATAACAAAACAAAAGGCATAAAAGCGTCATATTGCGTTCAGGTCCTAGGTTGTAATTCTTGTATTTTTTGAAAAAAGAGGGCCTTGTCTATGATCAGATTTCATGAAGCTGGTCGCTAAATCTAATATTTTTAAGTAAACTAATTTGTTACTTCATGTATTATTGCAGGTGGTTCAACTTCACAAGAAAAGATGAAATGTTGAATTTGTAGTGTCGCGGCACATCCTACTGCTAAGTGGGATGTCTGCAGTGTAACACTGCTAACTTTCATATCTAGAATGACCGAACTCCATTCCTGAGCCGCTTAACTACCTACTCAATTTACCCGAAGTTACAGTGAATGATTAAATTTGTTGGATTGGACTGTGACTTGAGTATGTTTACCGTGGAATATTAGCAGTGATATGAACTAACTCAGTCAAAGTGAAAAGTAGACACTGAGGAGGTGTTTAACGGCAAACTAGATCCATGCTATTTTATTCAGTGGGTTCAGTTTTTTCAATTCTAGACTGAGCATTTATCATTATTTTCTAATGCGGTCCGTACAGCATTGCACTGTTCCAAAACTTGTATGGGTCATTCGATTGTAGATACTCCATGTCTCCATTGGCTTTGCAACGATTTCGTCTCCTTTCTCAAATCCTCTTGAGAGGTGGAGAGTGACTGGCCCCTTCGACTGTTTGTGCAGTACCATTCAAACGTTTTTGTGTGCCATTCAATTTTAAGCTTTTATTCTAGTCTTTTCTTCTGTTTCCCATCCTACCACTGTTGTTAAGTAATTATTTAGCAAGGAGGATTCCATATACTACGTTCGGTGTTATAAATCTTTTATTTTTTTGCTATTAACCTACAAAAAAGACGTTAATCAAATGTTATCGACGCCCGATACTTAGGAAATTTTTTGTTACTTGGTGACGCCCTAGTAGTCTTTTCGAAAACATCGTTGACTAAAGATTAGTTGAAGAGCTCAATAAAGGTACATGCTTAATCTTTATTCTTCAAGTCAACAAAATATGACGGATGTTCAGACGCCTTCTTATCGTCCAACTCCTGCAATCGACATGACTTAATCCCTCAAAATATGGTGCCGTTCCACATAACTCCTTCATCAATCTTTCATCATTACACCTTAGTACTGTTTTGATCAGTGTTGAAAAATATATCTAATTGAAGAAGTTCGCAAAACGTTTTTATTTGTTCGCTAGCAGGATTCAAACTTGTGACTACCCATAAGGGAAATAAATAATTCTTGAAATAAACTTGTCATCCCGGTATGGTTGTCTTGGCAATAAGCGAAAAAATGGAACCAAGACTGCTTTATAGTCTGATGGCTGGCATAAATACTGGTCTTAATCATCCATTGCAGCACATAAACAATTTCAAACACTTTAAACAATCTGGGTGAATTTGGAAAAAATACGACATTTATTCATTCCTAGCTGATTTTGTTCTACGTAGGCTGCAACAGAAAGCATAACCTAAATTTATATTTTCTAAGTGACTAACGCTAACTAAGCGTCCAAATTTAATATAAATTTATAGCGGTAGTAGTAAACAGAGAGATTATCTGTTTTTAATCGGAGATAAATCTAGATTTATTATCTTAAACGAAAATAATCTAAATAAACTGAAATAAACAGATAGTTGGAGTTGGATCTGAATTTAGTGAAATTTAGTAAGTATGGTGATCCTCAAGAGATTAATTCAGCTTTACCACACTTAATTCAATTTGCTAAATTCTTGCATCCACGTTGTGTAATACTGACAAAAAATGTTCTTATGATTGAAAGTGCAATTTAAGATAAGTTAACATTCTGCAATCCTTTTTTCATTTATTAAGTTACTCGCAAAACTTGATCAATTTTTAAATTATGTATGTGTGCGCTAGCGTCGCCCGCACTATGACCTTCCAGTGGTTTAATTCATGCACTGAAAATTAATAAATAAGTACCTCAGACGCATATTTATAGGGTAGAACCTATTTATAATATATACAATATTCATTATTCATTAAATTATGATAATCTCAGAAGTCTATAAATGGAAAGGATTTGATGATAATTTGACCACATTGAGAGAAGATGTTCTTTGTTGAGGAATTTACATGCAACCAGTTCTCTATTAATATGACAATTAATCATTCTATTTAGCAAACGGATTTTTATGACATTAGAAATATACATTAACGCTACACCACCAGTCACGCAAATATCACGTGGTGGTAGACAGAAAGGGCCTCAGACTCATGATCTTCCTGTTACATATTCAAAAATCACTAAGAAATGTGTTAGCAACACCTTGAGAAAGGGGAGGTAACCTAAAACCGTTCTTATGAAGAAAAACGCATTTGGCTACCTCTCTCCATGCTCTAACTTAATCAACGTAGTTTAACTTAACGGACGTTTACAAGGTAGGACTTAGCATATAAGGCACCTGATTTTCCCCTAGCTCTTCTTCAGACTACATTTCTATCTACTACCTATCTTCATTATCACAGCAAGATATTGAAGAGAGACCGATTTTTTGGGGAGAGAGGCTGTGTATGAGAGAGGAAAGCAGCGTCAGTAATGCGAATGTACATTGCTGATTAAATAGGGAGAAAGCTTGGGAACAAAGTAATTAGGATGTCTGGGTGGAGCTTTGGCAAACAATGATATCCCAAGTATACTTTGGATCAATCAAGAATTTGTGTTTAGTCTTGGTAGCCGTATATTTTGGAAAGATGCTTCTGAATCGAGAGACTGGCATGACCTATGATTTATGATTACAAAGAGAGAAGATTTTAATAGCAGAAGAATTTAATTAATTTGAAGACAAGAAACTGCTACAGACGTATTTTGACCACTAAGTTACCACCATGATGCCTATTAATCTCAGCTCTTTCTCTGATTCGTAGTAATGAATAAAAGGTAATTCCTATTGATAAGATCTATTTAACATAGGATTATCTAAGGATAAAGAGAAATGGCTCAAACGTTTAGAGAGGCAGAACTAGAGTCACCAGTTGTAACAGGTCGAAGACTATGATTACTAAATATATCCTAAGAGGTTTGACAGGATACGCCTATATGAGCTGTGATTATTGCATTTTCAGCACTTTCAGTACATAAAGGACGAAGAACTTTTCTTGAGACGGTTTTGCAGATTGGTAATCTGCCTAAAATCAAATTTAGAAATCTTAGGAACATCTAGACACTCAACTTATGAAGGTGTAATTCGAATAAAATGTTGATTACGAAAATAAAGTACGCCCATTGCATGTATCTGTTAATCATTCTTGAATATTTTGAACGCAAATTTAACACACGACAAATCACACTGATTTTTTTTACAAATAGACCATTTCAGTCTGAAATTGTACTATTTGGTGACGAAAACTCTGTTAGGTAAGTAATATTCCACGCCTTCTAATTTCTATTTTTAGTTTGCTATTAATGAAATGACATCATCCATTACTTATCAAAATTATTGATTTGAATTTAGATAAGTCGGAGTTTCATTTACATAGAATTACTATAAGGGCACAGTGGAATTTATTATAAGTGAAGAGACTCTTTCTTTGAATGTAATCTGATGTCAGTTGCTATAACGCCCATCTTTGCAGAACATCAATAAATTCATTCATTAACAGAATTGACAAAAGGCCTCTGTATTTGTAGTACTGTGAATGTGCAGCTTTGAATACTTTTTTTATATTAAATCATTTTTAACTCACTTCGTGTTTTCTCAAACTTATCATAAGCAATTAGAAGAAATCACTGGAACTATTTATAACATACTCGTTACCGAATAATGCGAATGAAATTAGAACTGATTGGCACGACTATGAGTCACTAATCTTCATATTTTGTGATGTGTAGGATAAATTTGATATTTAAAAATGAAGAATTAGCATTTTATTATTTTAATATATACATATAGGTATATTTTGTAAAAATCTAAAATACTGCATTTTATTTAACTTATTTTGAATACGATTGGTGTGCGATAGATCAATGAAAATCCATCATGTACTAAGTGATGAATTTTTGCTATAGAAGTTTAAAATGTCCAATAATCATATTAGATGCTTTAAATTTACCCCATCCATTAGACAAATGAACATCATTTCATGGAGTACATTATCATCATTCTTCTTTCCCATTAATAAAACTTCAGTTACAAATTAGAATCAAATTATTCTCAATATTTGAGTATAACCAATCTGATTGCAATTTGAAAGTATTTTAATTTCATGCGTTAAAATCCCGTCACTTTAATGAAAAGATATCGATCACATAATGCGCATATGAGGGAAAGTAAAATATTTATAATTTACAAGCAGAAAAATTTCTTGGCTGGTGCTCTCGATCAACGAAATGCTTAGATTTATTACAGAGAGCTAAATAAGTCAAAGAGAAAAACGCACAATAAAAAAATATCCCACTCTCACAAAAAACGTATTTAATTATTTTATACACTTCTTTCGTTTCTAACTCTTAATTACCTGTTTAGTATATTAAATGATCTACAAATATGGCCTTCATATAATCCAGTACGCGGCTATGAAACGGTAATAAAGTTATTTGGACCGGGGCCACATAGATCGAATAGATGGAATAAGTCAAGTCACTCATGTCGCATCTGTTTAGGTATCCATTTGCAAACATGCACAAACACAGCTGTGGATACAGTAGGCGAAATTCAATTGCCAGTTAATCATTTCTAATAGCTGGGTGTTGAATTGGCATCCACTGTCTGTAGAAGAATAGAAGTATGTTTATGAAGTGGATAAAATTAAAAAAAGATAGAATGCGCAAGAAATAAATAAAATAGTCTTACCTATGGGTTTTATTTATATTTTTATTGGCATATGCCTTAGTATCAGGCAAAAAATTGCAATTTTATTGAATTAATTTCGCCTTATTCTCGCTAAATAACAATTTTTATTTCTTCCTTTATGAAAATCTGAATAAGTTAAGGGACTTTACATACTTTTAAAAAGCGTCTATGGATATTTTTGGAAAGAATCGATTAAACTTAATGTGAGAAAAGTCTAATATTTAGGAAATTTACATTTAAACTAACCAGATCTCAACGTAAAAAGAAAACTTCTATTAGTTAGGTATTTTTAGATTGCTACCCTTAATAATAGTGTGATGAAATGCTATTTCAAAATCAGCACTCTGGTTAGTCACTTAACATTTCAAAAAAAAAATGCATAAATTTACAACTTTAAATTAATGAGTTTGACTTTCGTTTTTTATATATATTTATAATTAGAATATACCTATCTGAAATCCGTTACAAAGGCGGGTTTATTAATTATGACCTAGGAGCTAGTGTGGCTAATTGGTCTGCGTCCGTTTCCGCTTTTCGTGCTTTTGAGAAGTCGAAAATATGAAACTTGACGAAGTAGCAATCGTTATTGCAATTAATATATTTTCCGTCTATCTTTTGCTGTGCCCATATAACAAGGTAGAGGAATCTTTTAACATTCAAGCCTCCCATGATATTTTATATCATCGACTTAATGTCTCACAAGTAATTCCATTTATTTTCACTAACAACTCCAGTTTGATCATCTTGCATTTTCCGGACCTGTTCCACGTACATTTCTGGGTCCATTGATACTAGCTCTTCCAAGTTTTATCTTCTCGCTTTTTGTACCTAAAACTATATTGCAATTAATTGGTAGATTCATTTTTCTTCAGATTAACTTCCTAATAGTAAGATTTATCCTCGGGTTAGCATTTCTTCATGCATCGATTAAATTGGGCTCTGTGTTTAAAGATAAACTGCATTCGAAGTTTACTGCTCGGTTTCTGCTTATAACATTCACTCAATTTCATCTGTCATTTTATTCGACAAGGACATTGCCAAATACGTTTGCTCTAATCACTGGTATGTTTAAAGCTTAATTATAATTCATATATTCTTCCTTTGTTGATTTTAGTGACATATGCCCTAGCCTTCCTGTTAAAGGGTTTAGATCATCGTTTCATAGTTGTTTCTGGATTTGGAATTCTCGTTTTTCGAAGTGAATTGGTGCTATTCTATGGACCTCTTCTTCTCTTTGGACTTTATTTCAATCTGATTAGGATACGTCCAGCGCTTATATTTACAGGAATCATTACCACTCTCGCCTCACTATGTGAGTCCCCAATTTTAAATTCAATCAAATATAGGTCATGAAAAATAGATATTTGAAATTAGCGAACTCCATATTTTAAGATATTTGAGGCGACATCTGTCTTTTTCTTTGAATCGAGACATCATAATTATGGTCCTTTAAACGAGTGAAGACTGATACTCCGCTTGCAGTTTACCTTCTTACCAGTGGGATTATTAGGATAAAAAATTACTGAAAATATATTCGGTGATTGACGGCATGCTGTTTTATTTATCACTGCAATATAATAGATCTAAATGAAATCTGCGATTTTTTCACAAAAATCAAATCGTAGTTTATCCGAGTTACATTTCTGGACAAAATATATTAGCCAAAATTGCTAGAATTAATTAGAAAATGTTCGCTGACGAATGTGATTTCATAATGAATATCTTCTAAACCCAGGAAAACTTGTAGCATTCTCCCGCGTTGCCCTGTAAGGCTTCTCTAATCCAATTATCAGTTGATAATTTCTTTATATATTTCTCATTGGAGAATGAAGAACACAAAATAAGTTAGCTCTCCACCATAACCCAGATTTCTCTCACTTAGCGCTGACGCTTTTTCCTTTGCTTTTCCTCCTACTACATTCATTTCTTTACAATTGTTTAATGTACCTATGGTGCATTTCCACTCTTAGTCTTCTGATTTTATGAAAGGCTCTGAAATCCTGTTAACCTTTAGGAAAATCATTGATTTTGTAAGGGGATGGATCCAGGTTTACCTTGATCATACTCTTAAAGTGTCTTTTCCGATGGGATTAGTGTCATTTAAAATTAGGTTGCTCAAACAAATTTTAATTTTTCAGCAAATTGGAAACTGATTACCAGTCAATTAACTTGGTGTTAGTCTCAGTTTATAATAATCTGAGGTTTGTTTTTCCAAGGAAAATTTTCATCTTAATTATATTTTTATGTTGCAAATAAAAATGACTTTGTATCTTATATGTAGGTCTTACCGTTGTTATCGATTCCTTCTTTTGGCAACGCTGGGTTTGGCCCGAGGGGGAAGTTTTCTACTTCAACGCCATTGAAAACAAAAGCCATCTCTGGGGTGTATTCTTTGATATTGCAAAAAGAGGGTATATTTTTTGTTATCTGATTTGTCTTTTGTCACCTTGCTTACATTTTGTTATTGCCTTAACTAAAATCAATAACTCAGACGATGCCCTTCTATTGGTACTTTCTGATCGCTCTACCAAAGGCTCTAATGACAACGATTGGGCTGATTTTGTTCGCAAATTTTATGATCCTCTTCTCCTCAGCTTCTGATTTGATCAATCGTGAAAGACGTGCTTTTCTTGGACTTGAGCTGGTCGCTCTGATCTTCATCTCAATCTACTCATTCCTTCCCCATAAGGAGCTTCGATTCATCATCTATGCTCTTCCGATTTTCAACCTTCTTGCAGCTTACTTCTGGACTTCTGCGTATGTTTTATTATATATTAATATTCTGCAAAATGCTCCATCTGCAACTTTTATTGAAAATTTCATGGCAGGGTTCCTAGGCTAAAGTCTAATACCGGCATTAGAACTCTATTCTAAGAATACTATGATATGCAAAGGGCTTTATCGTGTCTTTATATGCTTTACTATGCTATTTTGGGAAATTCCACGTATGGTATGAGGTACATGGTTAAATTATCCCTCAGGAACTATAAAGCCTATTTTAGGCTTAATGAATTTCTTGATGAACTCGAGAGAGATTTCATATTGTAACCTCATCCTTTTTTAATAAATGGTTAGTGGCGTCGTAAAGTCGGTCTTAAGACTAATACTACTAGATAGCAGGAAGTCAGTGTAGAGACGTCTGCACAGTATGAACTAGTTTTACTTATGAAAATAATTCACTTACACGGATAAATATGCATAAATGATAAGGTGGGGGGTAGCCTCCTTAAATCTCAAACAGAACTAAATTTGCTTTGGTTGTGAAAAGGCGCTTCAAAGAAGAAAATTTAGCACCTTAAACAATGCTCTAAGAATCAGTTAATACATGTTTTTATAATTCAAGTTGATAAAATTAATTGTGTTGTAATTCTGTTGATCTACTACCTCAATATTGCATATTGCAAAAGCCATGTAACTCTTTTTCAATGTATTTTCTCATGCACTGTTTTCTGCACGGGTATTATGATTTTTTCTGTGCCCTGTTTCAGAGAGCGACGTTTGCGCATGTGTCTAGACACAAGAACAGCTCGAGAGCTCTCTTCCAAGCAGAAGTCTCGAGCAAAGTCTCCCAATATCAAACATTCACAAACTATTTCCCCGATTGTACAATGGATTTATCGGCTCTCCCTCCTTCTCTGCTACTCCAGTCTGGTCTTTAATTTCTGCATCTCCCTGAGTCTTGTTTACGTCTCGTATCACAATTACCCTGGTGGTCATGCCATTTCTCGACTGAATAACTGGCCTGGTTTGTCAAATCGGAATGGTAAACGCTTTTTACTTAATTACTTATAACTAGTCTTATTTTTAAGGCTAAAACGCGATTTCCTCACGTTTTTAGGTAATCACTTTGTGGTTTTAAATAAACTCGCTACTTTTACAGAAATAGTAGTATATTTCAATCAAGATTCAGAATCAATCAATCTCTGAAGGAGAGTAGTGAGAAAGGTAGTATTTGACTATTTTTTGCTGCACAATGGCGATTTCCTTCTAATTAATTAAGCAAAACGCCTTTTCAACTAGGTTGGGCGGGTGAGTTTTGAATCTTCCAATCTCACCATGCAAATAAGTTATTAAACAAATAAAACTCATGCTTGTTTGCATGTCGTGTAGTAGAAGGAGGAAGTTATGTTGATTCGCACTTCTGTTTGTGCGCGCGTTAAACAGAATTCCAATTAAATTTGATTACTGTTTCGTCTGCTTATATATCTGTCTAGTAACATTTGATTAGAACCTCCTAAAATTTACGCATCGTTAGACTATTAATCGAAAACCTGAGATGGCTAACGGCTCATCTTAGGGGTACTTTAATGTTAGTTATAAATGCTCGGGCTGGAAATTAGAAGAGACATTGAATACGTCTGTTTAGAGTGGGTACAGAAGTGGGTCTGTGTTGAGTTTTCTTAACGAACAGCCAGTTGAATACTGAAAGAATTTTTGCTGATTAGTCCCATATTATTGGTGCAAGTTAAATGAACTAAGTAAATCTATGTGCCGGCGGAGCAGTGATTAATGTCCTCGTCCGCAAAGTTAGAAGTCACGAATATGATAGCAGCCGGGTGTTAAGCCTGACTATTAAGGGGAGTATTAGAATTTGTGTTTCTCATTAGGGACTCGATGATGAGACCCCTCCACTTAAGGTGAACGTTGGTCGATGGTCAACTTGCGCATCTGACAAGTCAGAGGTCAATGCTCATAGGGGTACGCTACGTGAAATGGATGAACAATCGCACTGATTATTCCTGTTCAACAAGAGGGATGGTAGAATGTGTGTTTCTCGTAAGAGCGGCTCTAGATTATTTTCCTACCCAAGTCGCGTGTTGGAAACACTTTCCGTAATGTATTTAGGTTGTTTCAGAAGAACTTTGGAGTTATATAGAGAAACATGTACGTGTAAGCATTATCACATTTATCGATGGTGTCCGCACATTGCGACAGAATGTCCCATAGCGTTTTTGTAAGCGGGCGTATCCACACCGCATTTCTAAGTGTGTCAATATTGAGTAATAGATGCCTTAATGACTGAAGTTAAAATTATTAGTGCTTCCTTCAAAATCAACAGTGGTAGGAAGATAAGTAGGATTTGTACTTACCTTTATCATTTGAAGCTGCACCACTCTTTGTGTTGTTGACATGCAAAACTGATAAACAACCTTTTGTTATTGGAAACATGACAGAAGCAATAACAGTATTAAGAGTAGATAGCTTAGCGCGGTTATATAGTTTTAGTTGTTATTGTTTCAGTCCTCACCCTTAACAGGGCTATTTTGAGCCCCTCTTTTCTTTGCACCATGTCAGATTGAAACCATTTTGAATCAAAAGTTCGCATCCTATTTTAATTAAGTTATTAACTTTAAGCAAGTTTCTGTATTTCTTTTTGATTTGATTAGATATCCATGTCTATATCAGCAATTTGGCTGCTCAAACTGGAGTCAATCGCTTTCAGGAGGTCCATTCAAATTGGATGTGAGTTTGTTTATATCTATGCAAACCATCTAAAGAAAAAGTAGATTTTAATAGCGTTTTTTTGAAAACTCAACGGTCATTTTCAGATTTCAAATGATTCAATTTTAGATTTGTATTACAAAGCCCGAATAAATGATTCGTTTATCCATGCATCAACGATACCAGTTGGATAGGGATAAGATCAACTTTTAGTGAAATATTATATGTGAAACTTCAATATTTTTCCTTGAAGGACATTCAGAAGTGTTAATGTCGCTTAGATGAACGTCAAATGTCATGGATATACACTTGCAGTGACTTGAGTTTGTATAATCACTTAATTTACAAAAAAATGTGCCATGCTCTTATTAGCCTCAAGGAGTCAGCTGAAAATTAGAGGTGTATACCTCATTTGTTTCGTGTCTTTTACGCTAAAAAATTACTCGATTTTCATGACAAAAAAATGGCCAGACATGTCCTAAGTCTACCTAACTATCACATCATAGGGCCTCTCCGTACCTAATAGAAAACCCGTCTCCTATCTTCTGACAATATTGCTCCTTCCTCCGAAATTTTCAGAAAATTTTCCTTCCTAGGGTGCATATGATCATGTATTAGTGAATGTTGCCTTGTTTGTTTTAACTTAGCTGTTTCCAACTATGCGGTTAATTTGAAGTCCCACAGATGTATATTGATTAATTAGCATTTTCATACTACTTAGTCTAATTTATCTAGGGATTTATTTCGTTTTTCTTTATCAAGATTTCTAACTGGCATGAATTACGTAAGATTGTAAGTTAAAAAAATATGAAATACGAAAAAATCTGCTTTTTGAACGTTATTTATCATATTCTTCATCAGTTTATTGAAGCTGAAATGCGTTAATATGAAGTAGCGAAAAAGTCATTTAAATGTAATAGATGGTTATGAAAATAAATATTTGTGAAAATTTTTACTGCTGATTTGCAATTTTGTATTGAGGTACCTGTTAGGAGAAGTCTACATCTCGGGTATCACCAATATGGGAAGAAAATTTGTTCACCTGTTATTCTGTCAGGTCTTTTGTTGATTATCTTTGACAAGGCAAAAGTACAATTCTTATTGCGAAAAGTATCTGAATATGGGGAACAGCAAATCGGACCAATAATGGATTAAGGGATGCTCATGGACCAGTTGATTTTTGGTTATACTATTCCAATACGTTACTCTTACCAGCCAAGATAACGGGCTCTCGTGTGGACAAAGCTTCACCATATGCAAAATACTCATACCCATATTCCATTCAACACGGAGTACATAATAAGTAAACTGGAAAAATGGCTAAGTAAAATTCACTATGCAGATATAAGATCACAAGGAGAAATTAATAAATAGACCAAAGAAATATGGACGAGAGGTGGACGGAACAGAATGAGACTCATTATTTAGGACAATCGTGAAAAATCAATTCGTAAATTAGGGTGGTAACAGTTAGCCATACATGTGGGTCATCACCTAATCTCTGTTCGGTTTGCATTCCGTTCAGTGGATGAAATTAATGGATATCATCCAATGGATGACATGGATTGATGTCATGTCATCCAAATAGGGTTAGCATAGTGATTGATCTAACCTTTGTTGCTCACCATATAAAAATTTTCTAATCAATTTTAGAAGCTGAGAGAAAGCATCTAGAAGCGTGTTTAATTAAAAGTACAATATTTAATGGGTATTTTTCATTACATTAACTCAAAAAAGAAAGTTTTTTTAAGTTAGAGTATTTGAGTAATTACCAACGAGATACTCCTGAATGTTAAATGAGACAATATAACGTAACAGATCATTCAATTTATTTATTCAATAAACTGTGAATATTGGGAACATAAAATTACTCAGAACCCCGGGGTCCAAATATTGGCATTTAAAAGCAGAAGAATCATATACGCTGCTTATAATAATGTAAGATCATCCTGTTTTCTCATACTTGGAAAAAAATTTGAATCAAATTGGCAAAATCGGCCACCATAGTTAATCAGCTCGTCAGTAAGCAATGGATGTCGTGGATAAGAATTTGTTCAGTAATTCTGTTGATGGATCGTGAAATTTGAATTTTAGAGCGTGAACTATTCGTAAATATTTTACAACCCGTATTTAAAAATCAAATAATACCTTGATTGTATTCTTAACATATTTTCGGTTCCCCCAACTTTATCATTTATTGGACATTTCATGATTGTATTCGGTTCGATGCGCAATAACACACTATGACATTCAAGTTCTCTTTTCTTTCTCAGCTCTGGAAATGCTATGGGACAACGATACATGGCATTTTTTGTTATTCATATGATACCGAAATATTTAAAATTTTTGAGCTCGAAAGAAATCTTTACTTCTTAGAATCAAAATCGCCAAATTATCCTCTCCAAGCTTTTAGTTGTCGTAGTAACTTTAATTGTCTACTTTTTGATTGATGTAATCTAATGCCACTTCTGAGCTCTTTTTAGAACCTAATATATATATAGAACCTAAACAGAGGCTCATATACTGTTTAAAAACTGCTCATATTTTTTTTGAGTTTCCCTATTCTATTTGTAGTTCAATTTATTTGACAAAAATGTAACTATTGACATCACTACTTAAGTTCCTGCCACCGTGATTCAAGCCTCTGTCATAAGTGGCCTCTCGTCTTTCCTCAAGTGTTATTGATTTTTCATTGAATGACGAGTGTGTTGGTTAGTTCTGGCATGTTACAAACACCATATCTAGTATTGATTAACTTCTTTAAACTGTTGAATGAAAAAAATGGTCCGAGTGACATGACCAATCAATCAATTAAATCATGTAAATAAGCTCTGAATATGGCGCGTTTGAATTCACCTAGGAATGTTTAGAGTACTAGGATATGGTATATTGAATAGGTAGTCTAAAGTAATCGGAAATGAAATAAACTAAGACTTGATGCTCTGACTTCTTTATAACTTCTGCTCGATCTCTTCCCCTTTATTCCTTATTAGACTCTTAGCGTTTCCTCTAATCACCATTAAAACCGGTATTTAAAAGCCTTCCAATTTCTATTACAGCTACAATAAAACAGAAGGGATTGACAGCAGTGCTAGAACACTGATAAATGGACCTTTTACACACTTCATATTGGAAGCCTCAAAGGACCATCTCGGGAGGTATCCTATGCAATTTCGGCCACTCTTCACGGTGAAGTCGTTTTCTGGTCTTAAATTCAATTCGAAAGAGGCCTTGAAGAACAAACTTGAGATTTCTATGAGTCTCGCTTTAGTGGTTTACGAAAGAATCAACAGGCCTTAAGACTGACAACTTTGTGATCCGTCTATTCATATTGTCTAGCTCATTAGATTTCTTAATTTATGTTATACTCGCATTTTTATTTTGATTGGGGAATAGCAAAAGCTTTAATATGTTATATAATATATTCACCTAGACTCCAATATGAAAATACGTGTTATCTACCCATTATTCAGATTTATTCGTCAAATGTCGTTTTTTGTGCCTTTAGGATCAAAGGACCTGAAATGGTCACTTAAAGTTTGCGTAGTTATTGTTTATTTTCGTCTCGTAAATTTGTTAGGATATAATATTTTGCTTTTCAAGAACGAAATCTTCAAAACTGACTATTTTCCCTCTTATAGTAACTGTAATGTATTTCAAGTTTTACATCTTTATGCCTAAATTGTGTTTGTAATACAAAAAATAACTGGTCATTTTGTTGATAAAATGGAATATGTGTTATAGTATAATAAGTTCTAATCCCGTTAAAGGGAAGCGTTTTCCAAATAGAATTGGGTATAAGAGTAGCTCTCTGAAGAGGCTTTCAGTTGGAAATCTGAATTTAAACTGAGTCGCCGGTCAGCATATACGGTTAACAACTAGAGGTCACAAGATCGATACTCATCTAGTGACAAAGATTGACCAACCTGATCTGTTAATACTGGTTATGGGATGGGAAATAGAAATCGAATTTTTCATCAGTCTTCAGGATGCATTATTAGTGTTTGATAGAACTTCTCTTAATCGAACGCCGAGGTCGTTCTTGAAGGACTTGAAAAAGCCTTCTTAATTCATACGCAGAGGAATAATTCCAATGTCTCATTTATTAAACCCATAATCTTATCTTTTAGAAACAAAAAATAGACAGGGGAGGTGAAAACCTTTAAATTCTGGGGAGGAATATATCTAGTGAATTTGGAAATCTTGTTCTTCGTTATACTCCATAAGATAGTTTTTAATATCGTTCCCTGTGCCTAAAAACTCTACCTTTAGTTTGGTTTCTCGGGTAAGATTGTGATATAAAGCGTAGATTAAATTCTGGCTTGGCTTCCGCACCAATGTTTCTTTTTAAATAGGCATTCGCGCCCGTTTGTGCATATTTTCTTAGTCCCTAATAATTTACAAAATATAGCAACGAATTTTTATCATATCGGGGGCCCTATTTATTTATCGACTTTCACATACTTTGCAGGCAACTTTTAGTATGCTTAATAGTCGTGATTTTGCTCTATTTTTACAGTCTGCTGGTGGCTCAACTTCAGTTATTGAAAAGTAGTGACATACCGGCATAAACACTCATAAGTTTTATGTTACTTGTCATATTTGCCGAATTTCACTTGGATTTCTCTATTTTTAGATTTGGCTCAACCTTCTACCCACAATTCTTTGCTTATTAGCTATGGATGTCTTTCTTTATTTCCACCAATAACAACTCTTCATGGTTTTCTTTGTCTCCTCCCTATTTTCTTTGTGCTCAAGACAGTAAAAGCTAGAAGAACCATTGCCTTACATGTCTAGAATCTCTGCCCTTCTCCTTCACAAGTGATCTCAAATTCTGTAATTGTATCAATATTGACTGAAAAACGGCAGCCAGCTAAACCATGGATGAAATTTCTTTTTCGATGTGGACTTTGAGTACAGTCCACATCGGTACAGTTTTGTAGATTTCACCCCTCATTCTTACTTCGTGGAGGGATTTAATATTACTAGCAGTGAAATACAGCTACCTTTATACTTGACTCGGGTCCAGTTGAAGTTCGGTTAAGGCCAAAGTCCTGTAACTTCGAGACAGTTTGTTAACTCAAACCGGATATAGGTTTTTGAATGTGAACTGCCGAAGGTTGAGGATAGTTTCGTTAATTACTCCTATCTCGACTGTCAAGAGTAGAATCCATCCACATGTGCCTTAGCAATTTTAAATATGACAAGTAGGAAGGAAATCAGAAATAACATCTACATTCCGTGGCGGGGAGTCACAATGTTCGATGTTTCAGTTTTGAATTGATTGACCGAAGATTTTCGTTCAAATTCACTTTAATAGGCCCCACAACTGTATTGCAAGTGTTTATACCCGTATACGTATTAGTGTCCAGGCCTCAAGAGTTTAACCGCATGATAATCCCCTTTTGAGACACGTCATTCGTATCATAGAGAATGCTCAGATTTGGAAGCAACAGACGATATATTAAGATGTGATCAAACTAAGATATGCTCTCTAGGTCCTTTTTGTAGTTTCCAATACGCTACACACATTAACCTTTTTACGTTATTCAATCTCTTAGTTATAAGTTGTTTCCAACCGTTGCGAAATGCCTTTATTCACCTTGTGATTTGTGATCTGTTTTAGGCAAAGAGCACTTTGTATTAACGTGTATTCTCCGGGTCACTTGTTGAGTTATTTAAAAAAAGTTCAATTTTTTTAATTTTTCCCTTCAATAAAATGATAA
Source organism: Hymenolepis diminuta (assembly GCA_900708905.1). Classification (NCBI taxonomy): domain Eukaryota; kingdom Metazoa; phylum Platyhelminthes; class Cestoda; order Cyclophyllidea; family Hymenolepididae; genus Hymenolepis; species Hymenolepis diminuta. The sequence continues at coordinate 688,710 of CAADRB010000043.1, read as the reverse complement.
AAGAAAACGTTTACCAGGCTTTTTGTTTGCATTTAAAAAATAATTTAAATCATATTTGGAAAGATGGAGAAGAACAGATAGATTGTTTTTAATGAGCAGGTAGGTGAATATATTCGCATTAAATTAATCATTTTTAAATAAATTTCTGCGAGAGCAAATTAAGGTTCCAATTTATAAGTTCTGACTGGTTAATGGAACGTATCAAGGTAGTTTAACATGATTGGCTGGGAAAAGGCCCTCCTTTCCTGTTTTTTTGTGTTTTCCGTATAACCACCCGGGTTCCTAAAAGAGGTAATATTGTGAAAAACAGATACTTATTACCTAGCGAAGCAACCCAATAAGGTCTCTGATATTCCAGAAATTGACTTTGAAATGCTTATTAGAATTAATTATGGACAGATTAGGAGCTGTAGAATGCAAGGGAAGGAAAATAAGGAAGAGTGTATCTGTAGGGTCATAACCAGAGCTGTCATTAAATGATCACATTCGAACGAGTATCGTAAATGCAAATATAAAATGGAAAAGTTAAAGTTTAAAACGCGTGCTCAAGTCAGTCAAACCAAAAACAACACAAAGCACGCTGTGTGTAGACTTTTACACAAATTGTGCGAGAGTTTTGCATAATCAGACAGATTGCTGATTTGATGTGGGTTTTAAGACATCCATTTATTAACTTACGGGACTTGTTCTTAAGAAAGTTAAATGAAAATGTTTTTAACTGTATTAGAAATTTAATTTCTGAAAATTACATAACTGAAATCTTCAATTAGAGTCACAATAGATTTCAATCCATCATACTTGAAAACCCAATAGTAAATACTACTTAATTTAGATTCTGACCATAAGTAATATACAACTACTTTATGAATGGAAATATTTCATTCACATACCAATGAATCTTGTGGCAAGTATATCATTTTTTCTCAGGAGTACACCAAAAAATGACCTCTGGACCGATATTCGTGGCTGTTGTCTTTTATATTTCATGTGAAAACTCAAAATCTCTGAAGGGTTGAATAATTTGGTGGACACATTTTTTGCACTCGATATACGTCTTGGATTATAAAATTGCATTTAATTTCGATAATTAGATAATGAAACTTAGTCGTTTTATTATATCTTTTACTAAATGATAAGCTAACAACGTAATAATATTCTAATCGGAAATGAAATACCCATAGAATAATATCAAGTTGAAAAGCGCTCCCTTTGATTCACGTCAATTGAGGTCAATTAAAAGATAATAAAAGGTAACTTAAATTTACCTCGTCTTCAGGAGAAGGCCATTCTTGGACTGTGATACAATCACCAGCTTCAAATTCTATTTCATCTTTTTCTCCCGACCTGTATGCGAACACAGCCACAGTCTGGAATATTTCAGAAAACAAGTTCATTAAAATTCATTATTTCAGAAAGAAAATATAAGATAAGGTAATAGAAGAGATACATAGTTGAGAAGAGAATAGGCCCCTTTTTATTCTGAGTTTTCATATTTTAAAACGGGAAATTGTTGAAGACTTATCTAAACAGGTGGCCGATGCAATCTAAAGTTTATTCCTTGATTCACCTTCTCATTTAAAAGGTGTGACAAATAGAGATTTCCTGCATGAATCCCCCGAATCAATTAAGGATGGAGAAATGTATTGACACATGATGCGTATAAATATAAAATTTTCAGGCTCCTCTTTATAAAAATTTGACATTAAAATGAGTATACAATAATACAATACAATAATAGTAATAAAAGATCCGGTGGAAATAAAATACAGCGTAGGCACTTATATTAGGAGAATAAGCAAGACATCTCTCTCAAAGATAATTAACTGAAAAAGCGTATGGATAAATAGAGGGAAGCTCAATGTGTAAGAGATGAATAATTGAGACAAATCAAATAGGGAACTAATTAACAGCGCTCATGCCATAAGGATACTTTAGTTTTAATGTTTCCCATTGAAAATAGTATGGAGTAAATATCCTGGCAGTAAATGCGTACATGATTTCCCATGATTCAAATTTTGCCTGAGAGTACTGAGTGGTTAATTAACCTCTCAAGAATTTAACAAAATTTCTTCCAGGTCGCATTCATATGCGGAAGCATGAATTCTGCCGACAACAGAGGAGTTGCTGACAAGCCTTGAAATCGGTACTTGACTTACAAATAAGTGTGGGTAAATTGGATTGTGCCAGATCTTCCAAACGTATCGAGACACGGTTTGACACACATGTTTGACATCAGATTACTCATTCATCAGGGTTAAATGACTGATTTTTCTCAATTTACTTCTCAAGAAGCAAATCATCCATTTAATAGTGAAGGAACAGAATTTTGTTAGGTCTTACCATAGTAGTAAGTAGTAGCCGATAGTAACTTAATAAACAGAAAAAATAATGAAATAGTATAACAATCAAGATTAACCGCCTGGATACAATTAGGTCTAGATGTTGTGAATTATTTGACTATTTTGTTGTTTATATACAATGGAAAAATTGTATTTTTCCGCCATGCCACGAGCAATTTCCTAAATAAACGGATTAATGGTACCAAGTAACTTAACCCTTTAACTCATGTGAATTTTCCTAAATCTAATTAAGCTTTTACGCCATTCAACTTAGCTTTTATTGATAAGACATAACACTTTAGAAAAAACTATAAGTTATGCACACTTTTTAGTCATATGAATGAAGTACATTAATCGATGTGCAACGGTTAATGTACTCGTCTGCGAAGTCAGAGGTTACAGATTTGGTATCCATCGGTACACATCCAATAAGGAGAATGATCAACCACTGTGGCTGAGTTTGCCTAATAAAGGAGGTAGTAGAACTCGAGTTTCTAACCAAAGAGGATTCATGATATCACCCATCTACTACCCACGATAAACGTTGGAAAACACTTTGGGCTTAAGAACTATTTAATCTGCTATGGTAATTGAAATTCAAAGAAACAGAAACCAGCAATTTAAGCTTTGAGATATGAATTTGAAATTAAATAATGTGCCAACCACTAAAATAGTGCCATTCATCTATTTTAAGGTAATGAAATAGTAATACAGCAAACTCACTTCAAACGGTTTTGGCTTCATTGTAAGATCGGTGCCATCTTTCGAGTTCGGCCCAATACTGTCAGGAACTGAGTGAGAAAGTGTGCATGAATTTCCAATCGTTTTAGAGAGATCAGTGGAAGAAATCGTGCCCCAGGTAGAATTTGAATAGTCATCATTATTACTCGGCAGAGAGAGCAAATTGGAGTTCTCGATCTAGAATTGGGAAGTTTTTTTCCCCTCTTGTAAATGAATCAGAGTTGATTTTCAAACGTATATGCACGAGAACTCCGATTAATACAAATTACTACTTATGAAATATTGAAATCAAGTTCTATTTTCTCAACGAACAAAACATCGACTACATCTAAAGCGTAAAGAAACCCCAATGTGTCCTCTTATATCGAAATTTTCAAATTCCACTCTTCGCCACCACTTAATGTTAATAAGGAAAATGTATACGATTCCCTATACAAACAGCAAATTTGAAACTAACATTAATAGATCGCCCTCTTTTAAATAAAGTGAACAATGATCATGGAGGATTCCACCCAACAACAGAAAGCGACAATGTTATTACCTATGATATTAATGATGGAAAAATAATTAGACGAAAATTATTTAAAAATTTATAAAGGAAAGGAGTCAAAGAGAAGTAAATAGTGAAGTTAGACCATTTAGTTTAGAATTCCAGAAACCGTTTCCAATTTCTCACGAGGAGCAGATATTTAATGATTTGATTCTCTGGTTCATGGATGAGATTATTTCCACAATATTCAGAGCTCCTTGAACAACTGATTTAGCTGAATGGCTGGAGGTGCCACTTCGATTTATCTGTTTCTTCTAATACTCGGGAGCAACAATTTTTAACCCGCCAAAAAACTTTTTTCAATGAGGTTAAAGGACGATGTAAACTGTTATTAGATAATAGTATTGTTCAAAAATTTACGAAAAGGATATTCTCAGTAGCACTCTCTTGAAGAGCTGTGGCATTGAGTTTGATCAGTGGATTTATTTAATGAAGACCTCGTCTTCGGGCAACATCGAAACCTCTACCTAACTGTTTTAAACTGAATTCTCTTTAAAATTACTGGGTATTAAAAATAATTAAATAGAAGACATGCACGAAGCCAGGACAGGGACATATTAAGGAAGAATATTACTCAGCTGTGCAATTTTACACGAGAACTTTGAGTTAAACAGTTCTAATATGATCTAGGAAATTCGAATCCAATGATGTGCCCTAGATGAGATATTCATGATGAAAAAATCACAAACTGGGTCCTCAATCGGTAAAGAGGACATTAAAAAGGCTCAATGCTGTACATCAAGGGATGTGAATGGTCAATCTAACGGATAAAATTTGATGAAAAAGAGAGGTGATACAGTGTGAAAGGAATAGTTAGAACATCATTTTCCTGAAGTTAACGATCGCTTTATCACAAAAGACGTTCTAGACAAATGTTTCAATCCAAAATCAAATTTAGGTGACTCGAGACTTTACGAATAAATCATAAATGTTACAGACCAGATTATAGAGACCAGAATTCATTCTTTCATTCAGTGTAATACTTGATGAATAATCTGATTTACATTAGTGATGTGAAGTCGCACTGTTGTGGCAGTACCTATTTCTATTTTATACTCACGTGAAAAACAGTACTTCCACGCACTTTTATTTTAATAATGCAATACAAAGTCTTCAATTAAATTTTCGTCAGTATTTCCGGATAGTTGAACTTAAAGAGGAACCCCAACTTACATAATTTCCATCAGTTATAGTTGTTGTCGATCTATAAAAGAAATGGTTCACATATCGTTTAATCGCACCTCAATATTGGAAACATAGATAAAGATAGTTAGGTTAGTAAGAATTTACTCTAAATGATGCATTTGTTTTAACTGATTAAAAACGACTTCCGTTGACTGAAATGAATAAACGGTGATTAAACAGAAAAGTGGTGATCAATAGCTAACTACGAGAGCAGAAAGGGAATTATTACTCCAACTACTGCAGCCAAAGATTCCAGCTTCTTTTGGTAATATCGCATCATGCAATCATACATTCTCGCCTCATTGCTAAATAAAAAAATATATGTAAATATATAGTTTAGAACTTTATTTATTAAATTTAAATTACTCTGAAAGTTGTCTTGATATTTCCCGTTGAAGGCGCTCAGTCATCTGCGATAACTGTAACTGATACTTATCTACAATTTGCTTTTCCTAGAAGAAAAGTACAATCATATAGAATAAACAATTCATACGTTTTCTTTCTTTTTATAGTCATTAGCTTTTTCGTACATTATCTTAAAAGCAAAGTAATTTTGACGCAGGTTATCTGCGTCTTTTAATTCTTTCTACAAAAGTCATGATTTAGAGATATTTATTTCAATACGGCAAACCAAGAATTGTTCAAGCTTCTTCTTCATGTCTTCAAAAGTCTCCTGAGAGTCGTCCACGAAAAACTGTCTTGTAATCTAGGGAGAAGTTAATTATTCAAAACAGGCGCACTTCAGTAGTACTCTGGACTTGTTTAATACCACAGGAAACCATTATCGCTTCCTCTAAAGATTTAGATGCTGCAGCAGCATCTAGAACATAACGACAGATATGCAATAAATAAAAAGTAACAGCAAACCAGCAGATTTTTCTTCGTATTTATTCCATAATTTTGAAACATGATTGAAACGATTCTTAAAAATAGTTTAACTACAAAATAAGACCCACACTCACCAACTGACTTTTCACTTGAGTACCAAGAGTATCTATTTCATCGAAAGAACAATCATAGTTTCTTTTGCTACTTATTTTAAGCTAAACAATGCATGGATAAATAGTTAAAAAAACCTCACTCTTCCTCTGGTTTTGATTAGTGTTTTCCTGAGCGTACGACCAACACTTTCTTTGGCACCATCCAGGACTGAAACAGCTTGCCCACTCATTTAATTCTGTCAATGATAGAAATATATTCCTGCAAAATTAGGGAAACGAAATAAATGGGACGATTTCAATGATTAAAGCAAATAACTGTACAAATATAAAAAACTCTCCCAGAAAACATGAATTATATAAATATTTGAAATTATAAAATTTTGAACAATTTAAAATTTTGTCGCGTTTTTAATAATAATGCTCAAGTAATACTAAGTGACTTATTTAAAATAAGCTTTAATAAACCTTCACTACTCACACCTCAAGGGGCAGAACTTACCAAGCACAAGGCCACTTTTGAAATATCGCCGCTTTTAATCAGTTATTCAAATTTTTAAACATCATTAAATATGTTTGCTACATCAGAAAATAACAAAGAGGAAAGCTATTTTACTCTTACTTATATTATAGACATAAATTATCTTTATATTTATTTAATTATGTGCAAATAAAGAAAATGATACTCGATACACTGGAATGAATGCATGATAACAACAACTTCAATAATAAGGCACAATAATGAATAAATAGACTGATATATTTAAGTACAATTACATTAACAGTAAATTTATAAAATCAAGGATTTGTTGTTTGCGGATATCACGGCTACTACATATACCTAAACTGTTCACTAATCATTTAAATTATTCTAGATATTGCGGACTAAAATACATTTAGGTAGCAGGAAAAATTTTTAACTTTGATTGTTTGAATACGTGAACGCATATTCAATAACCTAAAACTATAGTATGAAACCAAAGATAAAATTTCAAAAGAATCGATGTCGTAGTCCCGATTTCTAACACTCATGTTTCCTTCTTTTAAAACACGTTTGGCATTTTCTGTTCTGTGTATTTAATTATTTGACTTACAATGGATAGTAATTAAATATTTGGACTATCATTAATTGTACTAAGAATTTCTCTAAATAAGCTCACTCTCTACCTTTTTAGAAAACCCATAAAAATATTTCTTACGATAATCGCAATTGCCATTCCCTTTTTAAGGTAATGTCGTTAAAACATGCGTAAAATTTATTATTATTACGTTTTTAAAAAATGAGACTAACTACTCCAAATATGCATCTATTCGTGCATACTTATTGAATTACACGAACCGAACTGATATGATAATACAGTATGCTCTTTTATAATGGAGGAATCCCAACATATGCCGTATATATCATTGTCACAACTAAATAACAACTTAGAAATTAATACTATGGTTAGGAAGCATAGTATTAGGAAGCATCACTAATCCCAAGATTTTTTTAAACTCGGAAATTTAAATCAATGATCTAACTGTTTAATAAATTAGTTTTAACCCCTCTGATAAATATAATGATGCCTCTTTTAAATCCCAAATTGCATATCACTCTTCGATTAAATAAATGATTACTTTCATAGAAATAGTACAGTTCAAATAATAATTTATTTTAGTTCACCTACAATACTCTTTTAAAAATAAAGTAATGAATTGCAAAAGAAGGCACTATTACACATCTCTAATTTACTTGTACCTTAAATGCATTGGTAAAGAAATCACTATTCAAACAACATGATTATTTAATTATTAATATTCTAATTCGTTAAGCGTTTTTTCATTGCTTTCTTCCCATTCTTTCGACCTTGGAATTTTTTATCTAAATGTACACTGTCTTCAGGTCATGTGGTAGCTTACATTAGTTGTGTATGTATTTATATTTTGTATTTTATGAGAACCTATGAGTAATTATAAATAAATTTAAAATTGACATGGATATCTTGCTCTCGATGCTTTAGGATGGGAAGTCAGTTAAATTTTCTGTCTAGCAAATTATCCGTTATTGCTGTCTGTGGAGCTACAGGCACCGGTAAATCAAAACTGGCTATTGATTTAGCTCGTCAACTTAACAGTGAAGTTATCAATGTCGATGCTGTCCAGCTCTATAAGGGTCTTGATATTGCCACAAATAAGGTAATCTATTTATTAACGATTGTTTAGCACCTTCTCCTTGTAAGTTTCCTAATTTAATTTTTGAGTTCTCTTGTAATGTAGGCAACGGCAGAGGAAGTTGGTGGCATTGCTCACCATTTATTAGGCTGTCTAAATCCTGTTGATGGTTTTTACTACAATGTGCATCATTACAGGCGAGATTGTTGTCGCTTGATAGAATTTCTCCATTCTCAAAACAAAGTACCGATTCTCGTAGGTGGTACACACTACTACTTGGAAGCTGTTCTCTGGCGTGATTTTCTTCGAATTAGTGATGAACGCCAAGATCAGTCAGAATTTCATTCAGAAACAGATTCTAATTTACTGAATCGATCTTGGTCACCAAAGTTACTGTAAGATTAAACTGGTCACCATAAACCTGGTAATGCGTTCTATCCTAATAAACAGTAGTTCTTTCTTTCTCAAGTGATAAGTTGCCCTCGGATCCGAGGGATTACTACGCCACCTTAATGAATTTGGATTCAGAATCCGCCTTGCATCTTCATCCAAATGATACTAGAAAACTGCAACAGGCTGTTTTGGCTCATTTCGCTGGTAAGAAAGCTGATCCTGCTTCCCCAAAAAAGGCCTCTTTATCATCATCTAGTCGGAGTGAGTGTCCCAGGTTTCCTCCTCCCGATAGTTTAATCTTCTGGCTAGATGCTGATCCTGAGGTACTAAAATCGAGATTGGATGAACGAGTATCGAAAATGGTCAGTAGAGGCCTAGTTCGTGAGTTGGATGATTTTTTGACGATGGCTGCAAGGTCCCTTCTACCCGATCAGTCTATAGTTAATTCAAATGGAAGTACGTCAAACTGTTCCGCTTTGTTATCTACTGATTTTACCTATTGTTTACTTCATCTTGAATCTCAGGTGTTAGTGAAGAAACGAAGAAAGCGATATTTCAACTTGCCAATGAAGGTCTTCTGCCTTCAGTTGGTACCGAACATTGGTGTCGTGGGATTCTGCAGAGTATTGGATTTAAAGAATTTGAGGGATATTTACAACTATCTCCGGCGGAAAGGGAATCTAAACAAGGGCGGAACATGTTGGATGAAGCTATCGAAAAGATGAGAACTGCTACAAGACGGTATGCTAGACGTCAGGTATGAAATGTCTGTATCGTAAAACTGTCAAAACTCCTATGGAGGACAAACAATAGAATGATCGATATATAGCTCGTGTTATTTACAGGTTCTATCTCATTCAAGTCTGGTTTGAAGCCTTCACAATAATAGTTAGATCTGGGCAAATACACATACCTTCAGTTGCTTAAATGTTTGTTGCATTCCTTAACGCCTTCTCACCTCCGAACATTTGGACGTTTTTCGCCTTGAAGTTTTCACAAATAACACTGAATCTCAGAATTCCTGAGGTAGATGGGCACTTAAAGTTATGTTTTGGGTTTACAAAGATCACTGATGTCAGTGTACAAAAATATTGCGAGGTGCCATTTCACCTTTGTTAGTTACTATATTGAAAGTACATCAACGTATACTAGTGTGATAGTATGAAAACGAAATCGGGGGCAAACAAGGCTAATGGGTTTATTTGAGTTAAACAAGTAATGGAAAATAGTGTAAAGATCTTGTCAGTGGTCACTGCATATGTCTTTCTAATAGCTATTGAATATGTTTCTTTATTCTGTTCTTTTTGAGATATTAGCAATTCTTTGAGCTTGACGTCTTCCTTCTACAGGTCCGTATTTAGTCGGCGTGGATTATTGATTCGTTTGAAATGTTTGTCAGTGTAGTCTTTCGAAAACGACAGTCCTTGATTTTCCAAACAAATGTCAACGAAATTGGGGGTTGTAATCTGTTTAATTTTTGTTAACTTCCCAACTTAATTATTATTTTAAAGTGATTTAGCTCAACTCATTTGAGACTGCCATTACTGCAGTTGATAAATCTCGATCATTATTTAATGTAAATAATCTGTTTGGTCTGATTTAACTAGTCTGACGTACTGTTATTCTTCTACTCGGCAACATTGGCGACTACATGATAAGCTCAGATAGTGCTCAAGGCTATTTTTACCTTGAAATCACTGACTATATATGATCATCATCATTTCCTCAATAACTGACCCATTTACCTCACATGTTCATTGATCTTCATTCAACGTATGCATGAGATTCGATTTTGTAACTAAAGACGAACTTACTGGACTCATCATCGCCAGTCACCTCAATATTCTTTAATAATCCAAACTTTTCACCTCTCGCTCTTGAAGGTGATTATTTATTTCGATCTATAGGCTATGGCTCAATAGATCTTACAGTTGTGTAGTCTGTTAGTCAACAATGAGGTGGTGGAATATAACCCTGTTTGGTGGACTGTGATTAAATTGTATTCCTCTTTTTTGACCCCTTCCTTAATATGAATTTGCATTTCCTCTAATGAATCGAAACAATAATCAGTCACCTTTTGTATTAAAATACGACTTGGACTTGGCAGATGTAAGGCTTTCAATATTACATTTACCAAAGTGTGAGGAAAGTGAAATGTGATGATTTCTTTGTCTTTCAGGAGACCTGAAGTTGATTTTTATTAGAGATTAGCTTTATTTGAAACGGTTTTTGTAAATAAAGGTCCAAATTCACTTATATTTAATTTCTACACTACGCAAATAAGTTATTGATTGTTTGTTGCAGCAAAACTTCCATTTTCATAGCTGCAGAGCGTTTACCATATATAAGCTGAAATTAATAGTATATTTTCCTTTAATGCTTTTATATCCTAATTTCCCAACAAACGGCTTAGAACTTGATAAAAGGACGCGATCCTCAATGGACGCCTTTACTTTCAGAGTTCCAATGGGCTGACGTTATGGTTACATAGTTACGCAATTATTCCATTTAAACTAAATGCGATATTAGTCAATAATTGACAATAAAGGGTATGAAATATGTAAAGATTATTTTTCTTGGATAAATTTATTCACTTTTATCCCCATCGAATGCCGATTTGTTTATCAGCGGATGATACATTTATTTTATTTGGCCATTGAATTTGATGTTGTTGAAGGGTTTCTTTTTGAACCCGTGACCGCTGACTTCACAGATGATCACGGTAATGTCTTCCATTTTTAAACATAGTGGTATTATTAAAACAAATTATCATTGATGCTTTTAATTATGTTTAGGTGAGGTGGATCAATAATCGATTTATCCGGCGTCCTGCCGCGGGTGGTATTCCCGTTTACCGAATAGATGTCACCCCCTTCCTCACTGCCTCAACTCCTGAAATGGCCGAATTCCTTTGGACTAGCAGTGTTCTTGAACCTTGTCTAGCAACACTTCGTGGAGAATGCAACCCTCCTGCTCTTTCCCCTGAACCTTTCATTGAACCCAAGCCCGAGTTCCCATCTGATTCCTCTTTTCCCCCTCCTCCTTATATTTGTGCCTCGTGTAATGGACGCATCTTTGTCAATTACTCCCAATTTCAAGACCACCTCAAGAGTCGTACGCATAAAAAGCGTCTGGCTTCGCTCAAGAAGCAGACGAACAATTTAGACCTTAATATCCCCCTTGTAAATAAATCAACTGAGTAAATTGCTCTCCTTCTTCTTTTCTCAAAATCCTGAGTTCTGACTTGTGAACCGACTGTCTTTTTGTAGAATGACCTTCCGGACTCGTTTCCAGCAGTTTTTTATGCGAAAGTATGCTAGTCTCTTCAGTACTGCAGAGAGTCATTGGAATCAGCATTTCGGCGAATATGTGAAGGATTACTCAATCTTCAGGTCAGGTATCAGCACGACATTTGCGGATTTGAGACGATATTTAAGTTTGACGGTGTCTCGGGCAGTTGCACTAGATGCGCCACAGGATGGATTAAGTGGCCTTGGAAGGTATGATCTGAGGATTATGCGGACCGTTCCAAGTGATTTGGTGAAATTAGTTCCTTTGTTGGCTGTTGTTGCTCTCCCTGGAACTGTTGCCGTGCTGCCTATCTTGTAAGTTATCGCTCACTTGCTTGTGCTTATATCAATTTTAGGCAGCGTGGTCTAAATAAATTTTTATTTAGTAACAGAACTAGCAGGTTAATATGAGAGGATATAGATTTATGGAAGCTGGGAATAAGGACTGCGAAGCGTAAAGATTACGAAGGGTGAGGCGAAGGGACCATCTTGCCTCAATACGACAATCTTCCCTCTCATGAAGATGAGCATATGTCCTTATCCATACACTGATCACACTAACCGTCCATGTTTGGCTTCCCCGTTGGACTGCTCTCTTTATGCTGGCGTGTGTGCTTCCGAACTGGCGTTGACGAGGTTTCTGATTTATCGACACGCTTGTAGCTTACACTTTATAAGAATTAGCTTTGATCAACGCTCCGGTTATTTCAAAATAGAAGAAGCATATTTAATGGATAATTTTTTGACCCTTATGGTACTTCCCTGTTTTCGTCCTTGATACCTTCTGAACTCGAAGAGTGGTTGAGTTCGATTTTAGATTTGAAAAAGACCTTTCGAATAGATAGAGACATTAGATATCGATTTTCCCGGGATTTCCTAAATTTTATTTTAGAAACACACCTATTTCATCATAACTTAAAGGTTATTTTATTATATCTGGTTCAATCGATAATTATCGAATATTGTTTTTATAAAACTGTGATTTGGCTAGGTTACTATAACGTTTACTAAGGGGAATTCAGTAAAGTTAGACGAAACTGGAGAAGTTAATTGCGGTTAGAGATCAGTTTGCATTGGATGTCACTCCTCTTAAAACTGTGCCTTTTTTTGCTTCTCCATTATCACATTTTATACACCACTTCTAACTTTTTTGACATCAGAAGAAAACGCGTATCTTATAAATTGCAGAACTTTAAAGATTGGGTAGTGGCACCACTCCAATCTTCATAGATCCACATTCATATAAATTTTATCATATCACATCCATTTAGATAAATAATTTGATTCTTTCCCGATTTTTATACTTTAAAATGAAGGTTTATTTACATCTACTAATTGTTTAGTCAATATGATTTCTAAATATTATAGCTCATCATAATAAAATTCACAAACTTCTAAAACGATGGGTGAATGCGGCTGTCAGATAGATGTCGAGAGAAAATTTAGGATAATAATCCCAAGCCCCTAATCGTCATCTTATGTCAGGGTGTAACATCATTAAGTCTCTGGTGAGAAACTCGAATTCTGCTATTGTCTGTATTAGCCAAACTTAACCAGTACGGTCGACCACTCCGCCTACTGGATGTGTACCGATAGGCATCGAACCCGTGATGAGAACATTAACCACCGCGCACCAGCACACAACACTCAGATTATTCTAAGAGTCCCACTCCAACTGATTTTTTAGATTCATCGGTCTGATCATTTGGAGAGCTCAAACCTTAATTTTCTCACCCTTAATTTTATTTGTGCTTGTTCATGTCTACTGGGTTCAGATTGTGATTACCAAATTGTCGGATAAATATGAATAATTTTTATCTAAGAAAAATTAAATTAATAAGTTGTTATAAACTATTCATGAAATCTTCATATTTGTTAAAGCACGCTTGTTGCCTTACATTATTTTCAGTAAATTGCTGAAGTTTGCTCAATCCCACATTATTATTATTATTATTATTATTGAGTTTGAGGGCATTGTGGTTACTTGGGAGACTAACAAGGTCATAACACAAACTGGGTGAATTACATCTGTCCCTTTTAATACCCAAATGAATCCAGTTGAAAAAGAAATTTGCAATAATCTAATATCCAATTTCTAAGTAAAACATTATATTATCGGGCTTAGACTTTATCATCTAACAGTTCTTTCGATGTGCGCTTTCTGTCCATTTTTTACCATATTATATGGGAAACAAAGCAAATGCTTATCAAAGAAATCCAATTCAAGAAAAGACTAACTCTCTGTATAGAAATTTAAAAAAAATTCTAAATTGCCAAATTTCGAAAGTTATGCACTGGTAGTGATTCAAGATGGAATAATTCTATTGATCAAGAAAATATGATAGGAAAGCGAAACAAATTGCCCCGATATGGGCAATAAACAGGCCGTCTCTCAGTAACCTCTCAGCCTTATCCATATGTGGTCGCACGCTGCTCCTGACATTCTGGTATTTTGGGCAAAACTTGTCGGCCCGGCTGTGAATTCATTCTCAACGGTTAGTTCTATACTTAGGTTGTAAGCTATATAGAACGCTGGGAGTAGGTCCGCAAATAGCTAGCCCAATACAGAAGCGCGCAGATCGTGAACTAATGGATAGGGTAATTCATGGGAGGACGGTAGCCATTGGGTAGATCAGGACATATTCTCATCTTCGTGACTTTCTTTTATGGTGAAGGATCGCTGTTATGCTGGCAAAATGGTCTCTTACCCTTGGTAATATTTATATTTCTTAATCCATATTACATAGACCTTGTAGCGTTTTATTTTAACATCTTCTATCTATTTATTCTAATAAAACTGATAATGTCTTGGAGTCAATATCATTGAAGCAAAATGAATTCCTTTACTCAGACTTGGCAAGTCGCTTTGTTCTGGTTATCTATTCTATCTTGCCTTTTCATATTTCAGTTTTGCCTTTCCACACATATTTCTCACTCGAGCTTTTTGGAAGGAGGAACAGCGACGGACATTTGACGAGACCATGTTGAGGAAACGTCTTCTTGGTCCAAATCCCGACCTCACTTGGTGTTTGACCCGATTCACTGACCCCACAGTCAACCCAAAGAAGTGGAGTGTTCGACGTATACGACACAACATTCCTGTCATTGAGAATGGAGCCTATGACCGCCGTCTACTCAAATCAGTACTCGAAGTCGTGAGTTGCCGCCTTTACTTTCCTAAACATTAGATTCTTGAGACATTTCAATGTACAGCTGAGCTCATTGAATGGAAGTGTTTTCCACCACTCACCTTGGGAAAGAATTAGCATTTTTGAGCTATTTTGTTACTTCTTTCTTTACCAATATCAATCCGTAATCCCTAACTTTTAAACATACACGTGCACAATGTGGCTTTCATATTTTTCTTATCTTTATTCGTAATTCTCCTTTGTTTTTATCTTGAAAAAAGGACATGATTTCGGAACTAGGAGTAGTGGAATCATTTCTGTTTTAGTAAACTTAGATTGATTACACCTTGGTGCTTCCATAATCACACAAATCCTTCTTTTGCCCATTAATTCCCTTTAATTTGGGAAGGAATTTTTTAAAATTAAGATTTTCCAAAGTTGACACTGAATCAGTGTTTCTAGTTGCGTTAACTGTTGAGCTAAAATGGTACCGTTTCATTCTCCGTTGTCTACTGATGTGGGCTAGATCAAAGTTTGTGTTCATGTCGACTTAAATTCCATGTACGACGTTTCGACATGTTTCATCTTAATGGGAAGTATATATATGGATAAATAACTGATACAATACCTTAATTAGAGCTCGCAAATAAGTTATTGAAAGGAATGCGAGGAACTAAATTATTTTCTTATTGTTCTTCAATACGTATATAGGGAAATGGGATGTCCTCACTGCTATATTGCCGGTCAATCTTAATCCATTTTATGTCCAAAATGTACCTTCTTTGTGAGGAAGCCGACAAAACAAAGTCCGAAACTACAATGTTGCTCAATTCTCACAGTTTGCCTTTAAGTCGTCCATCACCCTTATTAATATGTGGACGCACATCGTTTCTGACGGCTTGCATTCATAAAGTTTTTTTAATTAATGAAGTGTCTAGGTATAACTGCATCCTGTCTTATCTCTCAGACTCTGAGTCAAATGTAGCCTATCGATAACTAGTTGGCAGATATATCATAGTGGCTGTAAACGGACTTTCTAAGCATAGAAGAGCCTTATTTTACAAAAGTGAAGAGGAGGCCTTAATTGAGTTACGAGTCGCTAGAACCAATGCGGTTTTGGGGTAACAGTTGGTCATTAGTTACGATAATATTTTGATGACCTGCCATATTACCTACTTTGTTTAATAGCGGCTATTACCTTAATGATGACAACTAATTTCTACTATCTCGCGATTTCAACCACCTGCATTGAATATCTTCGCAGGCGAAAATTCCGGCTGTCTGATAGGGGATATGACTAGTCCTTGTCGTGCTAACTTAAGTGTATCTACTGTAGCTTGTATATCAAGGTTCTTTTTCTCTTCTCATCTCTGTGATAGCACTAGTAAATTAAAACTAATTATTTTGAGTTCTTAACCTAATTCCTTGACTGGCTTATCCAGCGTTATGAGAAAAAGTTAGATAGCAATAAATCAGCCATTGCCTTGTGTTAGTAAGCTTTTACAAATTATCCACTTTTCTATGCAACTCAGATTGTTTCGGATCCATTTATGGAATATATTGCATGGTTTTGTTTCTTTTTTGACCTTTTTTATTCTATTTTTAGTTTTCCTAAATCTTGTGGCGGTCCTTTACAGAGTCACCAGTTTGTAGTGGCAGATGGCTAACAGTAAATGAAAGAAAAAGAACACCAAGGTTTGCGTTGACCAGGTTGTATTGAACAAGGCTCAGTGCAGAGTCTTAAGGGAAAATAGAGAATTGGAGGAGAAGGATTGAGCAACGGGAGATGCGTTTGA
>CAADRB010000043.1:636513-672146 GCA_900708905.1 Hymenolepis diminuta | reverse complement strand
GATTGAGCAACGGGAGATGCGTTTGACGAGCTAGGGTCCCCTGTGTGTGTGTGTTGTGTGTGTGTGTGTAGGAAAAGGAAGGACCAGTGGAGGCACGACTGGTTAATAGCAGGGCCAACTAAACAGTGTCTGCTACTATCGTCCGAGGTATGCTTACCTTTTCCGATCGATGAGAAATAGGTCAGTTGAGGACACACGATGTTTGTCTGTGGAGAAAGGTTAAAAGTTTACAGACATTACTATAAAGATGAGATAATCAAATTTGGTGATGATTGGAGAGTATGTAAGATAAATATTACGGAGAAGAAAGATTCATCCTTCAATCTCTTGATCTAATAATGTGTTAGTAATTAGACCATTTAAATATAAAATAATTTCTTTCTTTCAGCTTGCAATAAATCAAATTCCTCCTACAAATGATTTAACAGATCTAATTGCTCTTTTTGATGGACCACTCAATCTTAATGCACTGGATCACCATCATGTTGTAAGTTCCTGTTTGGAGGTTTTATAATAGCACTAATTCCGACACTAAGGCTACTCAAAGAGTCAGTCCAAGTTTTAATCGTAGATCTATCTTTATGTTCCTCTTAAAGGTTAACAGGATACGACAACTTTTTCCAAGAGTTAAGTAGGGCAACAAGCATATTAGGTAAATCGAAATGAGTGAGAGAAGAAAGGAGGAAGGAGTGGAGGGAGGAATCAGGAATCGAATGGGCATCAGTACTGAGTGAGTGGATAAAGAGGGGTCGCACTAATTGGTGGCTATTGAGGTACGGTAAGGAAGTTGACAGATTTTGCGTCCTTTGTTCATCGATAAGCAATAGACAATTTGGAGTTATGTGTGCAGCATGTGCACGTTGCAGTATCTTTGGCTCCTCTGTATATGCATGGCTTGCTTTTTTTAAATTCTGTAGCATCCTGATTAGTGTTTTTTAAATAGCCGTGCTATAACTGATCCTTCGTTAAAGTGTAGTGTTTTCCAACGCTCATTTTGGGACTCATAAATCACGGGCATTTTTTATCCAACATGAAGTATTTCAGCATCCTATCGAGATAAGCGTCGCAAAGTGTTTTTTCCTGATTTATACGCTAATATTTATTTTTTCCCACATTTTTGGGACATGTCGCGGATACTTAGTAAGCACTTGGCATCTATTCAGTAGTTTGTTTTTGTAAACATAATCGGTATAATTCCCTATTTCTAACCTGATTTTATTGAACACATAATAGTTCTACTCTTTGTTTATACGCTTTAATTATATTTATTCTATTTTATGTTTTTTTCCTTCTAGACTTTCCTTTGTGGACTCCATGGCCTAGTGTCCTACCGAAAACCTCTTCCTGGATCCGTGGTCTACCGACATCCTTTCCTAGACTCTATTCTCTCTCCAGTCAATATCACTGCAAGATTAAATAAATTGGAACAGCTAGCTCGAATTATTTGCGCTGAAGATCGAGATGTGGCGAATGATTTGCGAAAGAATATTCCCATTCCTCATGAAGAAGTAACAGAAGTGAGCATAAATAGATATTACTACTTAAGTGTTATTAAGTAGCGGTTAATTAGTATTCTAATTTTGCAGCTTTGTCTCACGCGTGGAATCAGTCCTTTTGCTCTTGGATATACTCATTTATTATCGCACCTCCGAAATTGGGTTGAATTGAGCATCAAAGCCAGTGGTATGTGCCTATTTGGGATTAATTTTGTTTTATTATTTAGACACGAGTCATAGTTATCGTCTGCATCTGCCATTCTTCCTGAATTACAAGAAATATCTTTGATTGTTTGAAAGCCATCATCTATGTCCATCAAACTTATATATTTTTTTGTAAATTTTTTAGTTAATAAAGAACTGATTATGCTTATTTGAATTTTGTAGGGCCTGGTTTTTGTATTCGTACTGATAGAACCAGAATGGATTTAACTACCAATTCCCTTTAGATTTCCTCTTCAGCATTAGTATAATCGTACATTATTACATTACGGATATCTTTTCCTGGAATGACTTTTGAATAAGTATTAATAGGGCCAACGAACTGTTATGACTTTTAATTACATGTAAATTTTTAAATGTATGTGAAGAATAAATTCACTAAGAGGGAGTGTTTTCACTTTAAAAAGGGAACTTTAGGCAGTAGGAGAGGGGTTAAGAAATCAAGAGAACCCTACTTAATTTGAGCTCTACCATTATCACGTCAATTCCCTTTTCAAATTGGTGTTCAATTAAGCTTGTTCCTTCTTTTCATCTAATTTATGCGGAAAATCCGGATGACAAGCTCCTAGGTGGCTTCGCAACCGTCCATTTTCCCTATAATTCATGTAGTATCCAGTTATTGAACAAAGGAATCTGTTAATTGACGGATCATTTTTTTTGATTTGTGGTAATCAACTTGCCAATGTCTTTACATCTTATTTTCAAGGAGTCGGTAACACTAAGCGCCCACACACACAAGTTCTCATTTACGCGCACCCTTCAGTTCTCGTTAATATCCAATTATGCGATATATAGATTTCTCTGTGGGATGCATCATTTAAAGTTCGCTTTTTTCTTGCCAAACACTTGTCTTAAATAACTCTTTGTGAATTCAGGTTTGGAGTTATTAATTTTTAGTATATGGGACTCCAATAGCATTTTGTCCAGTACATCATCTTCTCTGTGAAGACCTACTCATTGATTTGATTTTTGTCTTTGTAATTGTGGAAATAGGTTTTCAGACAGTACAATTTACACAGAAAATTTTCGTGTCTGCTTCATTCAACCTGAACCGATCTAAATCAGCGAGAAAACCTGGTGTGTCGCAGGAATATTTCTTTTTTTGAGTCTGGCAAAATAGAATATTAGCTGAGATGGCTTTCACAGCATGTTGCCAGACTAGTGAAGTCTTATCGATTTTTTATGAGAAGAAGGAAAAGATGATGGCCAATCTGAACGAGAATGATAAGTTTAACTAACTCGTATTTATTTATTTTCGAAATTTAATGGTTAAATTCCACAGACCGTTCTCTTTGATGTAGCAGATGTTGAAAACTCGTAATGGCCAGCAACAGTTTACTTGCTTAGTTTTTCACTTTCTATGCATCTGTTTTATCAATTTCACTCATTGTACTTTCGGTGGTCACCCGAATTTTGCTAAAACTATTGGAAATAGACCCTCAAAACACAGCTTTTTGTGCTAAACCTGAATATAAGTTAGGGTGTAGATGCTTTGTTTATTCGCCTACTCTTGCTTTGGGTCCTAATAATTTTTCGTAGAATTGGGGAGATAGAAATCGAATATCAGAAAACTCTTTTTCATGGGCTTAGAAATCAGGACAAGTTTTATATGGCTAATAAGTTTGATTACAGGCGACGACAAACTAAAGCTTCAAAATTTTGTCTAGAAAGTCTACAGTTTTGATGTTCTAAAGTCAAAACGGGTATTTCGAGATAATCGAGGAAGCCTAAATTTATATATCAACCCCAGAAGTACGGTTTTAAGACAAAGTGAATACAAGCCATTTTAATATGATGTGATAGTTAAAGCACATAATTTGGCACTTCCTATTGCTACCGAAAGGAATAGAGACGATTTGTTCGCAATGTGCATTCCTAAACGTGGATTCATGAGAGAATTGAATTATTTTGGTGAACCTGAGCAGAGCTCATAAGCTTCGTACATCGTGCCCTTAATTAACTATGCTCGTGCTTATTTATTTGTGGCTAAGCAGCAGCCAATCATTTCCTGCTTATATAAATTTATAAGTAGAGAATTTATTTTCATAATAAATGTCTCATTGAGGGAATTAAAGATTTTCCACCTTCATACTGTTGCGTCTGAGCAATCGTAGCCATAATTAAATTTCGGTGAGAAGCTAATACTGACATACCCTGATAAAGTCTAGGATTTATATTTTGTGGAGGCGTAGTCTGCATTGATCTTTACTAATGCATATTATAAAAATAGGCCTAATAAATGTCAAAAGCATGAAATATGCAAGATTTATGAAGGATAGAAATATGGACCACGAAATATGAAGGGCGAAAGGAGTTGACCATCTTGCTTCGACGGCCACACTCGCAAACAGTATGCGATCCGAAAACGAGTACGTAGCATGATGACTCTCCCATTGATCCACTTTGTGTGCAAGCGGATGCATCCGTTTAGACTAGAAAGATTGTGAGTCTACTCCCAATCCTTCATTAACAACGTGTTTGTGGCTTGCAATTTATGCAGTCAATTATTTCCCAATTGCCAACCAATAATTAGTCCTTGTAGTCGAATAATTAAGCGAAAAAAACACCTGGACAGTTGATATCACTACTCTCTTTGTACATTCTCGCCCTATCTCTCCATCTGTCGATAATTTATGTTCGTTTGGACTCAAACAATTCTGTTTGGTGCAAACTTCTGATTTCCAAAGTATATCTTCCTCACTGTAGTTTTAAAATGTTTCATTTCTAGGATTTACTTTCAATTAATCCATCTTATATTCCGAGGAACGCTGACTGACAAGTGTTTACCTAATTCATGACAAGACGTGACCGTTTCGACCTCAAAAATTCAGACAGGTCTACACAGGTTCGTCTTTGAAAAATTCGTCCTCGATATATTAATTGATTAGACAGCATGC
This sequence comes from Hymenolepis diminuta, assembly GCA_900708905.1. Lineage (NCBI taxonomy): Eukaryota > Metazoa > Platyhelminthes > Cestoda > Cyclophyllidea > Hymenolepididae > Hymenolepis > Hymenolepis diminuta. The sequence goes on along the minus strand of CAADRB010000043.1, from coordinate 667,531 downwards.
TTGAAACTTCTACTAAAGTGAAACGCTTTAGTTTTAGTTATTCTCTGAACTACATCACCGGTTGAAATTTCGAAGTAATGCTATACGCGTTATATATATATATAATTTTTTTTTTGTGCACAATTCGATTTCCAATTAAGATCTCAGGGTATACTAATTATGTCCCTTTCCACAATTAAATTACTTGATTCTGAAAATAAGGAATTACTTCTCAGGCACTCAATAGAGTGCCACTTGCTTGGGTCGAAGTATCTGGAAACAACGCTAATTTCATGATCACTGTCTGGTGAAGACACGGCATCGCATCAAAATCATTCATCCGATTTGCGTGTGCGAACTTGCATCTGCTTGACCGGTCAGTCATACACATTCACTACGTAATAAAAGTCACTCATGATGATTAATTTGCATCTTAACAGAGAGCAGTATGTCTTTTTGTTGTTCTTTTTAAACATCAGAGTTGTGAAACACTATATTGTTCTTTTCACTAAAAAGCAAAGGCTTAGTGTCCGGACCCGATTAGGAGATTAATGCTATTTGCTCGTACAGAGTATTCAGTAGCGAAAGAAAGTTGACGATTTGAATCACTGAATCATTCCTATTGAATCACTAGCTGAAATAAGATACATTTCAAATATTAAAACATATGATGGCTTTAAAATGGGAATAAATTAAATTTTGTTTATGTGGCTCTGTTTTACTACTAATCATACAAATATCAGACAAATATATGATGGCTGAAAACTCTGACAAAGTATAATCGACCTTCCCGAGTTCTGGAATCCAGTCTCAGAGAAATTCGCGCATGATCAACAGAATGCAAATAGGCTAAATGGTCGTGAAAAAGAAATTAATGCTCATTCGTTATTGGAGAGATCGTCAGACTATGAATTAAACTAACTTCAATGGCCTCAAATGTTCTAGTTCTCAAAGCTTTTAATAAAATAAAAGACGAATATACAACTTTTATCAATACGAATATTCACTCCTGATGGATGCAGTTAAGGAAAAAATAAGAAATACCAGTACATTTTCTCCAAATCTTAGTGGAGAACTGAACTAGTGATAATTCCAAATTCTATCAACCAAATTTTCCTTACCTTTTCCCCAATCCAAACCCACTAATTTGTGTGAACTATTTTTATAAAGTACAATTTAATTATTCATTTAAGTTCTCCACCAAATTCTAAGAAACATCTGATTTTCTGTCATAATTAGTAAAAATTTGGCCTTATCACCCATAACTGTCCAGACTCGAGGCAATAAAAGGGAGGACGAGATTGATGCTTGGTGAGGAAGTGATTGAATATGAGGAATTTGAATACTCTGGTTTTTATTCACGGGGAACTACATTTATAAATTCTTATAGCGACTCAGTTTCTCTTTGTAAAACTGCACACTACTTAGACCTTAGAAAGTGGAAGGGAGAAAACTTTCAGTTCAAACAACGGTTTTTTAAGAAGAAAATATATTTGGAATTAGATATGTGATAAATGATTGGCTGCCTGGTTAGCCAATAATTGCAGAAATAAGTTCTTCACAGGTGTTTTATCCAAGTGTGGGAATCCAATGATCGATAATTGTGAGTCCCTTTTGAGTACACAGAAAATATTCGATTAGACTTCCTAAAATAAATAAAATGGGAAAACGAATACAAATCAGTAAATGATTGGTAATATAAGAGTCAATCACTATAGCGATGTCTTCAGTCCGACTACCGAATTGAGCACTGTCTGCATTCATTTTGCTCCCATCAACATCGAGAATTCTATTGCAGCTTAGATGAATCGATATCCACAGATAAAATAAGTTGAACTTCATCACTTCGTATCAGTAAGTTTTCCATTTTCTCATATTATACTTTTATCGACCCTTAAATGTTCCGTGGGTATAAATAGATTAACTTATTAAAATGCTTAATTTTAATAAACAAAGTGGTATTACTAGAGCATAAATTTTCTGTGTCTATTAAAAGATGCGGATATAAACTAAGGATAGAGAGAATGCAACAAGTATCTGTTTGCATAGCTGAAAGGAGACTATTGGCAGTGCATGACCTTGGGTAGATTTTAAGACATAAATGATTTTCGTCAATTCCATTATCCAGATTAGTGGAAACTGACTATTAAGGGATTGGATAAAGCAAGAACTGACGCTTCATTTGATTATTAGAACTAGATTAACTAAAAAAATGAATAAATAGACCGGGATTCAAGTATTGTTATTCCTTTCTGACATTTTTTTCTATCTCTTATCTGCATGAGCAAGTCAAATTCTAACTAACAAAGCTTGTTAGATCTGTTATCTCCCAGATATAATACCTCTCATCTTAGGTAGTGGGCTAGCATCAGGGAGCTTTCCTGTCGAAGAAATCTGGTTCTGCAGCATCATTTATTGGCCACAATTAACTAATGCGGTTACCTGCTCCGCTCATTGGGTGCGCAATGGTGTGCGTCGAAATCGTGACCCCTGACCTTATCCTGTCAATATCCAATTCGATAATCATTTATAAATGTGCAACTTGATAAGTCGGATGTACTTTGTCGGCCATTTTCTGTAAACAGTGCAAAAGTTTCCTCAGTTTGTTTTCAATAATAAAATTATGTTGCAGTTCGCTTTGAGTGCAAATTTTTGCTCTTGTTATATTTGTAATTACCACCCATGTATTGAGTTTTAAAAAGCAAAATATTGAAATGTTATGATTCAGTAAAAACTATGCAACCTGAATAGGAAAATCAAGTGAAGAATCCCTCTTTTGATATTCTGACTTTCTCCTTAACTTCCACCCGATTCTCTCCTCTCAACCCATACTTTTTTACATCCAGATGTTTTCCCATCTAAGCGTTTTGCCCATCTGTGAGCAATAACATAGGAAGACTCCAATTTACTCTATTTTTGGGTAGTTTTCCATATTTATGAGAACGATTTTTTATCCAATTAGTAAGTCTGTTACTTTTATTATTAGTCATTAGTACCCAAAACAACCTAATAATAATTAGTTAATACAATATTTAACTTGGTCAAGCAACTGACATCGAATAACAGTAAGCCCAACAAATGATATAGGGAAGGGGATCAAAAAGATACAGAGAGAGATGCCCAGATACAGAGAGTAACGTCAAAATATCAAAGAGTCTTATTTCTGAGTTGTACAATACTTACCAACCGGGCAGTTCGCATTCCAAGATTCAAATTTCCCGATTCGTTCCCCGAATTGCAGCAAAGGCTTGTTTACGAGGCTCAACGCTTACTGACCGGTATTGTTTGATCAGGATGTTTTGCCACTTCATTTTATTATCTCTTCTTAGGCTTGTCATAACTTAAAACGACATTTGTTTGTAGAATCCACTACACCACAAAGAAGTATCGGTCTAGTTAATGATTTGACGCATTTTTAGACACCTGGATGTTAAACCTGGCGGCCATACGCTGGAGTGGGGATATTAAATTCAGGTCAGTGTAGACTTTAAGGTGACAATTTGAAGCTGATGAAATGTTTATATAGAAAGGTGGTAATGGTGGTGGATCTTAAATCTACAAGCACGTGCGTTTGCGAATCTCTCTCTAGGCCAATTTTATGAGGGTAACGCCTCTGATTCGATTTTGCCTATTAAGGGTTTGGCCGCTTAATGATAACAAAACCATTGTTTTGATTTGACATATTCAAACTGTTTGTCACCGATGTCCTCGTTGTGCGATTTGGAATTGCGACAATAAACATCTATAGATTGATTTCTTTAAATTCGTTTCCATTGTTGATTTAGATGTTTCATCTGCATAAGTTGTCTATAGTTCGTTTGTACACACATTATTTAGATTTACAGAACTCGTCTAGACATAATATTATTATTCGTTTCATCTTTTGGTGTCATTTTTCTTAAAATGGATCCACTAGTAGACAGACAGACGGAATGGAGGAGACAGATTTATGTGCAGAGCCACATGTACGGATGGGTTTGAACGGTGTTCTGAGTATATGGAAAAAAGAAAAAAACAACGAGGTATTATGATCATGGTAGAACGCCGAAAATCATGACTCAAGGTCTACCTATGCTTTGATTCGGAATGAACAATTCGCTACTAGGGTGATCTACAGGCTGTCTGATATTCTTATTTTAGTTACATAATTAACCCTTAACAATTGATTTTACACCTAGCTGTTACCAATGACATTTTGAAACTCCATTTAAGACTTAATAATCAACTGTTGAATTGAAAAACATGAGAAAATACTTAATTTGTAGAATACTTTCGTGATTGTGTAATCACACCTCCTCACGGTGGTCTACTACAATCGATGGAATTTGTTAACGAGGTGCAGTCACTTTTGAACAGTGTTAGCTTTTTAACAACAGCAATATTCGTTATACTCTATAATTGTAATTAAAGGAACACAGTTGAAGTAATCTCATAGTGAAATTTCAGACAATCTTAAAATGAAGAAACTGCAGATGAAACGTTTTAAATAAGAATGTTGAAGTAATCTTAATGCCAAGTGGAAGAGGAATAGCTGAATGGGCAGGGATTAAGCAAACAGAAACAGAGAAGTAAACAACGTGGTAACTGCATATTGTTTTTCTACGACATCAAAAATGAAGTGATCTTTCTGTTGATACAACTCTAAATAATCTGCATTGAAAAACCGGAAACTAACTCAATTTTGTTTGTGATAGAGTGGTAATATGCATTTAATGTGTATAGAATTTTGGTATGCAGAAATGTGGTTGAGGTAAGGTCTCATAGTTTCCATAGTCGATAATTTATTTGTCTGATTACTGCTCCAAGATCCTGGCGCTCCTTTTTTCAGACGTGCGTCAACCTTAAAAACCCTTCTGTCAAGTTTTCAGATCATTCTAGCCTACAAATTTTGCTATTTAATGGGACCAAACGGAGTAACCTGGGCTTAATTAGCATATAAATAGGACGATAAAATCGACTTAACATCGAAATCTTGGTTTTGTTGTTAAATAATAAAAGAGAAAAATATAAGGAGAAAATTTTCGGCTTTCTGCAGTATTTTAAGAAGTAAAATAAATTTATATACGGTAGCATACGGTAGTGACCAGCCAGCCACTGGTCACTGGCTGATAAGTCTGTTCAGCAGTCATGACTGTTAAGAAGGTAAATGTGAATATAAACTGCAATTTTCAAAAGGACCAAGCTTATAATGTATGCGAATTACTATCTATTAATGCTTTTTAATTTGAAGCTCATTTGGTCAGCATTGTTACTTTTAAGTTATATCGAAGATGTCGTATAGGTAGAGAGATGTGTTTTCCTAATATTGACAGATACCTAGAAGATGGATGGAAACAGAGGAAAAATATTAAAATTTAGATTCCAGTCCTAAAAATATAAATTACGAATTGAGTGAATAAGAAGATAATTCAAAGTAAAACAGTAAATAATATCAACGGTACGAGGTTGGCAAAAACACATTTCCCTTAATTAAATTTAACTTCCAAATAATATATAAATGCAAATATTGCAAGAATTTTATATGTACAGAACCCTCTTTGATTAGTAACTTAGTATCGACTCCTATTAGGCAGAACAAGCGGTGCTAACATTTTGAAACAGTATTTTTCCTACACCTAATCCACTATTTCCACCAATTGGTTGAATCTGATTATTTGCCAAATTCTGATTGGTCAGGCATTCGGTCCCAGTTGGTTAGTCGTCTGGAATCTCTTGATTGGTTTGTTTTGCGGCCAAGATGATGCCAGTGTGAATCACTTACGTACTTGTCTGCATGCCGGGGCCTACACAACTAACTCCAACGTCATCTTAGGATTGTCTTATTAATTGTGATACTCGAAAAATGACCCATCTACTACAAGTTATTCTTCTTTTTCTTCAAGTTACTATTCAATTTGCATTAGCCTGGAATAATACCTCTCATTACGAAGTTGCTCGACTTATTGAACAACATGGTGATCACCAGGAGGATGTAGATGTAATTGACCTCCGACCTCCTTCTCAAGATGATAAGTTTAGTAATAATTACCTTGAATCGCTGGATCCTGATGAATCCAGCATTCACGAGGTTCAGGAATACTCACCTTCCGCTAGACTACCCCCGGGTGTTCAATGGAATGAAGAGGGTCAGTACTGGGGATATCAACGGGTACCTAATATCGATGGCTCTTGGAGCGTGACTGGATGTATTCCACCCTACTGCATTCCCGCTCTATGTTCTCAAGGCGGACCTGGGTCTTTATGTCCTCAAAGTTGTGTCACGCAAAACTGTGACATTGGATGCTTCCCGTATTGTATTGGGGGGTCACAATGTATCAGGAATGTATGTCGATGCAATGCTTTCATACATCAGTCGAATTGTAATATCATACCCTCCTTAGATTGTCGAAACTTCTTTGGAATCTTCTGTGCGAATGGATGCTTCAAACCGACTTCCGTTGCTTCACCTCCGGAATGTGACTGTATAATTCCATACTATGTCCTTCGACAGCCAATGTGTGCTACAGAAACCCTTCAGAGTTGTCCTAACAACTGCTCAAATCATGGAACTTGTGATCATAAAGTTGGAGAGTGTATTTGTGATACTGGTTTTACAGGACCTGATTGTTCACTCATTGACCATTGTGTCAATAATCCTGACCTCCCACCTTGTGAATATGGATGTATATCTTTGAATGATACTCGTCTTTGCACTTGTCCGGATAATCTTGTTCTACAACCGGATGGAGTAAGCTGTGACAACCCATGTCCTCCTGGTCTAACTGGGCCTCAATGCTCTTATGATATTGATGAGTGTTTAACTGGAATTCATGAATGTCAGTACTTCTGCAAGAACACATTTGGATCATATGAATGTCAGTGTCTCCCTGGAATGGTTTTAGATCCTCAGAATAATAGAACTTGCCTTGGAAGGACCTGCGAACCTGCTTGTATTCAAGATCAAGGAGAATGTGTTGAAGGGGGCTTCTGTAAATGTCATCCAGGTTTCAATGGACCCAGCTGTGAGTCTGATGTTGACGAATGTGCATTAGGTACGAGTGGATGCAATCATGATTGTATCAACACATATGGTTCGTTTAGATGTCTATGCCGACCTGGATTTGAGCTTGATCCAAGAAATAACAAGACGTGTATTGCAAAATCTTGCAATCCGCCCTGTGTCCCTGGTCAAGGAGATTGTGTTGATGGGAGATGTCAATGTCATGAAGGTTTCGAGGGTATTTTCTGCGAAAGAGATGTAGATGAGTGTGCCGAGAGAACTCATAACTGCGAACAGAAGTGTGTCAATATTTACGGATCATTCCAATGCGCATGCTATGATGGATATAGACCGTCCCCTAGAGAACCTAATCGATGTGAACGTGTTGATTGCGTTCCTCCATGTGTTCAAGGTCAAGGTTACTGCAGAGATGGAATATGTGAATGTGTCAAAGGTTATTCCGGTCGTGCTTGTGAAAGAGATGTTGACGAATGTAGCGAAGGACGTCATGATTGCGAACAGAAATGTGTTAACACACCGGGCTCTTTCAGGTGTGCTTGCTATGATGGATATCGACCATTGGTTTCTGATGCTCGCCGCTGCGTACCGATAAGATGTGACCCCAGTTGTGTTCCTGGCCAAGGGGAATGTCAAAGCGATGTCTGCGTATGCAAAGAAGGTTTTACTGGGAAATCCTGCGAGAAGGATATTGATGAGTGTTTGGAAGGAACACATGGTTGTGAACACAATTGCATTAACACTCATGGATCTTACAACTGTACTTGTAGGGATGGTTATCAAGTATCTCTCTACGATCCTAAAAGATGTGAGCCAGTTAGATGTGATCCAGACTGTATTCCGGGACAAGGTGTCTGCATGAACGGTGTGTGCAAATGCCATGAAGGATTCACAGGGGAAAGCTGTGCTGAGGATATTAATGAATGTGAACTTCGAATCGACGGATGTGATCATATCTGCATTAACCAGTTCGGATCTTATGAATGTGCGTGTAATCCAGGTTATGATTTATCTCTAAAGGACTCCCGTACCTGTGTTCCTGGTGATTGTCTTGCAAACTGTGTTCCCGGAAAAGGAGATTGTGATATCTATGGTAGATGTATTTGTCGTCCAGGGTATGAAGGCCCCTACTGTCAACATGAGGCAGATGTCTGTTCATCGGGACATCACCAGTGTGAGCATATTTGTGTTAGCCTTCCTGGAAAGAAGCATCTTTGTAGATGCTATCCCGGATATATTGTTGATCCCAAAGATCCAAATCGATGCATCGTTTATGGTTGTGAACCACCCTGTGAAATCGGCCAAGGATTATGCGATTATGAGAGTAAGAAGTGCGTTTGTGAATCTGGATTCATGGGTGACCGTTGTGAGACAAATATCAATGAGTGTGCGGTGAATAATGGTGGATGTTCACACATCTGTGTGGATACACATGGAGCTTTTACATGCGACTGTCCTCCAGGAATGCAACTAGTCGAAAATAGTACTTTTCAGTGTGTTACCGAAGAGGGATACTGTGATCCACCATGCTATTCTGGAAGAGGTACTTGTGTCCGAGAAAACTACTGTAAATGCAAGGAGGGCTTTTCTGGACAGCAGTGTGAAAACATTCATGACGGATGTTTGGCCTTCAAACCCTGTGAACAAGAGTGTGTTAGTCTTGAAGGAGGGAGATTCGAATGCAGATGTTTTCCTGGATACATTCCAAGTCAACCGAACTTCTTCGCAACGCGGTGTGTACTTGAATGTCAGGAAGGTAAAAATTGTATCCATGGTCAGTGCTCAAGTGGGAAATGTATTTGTAAAGCTGGATATACTGGCGAAAATTGCGATAAAGATGTTAATGAGTGTCAAGATAGATCACGTTGTGAACAGCGTTGTATCAACACACCTGGATCCTATAACTGCGAATGCGAATCTGGTTATGCTCTTCAACCTGATGGCTATTCTTGCCGTCGTGTAGAAGTTCCAGTTGAAAAACCTCCGAAGTACTGTACTGAAGGAGTCGATTGTCTTAATGGAAAGTTTTTGAATGGTCAGTGCATTTGTAAATCTGGATATGCAGGTGAGTGTTGTGAAAGAGATATCGATGAATGCACTGGCGAAGCCGGCAGTAGAGCTCAATGTGAACAGATATGTATTAATACACGAGGCTCTTATGAATGTCAATGTGAATCTGGTTTTCAACTTCAACCGGATGGTTATTCATGTCGAAAAATCGGACTATCTGAATGTAAGGATGGGGTTAACTGTTTCCATGGATGCTGTTCAGAAGGGGAGTGTATCTGTCGATCAGGATTTACTGGCGATCAGTGCGAGCGAGACATTGATGAGTGTTCAGGAGAAACTGGTATTCGACCGCGATGTGAACAGAGATGTATTAACATTCTAGGATCTTATGAATGTGACTGCGATCCGGGATTTATTCTTCAACCTGACGGTTTCTCTTGTCGACGAAATGAAACTTCATCTAGCTGTCAAGACAGTTCAAACTGCTTCCATGGTGATTGTCTGAATGGTAGATGTGTTTGTCAACAAGGATTTACCGGAAATCAATGTGAAATGGACATTAACGAGTGCGAAGGTGAATTAGGAACTTATGCTAGATGTACACAAAGATGTATAAATACACTCGGATCTTACGAATGTGAATGCGAGCCAGGATATGAACTTGGACCGGATGGATACGCCTGTTTCAAAGTGGATTCTATCACTGAATGCAAAGATGGGGTAAACTGTATTCACGGAGTCTGTTCTGAAGGAGAGTGCATCTGCAGATCAGGATTTACTGGAGAAAAATGCGAGAGGGATATTAACGAGTGTTTAGGAGAAAACGGTATTCCACCAAAATGCGAGCAGAGATGCATTAATATTCCCGGATCTTACGATTGTGGTTGCGAAGCGGGTTACGTTCTCCAAACAAATGGATATTCTTGTAGAAGAGAGACTTATGCTCCCTCCAGACCTGTTCATAATTGTCGTGAAGGCTTCAATTGCTTCTACGGCCGATGTTCTAATGACTATTGTGTCTGTGAACCAGGATTTACTGGCGACCAATGTGAACGAGATATCGACGAATGTGCTGGAGAACTTGGAACTAAAGCTAGATGTGAGCACCGCTGTATCAATACACCAGGATCTTATAAATGTCAATGCGAATCAGGATACATATTGCAGCCGAATGGATACTCCTGCAGAAACTCAGAGCCAGTTCTTGAATGGCCGCTATACGATTGTCGACATAATGAGACTTGTATCTATGGAGATTGCGTGAATGGGAAGTGCTATTGCCGACCAGGATTCACGGGAGAAATGTGTGATAAAGATGTTAATGAATGCGAAGGTGAGATAGGATTCGTTGTTAGGTGTCAACAACGATGTGTTAATACCTTCGGATCATTTAGATGCGAATGTGAATCTGGTTATGAACTCCAAACTGATGGTTTCTCATGTGGAAAAGCTGCTTCTGATCCCGAATGTAAAGATGGATTTAATTGTATTCATGGAAGGTGCTGGAATGGGCAATGTGTCTGTCTTTCCGGATATACGGGAGAAAACTGTGATCGAGACATAGATGAATGTATTGGAGATGTCGGTGTTCAACACCAATGTGAACAACAGTGCATCAACAAACCTGGATCGTATTATTGCCAATGCTATTCCGGATACGAGTTGCAGCCAGACGGATTCTCTTGTCGTCGAGCTGACGTTGCCAACGAATGGACAGGTCATCACTGCCAAGATGGTGTCAACTGCATCTATGGGAACTGTGTCAATAATGACTGTATTTGTCAGCAAGGATTCGCTGGTGATAGGTGTGATAAAGATATCAATGAATGTGTTGGAGAAATGGGAAGCGAATCAAGATGCGAACAGATATGCATCAACACGCATGGATCTTATGAATGTCAGTGTGAAATTGGATATGAACTGAAATCTAATGGATACTCTTGCCGACCGTCTCAAAGCGTTTCAAACTGCTTAGAAGGTGAGAACTGTTTCTACGGTCGGTGTATGGACGACAGATGCATTTGTGAATCAGGTTATACAGGTAGCAAGTGTGAAAGAGACATAGATGAATGCAGTGGTGAACTAGGAATTCGAGTTAGTTGTGAGCATCTTTGTGTCAATACGCATGGCTCATATGAATGTCAGTGTCATCCAGGGTATGACCTACAATCTGATGGTTTCTCTTGTCAGCCTGGTGGAGGTAAAAACCGATATCCTGGAGGATGTTTAAATGGTGGAATAAGTTTGGAATGTGGTTGTAAATGTCCAGTCGGTTTCCGGGGGTCAAGATGTGAAGAGGTGGTCGATATCTGCAAAGAGAAAAATCCCTGTGAGCACATCTGCTATAACAAATCGGTACGCCTATAAATCTCTAAATTACTACTTTAATTTGCCTTATTTAAAATATTTTCCAATTATTTTTTTAATAAAAGGCGCAAATTTTAGAACATTTTTCATGAAAAGAGATGTGAATTTGGAATAATTAAAATGAAGTGAGCCTTACAGTTTAGGAGGAAAATTACGCAATGTCTTCAACAGTTGTACTTGAAGGCTTACACTGTCCGAAAGCTCCAAGAACTGTCTTTAGTTTTATTAGTTTTATTATTAGTTTTAGGCAGTTTCTTCATTTTAAAATATTTAATAACTTGAACTACATTTTTGCGTGCAGTAGCTATTTTGGAGCCAAATCTTTCACAAAAATCAATTTTTACCGGAAAATAACATCTAAGAAGAGAAAGGGATAAAAAATGATCAAAGAGAAGTACATCATGAGGTCAGCACGTGAGTCTTTATTTAAATTCTGGAAGCCATTAGTTGTTAGCTTTCTCACCTCGAATTATTGAAATGTTCCAAAAGTCAATTTTGTAGTATGAGTACTGAGTTTCTGGTCGAATGCCTGTTTGCTGACTAGTTGACCTAATTGAAATTGTTAGTGATGTCACCTTGATTCGTTTATGTCTTCTTAGAGCCATAGATAAGATTACCAAGGACCTTTTAAACATTGCCGCGTGGAATTTTACAATTTCTGACTCATTAAATGGATTTACCTTCTCTTCATAGAATTCATGTTTTATTTGAAACCATGCAAGATGCCCACATGAACTGGAAGCAGCCCACGTTCAGAACTGGGACAAAATCCCAAAATGAAACTACACTAGAATTACATAATTCCTCCTTCTTCCAACTCCTAAATGAAATTATCTCTTTCAGGCTGTCATCTCTGCGAATTTAGAGAGGATATAGGTCCAGATGAAAAACGAATATGTGGGCGTCTTAACCCCTTTTACTGGGATTCCCAAATAAGAATTACTTAATTTTAAAAAAACTTGTATCTACCCGATGTAGGCGTCATTCTGGATTCATTTTGATGAATTTAATGACATTTCACCATGCTCTTTCCTATAAATGACTCTCAAACTCGTATTCTGCTAAGTATCTCTACGTATTATACGCCTGCTGACTCAACTCTATCCTACCTATCAATTGTTAATCAATGAACAAAGATCGCGAAATCGGTCAACTGCCTTATGATGACTCATTTTGCCTCACTTAGTACTGACGCCTTCTCTTTCTTTACAATTCTTCCCTCTACTCCTTCCTCCTTTCCCATCTCACTCATTACCAACTGTCCAGTAATCATTTGTCCAACCAATCTCGTGGTCTTATTATTCGAGAAGGGCTCTTGTAGCCTTCTAGCCTTTGGAAGACCACTAGTTCTTTGAGAGGATATCCAGGCTTATTTTGTCTGGCTCTTAAAGTGGATCTTTCGGATTTGGGCTACTTTAGAAGCGTTTTCTAACAATTCATCTTGGTTAGAGGCAGTACCATAGAGATTCCCGGTAGGGAAACTCGAATTTTGTCAATACGTTTGTTTGCTAGTCATAACCAGTGTAGTCAACCATTCTAATCACTGGAAGATCACGGATGAATATCTAATCCTTGACATATAAAACTAATTCCTTTCTTCTTATCGCCTGAGGCTTTTCATTTTATATCTTTGGCAAAAATATCTCATTTGCCTTCTTACAAAGCATGTATTGATCTCAGTTTCTACCTTCCTTGTCATGAGGTCCAAACGGCGATCAAATACTAAATTTCCAAATATAATGCTAATAACTTTAACTTTATAAAACTTGTCTATTATTAGTGGCTCATTATATTTAACTGATCAATTATTTGGTCCCCTTAAACTGACCTTCAAATATATATAAATTAGTGACTATGATGATTACTCACATGGATAAACCAGGCATATATCAAGTTTTCGTTTTCTTTCTCTCTTGGATAGGCGCAAAATATCCAAACATTGTATCAGGACCATTGGTTTAATGCAAATACAAGGTACCATATTGATTCACCACTCAGTCGAGCTTTAACTGCTTAATAGACCTTCTTCTGTGAATCTGTGAAGAATTTACTCCCCTAATTATAATATGCCAGTGTTTTATGCCAATTTTGTGTTTTTTGTCAAAAATTTCTATTAGCTTATCCTCTTCTAAAATCTTTATAATTCTCGTCGATCCTCTGAAACTGATAAATAACAATGAACCCAATCCACAACGAGTCCACTATCCTCAATTTTCCTCTCGATGTTTTGTTTTGTTCCAATAAATCTTCCTCACTATAAACTTTCTGTTTCTCTATTTTTACATGGTGAGGATGGTAACAATGATTGCTTAGATTAACGGTACTCTATCGACCCTAAAATACGTAACAAGGCCTTCTCCTCTATTGACCTATGCTCTTAGCTATAAAAATATGTTTCCCTTTATTAATAATAAAGTTAATATTCAATATACTATTGGGACTAGCGATTGCATAGCTGCAGCAGAAGGAAATAGTTTGGGAAAGGAGTAGGCTGATTTGGTCCATGAGATTCTGGATAATTACTCTTTTAGCCTGAAGAACGTATATTGCTGCTTTTGTCAAACGACCTTTTGAAAGTGTTCACAATGAGTTCGATATTAAATTTAATGATGGCATTCTAATTTACAGTGTTTTAACCGTCCTTGTCTTTTGTAAAACTTTGATTAAACACAGAATAAAACGTTTTTTCCACTTCGCCGAGTTACGCAGTCTATTCTCACATCAAAAAAACGACTCAGCGAGTAAATGTACCTCGTTAATGTTTACCACATGAATTTCCTTTTGCGTCTGTTCATTAGATAAAAATATTAAAAATATCAACAGCTTGAAAATCCCTTATAGTGACCTTGGGATTTATCAATGGTTGCCTGCCGATATTCCGCCCCTCCGTGCATGACTCATCGCTCGGTCTTTAAACCAATTATTAATTGGAGCACTCATTTAGTACTTTTTCTGATATTTTGGCGAAAATTAAGTTTACTAGTTACAAAGCAGCTATGCTGTCTTAATATGAAAACTTATCCACTAAATTTATCTCCTTTCTATTTAGTGGAAGTGGAGTTCGTAAGGACATTTGCTGAACTAGTCTTCTCAGTCCTACACTGATCTTCTAACCTAGGGCCGCTGTAGTACAATACTCTTGTTCACTGTATTTTCCTGTTTTTTCTACATTTCTTGCTCCCAGAATAATCGAAAACAGATTATTGAATTTTAATTTATACCACAAATATATTTGGCGGATCGACGCCTCTTAATAAAACTGTTCATATTACCTTTAAGACCATTTTTTCTATTTTCAAATCAGGACGGCGGCTATATGTGTGGTTGCTATGATGGATACGAATTAAATTCCGACGGAAAGACCTGCGGCATTCCAGTTGAATGCAACCCACCCTGTACCAACAACGGCCATTGCTTCCGCGGGAAGTGTATTTGCCCTAGCGGTTTTCGAGGAGTCAGTTGTGACGAAGATGTCGATGAATGCGCCATGCCTGCAGTAGTACATGGATGTGCTCATGGATGCAGGAATACCTATGGATCTTATGAATGCATTTGCCCACAGGGATATATTCTTATGACAAATAAGAGAACATGCACCGTAAGCTAATTTCATACTATATTCAGTTTAAAGAAATGGTTTGTGACCGTTACGAAAATCGCTGGTGTATCTCAGCAACTAAGCCTGTGGAAAGATGAGTAATTCGTGACATTTTAGGCGACAAGTTTGACAGGGGAAAGTATTTTCAAACAGTTATCTTGGTTAGAAGAATTCGTTTTCTTTAACCAGTATAGTTGATCATGCCATGTTCAGTGCGAATCGATGAATGTTGTGACCGTGGTCTCTAATATTGCGGATATTGAATACCATGAAGTGTGATTGATTCATAGGGATATCTAGAAGATATAACTTAAAATGTTAGCATTTTGTTGTTCTGATGAAATATTTTTATGAAGATTTACACAAAGAAAAATGGTCATTAATTAGTTTGCTACACGTGACTTATAATTGGAAATGATGCATCCAAAATATGGGTGAATGCGTCCAATAGGTCGATTTCTGCTACAGTAAATTTGGTGGAGATATCGCTTATTATTAAAATATTATTTTAGTAAAATCGGTAATACTGCCGCAATTATTTGGACAAATAGGATTCCATTATTATGTAGTCTTGATATTCCAGCTTCATTTGATTGATGATAATTTTCGTCCCTTTTCTTATGTTTAGTTGTTTATTATCCACGGCGAGACAAGGAGAACTAAACAATTTTGCATGGTGAGAAGACATCTGAGCACAGAAAATTAAAGCATTAAAATGTAAGTTAAGGAAAGATGAGTGGGTGAAAGTAGAAAAAGTGAGCATCGAAAGAATGCTACAAAATCAGAGTTTGTCTTCAGATTGCACCCTTATTTAGTCCACTACTTCATGTCCTAATGTTCCGACCTTCAAGGTTCAGGGTTTGTCCACTGTTTACTGACTTTATATTCTTGGAGTCTAGACCGTTTCCAGTGAAGCAGCAAAATGGAACATTTTTTCTTCAAATTCTTTAATTTAATAAGACTGGACTCATAATTGTTGAAGTTTGTTATATATCCATTCAAATAACTGAAAAATTTAATCGATAACCAATTTTTATTTTGAGGCTAGATAGTTTTGATCATTCATGATTACCGCCGCACCAAAATCCATCGATTATCACTCTTAACTTTCTTCATGGTTTTGTTTCTTTATAAATGACCCGTATACGATTTTAACTCACATAGATGTAACGTATCTAAATCTAGCATTTTATTCTTTATCTAATGTGTGATAGGTTTTTGTCCTTCCGGTTCCTTTTTTAATTAATGATTGAGGCGATAAATTGGGGTCATCAATTATCTTAATTAACTCTTGTCTGATGGATTATTTTTACAAATTTCTCTTTAAGCTTAGGAGTAGTGAAAGATTGCATAAGAGCCGGTAGTTATGACCTGTCAGCTACCCACACTTACGATCTTGGTTCTAGCTAACTGTCCAAATCCTGGGATTCTTGGAAATAAGACAAGATTTTTTCTTGAGTTCCTGGTTTGAGATTTTAGTGAGTATTAAAATCAAGCGAAGCCTATTGGGTGAAAATTTATTTGGACGTACGGGTTTTCATTCACTTATAACACTATCAAGTTTACCTAATTCTCACAAGGTTATGCTGATTAACCTCATTGTAAAAATCAATACTGAATAGTTGCCAATATCAGATATGCGTAGTAACATATGCAATTCCAAATGAAAGCCCTTTCTTTTAAGTCGGTTTGTGAAATACACATTTACTCTAACACGTATTTCTCGCGACTTCGAAAAAGAGCTACATTTTTTTGATAATATGAACATTGCAGTAGTTTAATTGATATGAACATTTTCGTTTCGTTTAAACGCGCCGAAAATTGGATGCTTCTAATCGTGGTCGAAAGTAGTATATACCCAAGAATTTTAAATATCTAGGAAGCCCTAAGTTTGAAATACTAAAATTTTGGTTTCTTTATAACCACTAAATTTATATATGCTGAAGTAGTTATTTGCGAGAATACTAAACCATTAACAGGTAAACAATATAACCATCCAAATAATATATTCATACTGATCATAATTACTATTATTTTATTGCGTTTCAGCCGGTTGCATCCTCAATCGAATGCGTCCCTCCCTGTCGAAACGGAGGAATCTGTCAAAGTAACAATATCTGCTCGTGTCCCAGAGGGTTCGAAGGTGACGATTGTTCTAAGGACATTGATGAATGCACCAAACTATCACCATGTGACCCCGAATTCGGATCATGCATTAATCGAGTCGGTGGATACGAGTGTATCTGCCTGCCCGGTTACATTCTCCTTCTAGATGGCAAACACTGTATTGAAGAATCGCGAGCAAGGCAAGCTCCACATCTTATATTTCGTGGTGTAGGGACAAAGGGGATTACTACAGGCACCCAGCAGAAGATAGCCCCACGAACAGAAGTTAAAGGAGCTTCCTCGTTGACGCATCGGCAACGTCGTAGGTTGAAGAATTAATCCCATTTATTTCCAACTTCCTTCCCCTCCTCCACTTTCTATAATATAGAAATTTGGATGAGACATTAAATTTTCTCCCAAATCCCTCTTTGAGATGACTATAGGACTAAATTATGTAGTTGCATTTTGAATGTATCTTCCTTCGGCCTGTGCCTTTCTGAACTATAATACTATATCCAAATAACCCTGTTATGTAAAGTTTATTAATTCCAAAATCCTTATGAAAGTAGTAATTCAAGATTTTCTGGTTGTTTTATTATTTTGTTTTTTGGCTTATCTTTCATATAAATTTTATTAATCTTTTTCAATTTATCGTTACTTTAAATTAATTGTAGTTGACTATTTAAACAAATCTGAATTTTAAAGATAAAACGCCAACGGAAATTAGAAGAGGAAGAATTGTCAATATTGTCTAGGCTGAAGACTCACTTACGATAATCGAGCCTTGCTCGTTTGGTAACATAGGTTTAGTTTATCAAGTATTACTATTATTTATCATATAAAAGTACTGAATTTTACAGTAGTTTCGGCGTCTTTCCCTAAAAATTAATCAAATTGACGTCTTTTGATATAATCAACCTGTCAAATGGGTAATATATGTTGAAATAGTCTGTCAATGAATAGAGTCCTGAAAACATTTAATGACTAGATCATCGAGCAATATTCATGTTTTCAAAATTGGTGATTAAACAAACTTTTCAAGTTAGTCTTTGGATCGCAGTGTTATTAGTCGACTCATCAGTATCAGGTTTCAGCAACATGTGAAGATTCCACCAGTTTTTTAACTATGATATCCTATGGTATGCAGTGGACACATAAGGACTCATATCTCTGCGCGTCCTAATTATAAGTTTATAATTGCTAATCAATGAACAAAGGACGCGACACTCGCCAACTCCCTTATCTTATATAAAAATGCCCTTTTATCACAATCACTCAGAGCTGATATTTTTTGACTGGCTTTTCGATTCCCAATTTCTCCTGCTTCCTCCCCGTTGCCCCTCTCGTTCATTTCAAATTGTACAAAATATTTGAGGTCCTACTTAACTCTTGTAAAAGACTATTTTATTCAGTTTGGACTTTAGGAGGATTATTCTTTTCGTAAGGGTAATTCCAAGCTTAATTTGGTCGAACTATTAAAATAGTTTTACATTTTATGGGCATTTTACGTAAAATTGTATTATTTTAATTCTTTTTTAACAAATTAATGGTCTATCAATCAGTCAATACGTAATCAGAACCCTTTGCCAAAACTTTTCCTGTTCAGGTCTTTGTGATTTTCTTAGTCCATTTGATCAAAATGCAATTTAGATAAGGGATTCTGACCATTAATAAAACCCTTGTTGGGAGAAGGGAAAAATGAAATTCGAAGATTTCGGTCGTGAAACTGGGGGTTTATATTAAGCATTAGTTACAGTCTTCCCGACTATTTTTTAAGTAATCCTTAAGGTGTAAGATATTTGTGAATATTTCTTATAGTTTTAGCAAAGATGTGATGGGGACTGAACAAAAATTACACTCGATTTTGATTTAAAAGTTTTAGGGTGTGCATTGGCTTTTTCTATCAGTGTTCCTCATATCATAAACCAGTTCAAATTTGTCTGATTTCAAAAGTTTACGTCTAGGCTTACCCAAGTTTAAAAAAGACGTGGTGGTACCATTCATATCTTTAGTGTTACTCAGCTCATCTTGCTGATAATTTCCAATTATGGAGACTCTTTCGAGTGCCTTTGTTGAGAGTTGTCACGCTCCTTTTACCATCAATAAAGCTCGATATTACAATTTTTCGAAGAGAAGAGAGAGAAAACACGCATGTCAATTGGACACTTTATCAAATTCAATTATGACCTTGAGACAATTCCAATATAAAATTGGGACAGTAATATAAAGTTCATGAATAAAAAAGAAAGATTAATAATTACAATGTTATTTTCTCGAGGAGAAATATTTAATAAATATTTTTCTTTCCCTAATAAAATGTTTTCATCTTGACAACACCTATTTATTATTTAAATAAGATCGATATATTGCTTTCTGAAAGTTGGGGCTTTGATCTAATTACCGAGGCTATCGAATCATAAATATGCCTTTCTAATGTGCGCAACTGCGGCATCAACGGTTAATGACAGTTGCTGTTCGAAATGTTGACGGACATGCTTAATTGGACTTTAGCGAATCGAATACCGATTAACCAAAATTCGATTTTTCGAATTACTGCTTGGTAGAATTTTAACCACAATGGTAAATTTAATTTTTGGATGATCGTGACTAAAGACTACCTTACCTATCGTCTTATATATTTGTAATTGTATATATTAAAGTTTAAATGACATTGAAGAGGTCAAAGGAAAAAATTTTGAATCGTTCGTCTTCATTTATTTTTTCAGTTATTTTAAGAGAATGATCGCGTTCTAGATATGATTTGTGCATAGTTTTCAATAAACTACTCACTGAGATGGGGAGAGAGACAAATTGGCGGATTTACTTTTCGAGACCACGAGTTTTACATTATTACTATTGTAATTAGGGTCTGTTTATTTAAAAACGCTTACCTTTACAATTCAGAGAGCATTAAGTAGCAGCTTAACTTTGAAGGAGAAAATTGTGGTAGACGTTGGTTTTCGAGGACAAAGGTTAGCATACATTTACATTTTCATAATCTCATTCATTCACGGCCCATCAAGCTCAAAAGATCGAATGGTGGTTCTACTCCCGTCCTTAGATTTGCTGAGCCATTTGTTAGCGTAGATGAGTGGCCGTAGGTCACACGAATCAGCATGGCAAAGTTAATTTAAAATAAACATTTTCACAAATATGCTAGAGAAACTGTGACCTTGATCTTCGCACTTCAGTCTTTGCATCAACTTGAACATGAACAATGATTCATCGCACGTTCTTGAACATTTAGGAATTTAGATATCTTTATTGTGGGTTAATATTTATCGTCTTGTATATATAGACTCAGAAAACTGAGATACGTGCGCTACGAATTTTGGACAGAATCAAACTTCCGATTTGCATTACCGAATATTAGATTGGTCGTTCTGCGTTTTATCCCTAGGATGATAATTTTCAAAAGAAAAGTGTATTTAGGGAAAAAATTACTAGGCAAT
Organism: Hymenolepis diminuta; assembly: GCA_900708905.1. Taxonomy (NCBI): domain Eukaryota; kingdom Metazoa; phylum Platyhelminthes; class Cestoda; order Cyclophyllidea; family Hymenolepididae; genus Hymenolepis; species Hymenolepis diminuta. Next base: position 647,022 of record CAADRB010000043.1, on the reverse strand, counting down.
ACTGAAGTACCATCCGACAATAGGTCGAGGTATACTTGGTCTCTAATGCCAAGCAACCAGAAAACAGTGTGTTTTCTCCCGAAAATTTCCCATTTTCCCTCTTAAATAACCTTAATACTTGATTAAAACAGGTTAGATCAAACTGGGAGAAAAATATAAGCCCTCTGCTGTTGCTGCTAATGTGTACTTTTTCCCTGAATAATCGGCTGTCACCTTTCGGAGCTTATTTTGGGATTTGCTAGTTTCGGAGAAATATCACATTTAAAGATCGCTCTATTGTTATTTTGGGCACACTTTTTATGGAAGTTAGACTAATGGCTGTTGCTAAAAACAGTAGGCCACAGTTCCCAGATCAAGATTGGGGAGTTGAGAGTGTGGATAAAAAATCACTGAATAATCACAGTGAGGAATCGACATCGTAGGAGAAAGATGGGAGGGGAAAGAGGATAGAGGATACCAGAATGATGAAGGTTAGAGAGAGATAATCTGGAGATGTATATCTTTGATGTTCACAGTAGATGATCAGAACTTGAAGGGAGTAAAAAGTCCGATGTGGATCTTCAGCAGGGGATTATGACAAGTATGAGAGCAGAGGTGTTCAAAGTCTAATGTGGTTTAATGTGGCACGGAAAATACGGCTACAAGAACATTGGAAATCTGCTTGAGGAATAATTTCATGAAACATATTAGGAGTCATCCCTCATAGTCATTAATTTTCATAGCTGAATCAGTTTATCTAAGTGTACTGGATAACATGCCTCATTCTATTTTGGATGGTGGTAGAATCAAGATTTATCCCAACTGAATAAGTGGCTAACAGTTGTACTATAATAAAACAATATGAAGTATCAGAACGTAATGAATTGCAATAGATGGCGCAGAAGAATGCATGAAAAGTACTTTTCGCATGAATGTGTACAGACACCAACTGCCACGCTGGCTAGGGGATTATGTGGTTTCTTAAATAAGGGACGGAAAAAGGTCACTCTGTAGTCGATTGGGACAAATCCCCCTATTCTTTCCCCAGCTATGTAACCATGTGTCTACTTGCCCAAATAATACATTGCATACTACCTTTATAAATCTAAGGACATATTAATTAATTTACAGAAGGAAGAGAGAGGGGTGTAAAGTATGGCTATTTCTTAACTGAAAATCAGCCTTTTTTCATAAACATGTGTTAGGATTGATGTCTCTGACCTTCGCACCTCTAAGATACCGCAAAAATTAATTGCAGCTAGAGAATCATTTTAAAACGATTAAAGGATATTTTAGATGCTTTTAGTAAATTTTATTTTGTGTTCATTTGCTATTTCATTATTACATCTTTCACACCAGTTTTAATTTATTTGATATCGGAATAAAGAGCATAGGTCAAAATTGCACAAGTTGTAGAATTGGGTGGAAATACCGTTTCCAACTTCACGGTTGTATAGCCTTTAGCAAGTAGTTATCTTAGAAGAGATAGCCCATCCTACATTAGGCAAAACTAAAGATTTCTGAATGGAAAAGTGAGATGAATATTATCTAAAAATAAACATTTATAGAAAATGATTAGGGCTAAATCATTTATCTTAAATAACCCCTATAGTAGGTTCAATTAATTACGTAATGCTGACAATTTCTTCTTTGATTGCAGAAATTCAAATAAACTGTAGTTCTAACCATCCCATTTTCGTCGTGCGCGGTTAGCTGTAATTTCTGTAAGCATAGAGTTAAATCGTGTGAAGGGCAAATATATTAGGAAAAGAAAGATTTTTTGGACGCAAGGAAATACATGTTGGCAAAAAGCCTTATTGCTTTCAGGTTTCAGGTCACCGAATTCAACTTCTTCCAAAAGCGCACTTTTGTGGTTGATGCAGCTTATTTTAGCGTTTAAATTCTGGAAAATGAAGAGGACTTAAAATTGTGACTTCTCTAGGTCACATTAAAATTCAAAACATACGGAATTGTTTGAAGGGAAAGTAAATAAAATGGATTAACTTTTAATTCACATTTAATTGGTTTTTTCAAAATTCGGTCTTGACTGGCCTGGGTAGACATGGTGGAAACAGGATGTACTTGCTAATGATATCATGGTAAGATTATAAAGTAGTTCAGTAGAACTAATTTAGGAGCCAGAGCGGGATATCGGATCTTAACAGAACCTAACAGGAAAATTAGAATAAAAAAGTTCAATGGAAGATTAAGGTTTATTTTAATGTTAGGGGAAAGGGAGAAGCAAGAGAAAAGTAAGCAAAGAATTAGAAATTAGGAGAGCAACGAGTAAACTTCAATACATTGAGATGTGTCAAGGTTGTAGTAAGCAGATCAAATTGACGTACCGTAGGAAGCGTGACCCAAATGTCCTTATTAAGGCACATCATATAGACAAGGCAAGTTTATATGAAATGGCATAAAGTCTAAAGATGTGTGAAAGATGAGAATAAGGACCAAAGAGCATAGTGAGTTCAAGGAGTGAGAGGAAGTGAGAGTCATGAAAATGTGTATGTGATCTAGCCACATTGATCTCCCAAGTTCCGCTTTCCTACTGATCTCCACTCTGCACCAATGTTACCTGCGTGCTGACATATGTGCTTCCGTAATGACGCTAACTAGGTTGCTGACTTAGCAAAAGACCTGGAGCTTACAGTATGCGAATTTGAATAGACTATTTTATGTTCTTGATAAGTCCGATGAGCAAACAATAAAAAACCACCATATGACTATATGGAAAGAGCCAAAGAGCACTAGTCAAAATGTGAGTTCTTCGAGAATGCTGCAATTACACTGGAATGAAAGTGAAAAGCGTTATTGACAGAAGTCTGAATAGCATATAAATTATTATTTTTCTTTATTATCATAGTTCATATTGGGTGAACTATACATTAATGTAAACAACATGTGAGATCGTCTTACTTTCCCCACCTCTGGATGAGAAAAGGATTTGAAGTGTTAGGATCGACCGTCTTAATTAAGCAAGGGTCCATAACCATCTGACTTAGGCGATAAGAATATGCTCAGTAATCCATAGGACGAAAAACGAATTTTGAATTTTGTAACGTTAATTGAAGACCGCTCAACCTGCGTCTACTTAAGCCTTTTAGACTTTTCTTTTAGCCGATTTCAGTTATTTTCCCAAAATGGAAATTCGTAAAATTTTTTTACGTTGCCGTGAAGTTATAGTTATTGACTAATAATCTGCGGATTAATAGCAGTTTTTATTATTGAAAATGAAGTGAAACTATGAATTATTCACTGTGCCTTTCAGATAATTCCCTGCCCCACTGAAGGGAAATGTTTTCTACCAGAAACAGGGAAGAAAATAGTAATCTCTCTAGGTTTATTAGCCACTACGCTTGGCTCTACCCCTCTCTGGAAAAAATACACATTTTTTGAAGGTCTTAAAATGATATGTTCCTCTCGTTCCTGTCATCTAACTCAACTCAAAGTTCTCTCCATTTTCCTTAATTTTTAGTATGTCAGATTTCCTCTTTTCTAATGCAGAATGATAATTAGCTCTGAAAAAACGAATTAAGCAAAGGCGATTACGATGAGATTTAGTCATTATCATAAAAAGACAGAAACACATTTATCATTCTGATTCCCTATCTAAATATCTATGCATCATGGAAATGCCACGGAGAATTTTAAATGAAATAGAGCTGTCTATTATTCTGTGCCGAATGAATTGCAGATAAAGAAGGAGAATTTGTTTAACCGCTATTGACATTTATTTTACATTGCATATTATTTAAAAATATTGGATATTAAAATTTCGTTATTTTAACCAGGTTTTTTATTGAATTAAATGTTTCTGTTACGACGAACTAAAAGGATATAGATTTCGTGGAGGTTGTTCGCCACCTAAAATATCGGTCTTCTTTTAACTATTTGATGTTGATCTGTTCTGCTAGTTTATAATTAAAAACTATACAGAGCGGAACATGGCCCCATTTCGGAGTAGAATTTTAACTTTCAGAAGAAATTTTTTTCCCCCATGAAAGATCGCAAATCAAACAAATACTTTGAATTCAACAAATCATTAAATAGCTGTCACTCATATCTGACCGATAATGCATTTTCCTTAATGGTTTGCGACTTTGATTTTAACTTCTTTGGAACTAAAGTACCTGAAGGGAACACATCTTCACTAGATCACATTCTAGTATATTATGTCGGTTACAATTAATTAGAGAGACAAACAAGATGGACTTGACGACAGGGGGAAATCAATGAAACTCTGATCGTCGTGTCAAAAATTGACAATGAGGACCTGAATATCACACTGCCCACAAGTAGTCGCTTTCATTGTAAATATTTCATAGATAGGAGTGACATTCTACTTAATATGCGTCCTACTTATATGTTATTTCAGCTTACTTCTAGAAACTCTATTTTATAAGATGATTTACTTTCACTATCGCTTTTAATTTGACATTCCACTGGTAAATTTAATGAATAACGATTCATCTTGAATGGACTCTAGAAATCTCTGCCTTGTCAGAATCATGTCAGATCTTATCATCAGCTAGTATTTTGGGTATCATAAGGCAATTTATCTGAACTGGTTGAATTTGGTGAACCTCAATGTGGAAGATAAATAACGTATTCGTATCTCGTTCTTATCTTGTTTAAATAATCAAATTACTACGACAAATTATATATCAAATCAGTTGGGTTTCCTTGATTAGATTGTACGACCGATTTAATCGAGAGATTAATTAGCCCGCCCCAGAGCAAATGGGTTATCATAATCAATGGTCATAGCCAGAGTTGAAACTTTCAGGTCAAAAAACGAAAAATTGTAGTAATTTTCTTTGAACGTATTGCATTCTAAATGCTCCACATTATAAATTTTGAACCACATGTTAATTGAAAGTCTTTTTGGCAAAATTATACCTACTCTCGGATGCTTGCTTAGACCGAGTTCAATCAAGGCATTTCACTTCCCTCCCTTCTCACGAGGCCAAAACGAATCTGTTGAATATCAGTAGTCGATGTTAATTTGCCTCTGTCCCGTGATAACTCAACAAATTTCCCAGAATAACAAATTCAAGAGCGGAATCGGACAAATAACAATTGAATGAAAGAGGATATTAAATATTGAAATAGCAGTTTTAAGCCATTTCAACGGAAGACTATTGCTGGGCAAAAATTCCAAAGAAAATCAAAAAGAATTTACATTTAAAGAGGCTCTGTGTAGTTTATATCAAACGGTAGTGCAATCATCCGATGACACCTGGTATAGCAGAATTCTGTGTAAATAGAATAATTCATCCTTTTTTGCATACTTCTTTTAAGAAATACCAATGAATAAAGGACTGAACACTAAAACAAAATAAATAGCTTTCTGGTACAACCATTGTGAAAATAATAGATGTGAAGGAATCGCGTGTATAATTAATAAAAGAAAAGCTTGGATGCAGATAGCAGCCAAACAGCTCTTCCAACCTCAATTTCAAATATCTTGGAATTCAAAATCATTCACATTTTTGAGTGGAAGTGAAAAGAAAGGGAGGCTACACTATACTAGAGTAGGCACACATTTTCTCATATTTTTCCTCCTGAAGTCCTTACTGATTTATGTGTCGATTTTGTATCTATTAAGAAAATGAATAAGTTTTAAGAAAGTGGACATTGTATTGGCAACTATCCTAATCTAATACATCACTGTTTGAAATGCGGATTTTGAATTTTAAAATGTGGCGTTTACGCTCAGTTTAAACAAATGTAAATACTTTCGCATAAAAAACGATTTAAATCAACATATAATTTGACAAAATTTTAGGAAACATTAAGGAATCAATCCTTCTTGTATTACCTCAGACTCATGTGCACTGTTTCATTCCTTACCCTCGTCCAGTATTTGTTCTTTAGACCGATTTCTCACCCACTGTTGTCATCTTGTGTCTGGGTGGCATGTTGATGTTTCTCATTCATAGTAGTAGTTGAATGATTTATGTGATTTCATAATTTTCAAGTAAAACTGGGCTGATCCTGTTCAGAGTTCTCTATGCATTTCTGCTTTTTGCTTCTACACTAATTCTGCCATTATTGCAGAGCTTAGATTATATTTTAACAACCATCTATACATCCTATTTGGATAGACAAACTATTTCATCGTGTATTTTTGCTATATTTACCTATCATTGAATAGAGGTAGCTTATGTATCTCAGAATTTGAGTAGTAAATATTGCATTTATCATGTTACTCTTAACTTCCAGTAATCTCCATCAAACAAGATAGGGAGGCGACAAGAGTGCTACAATCAAAGTTAATTGAAATGAACCAGAACGAACATTGAGGTGAGATATGGAGAAGTTACAGAATGGTGGGACTTTGAGTGTGTTTTATAGCTCAGTTAGAGAATAGGCGCAGAGACAAGCTAGACTAAAGTTACGGGTCCTATGGTGGAAGGATCAAACATGAGGCTGGAAAAAGCGGTCCTTGCAAGGAGTTCGTAGTAAGTGATCAGAACTTAACTGGGTCAAATTTATCATGCAATTGAGATCACAACTTGCCCTCGATTATTCACTTTATTTAATTGTGAAAATACTGCAGGGATGCTTCCCCTTGATGGAGGGTGGTAAGGATTTTTATTACTGCCATGGGAAATAAATAAGCAAATATTAGACAAACAAAGCACTTCCTTTTTATCATTCATCGAGATATGGATTTTTGTTCATTAACAGTTACATGGACCTTATTACCCTTTTTCGTTTAAGAATTATTTATTTGCGACATTCAACGCTATGGATCGAGTCTATTTATTCAATAAAGGATGTGTGGAAAAAAATTACGTCAAGGCACTTCCTTTATTATTTTAAAATCCAAAAATTCTTCGTTATGTTATATCAATATTACTGTTACTACTCATGTAGCATATGTTTTGATTATGAGAATGTATCTGAATATGCAAAATAACAAAACAGTATTGATTTAAAGTCAATTATTGTCATTTGTCCTAAGCTCGTCCATTTATGGTAATGTCGACTTCAGGCTATGCTTCAACATGTCAAAATGATGACCCACTCACCTTACAGCGACTTCTTTACATTCCTTATATAAAGTATCGGATGATGTATATGAATGTAAATGTGTGTGAAGTTCTAGTAATACTTCACCGAGTGTAACACACCCGTTTATATTCATTTCCACCTACAGTACTATTGTTGTGTACTATTCCAATTCTCAATAAATTCTTATTGTTTATCAATACTTTGGCGAGCTGAAGTCAGTTCGTGGACACTCTGTTATTACTAGTGAAAGCTTAGTGGGATTAGTCAAAATGCACCATTTGTCGTCACTATCAGTTTCAGCTCAGGAGAATAATAATGAAATTATGATGTTAGGAATATACCTTATTTGAATTCTGGAAGTATTAAATTGTCCAATTTCTCTTAAGGGGTTCAATTCAATTTGTAATATCTTAATGCACCAAATCTCAGTTTTTATAATTTGATGCTCAGGTTTTTTTGTCTGAGTTCAAGTTTGCAATATTCAGAGATCGTTAATTAGTTAATTTATTTGAATGATTAGTCATGCCACTTTGATTCACTTGTAACAACTTATTAAAGAGAAAATAAGGCATTTTAAGCAAAGGAGAGGTTACTAGAGTTCACTCGAAGTGCATGCCGTATATTGAACCCCTTTCAAATTTTCGGTTATCTTTTAACACAAAATCCTACTCGGCATTCTTTAATAGCTTGGATTAACGATTGTCGATTGAATTCTTTATGTCTCTTATTTATAACACATTATAAATTTGAAAAATAACCGAACCCACACTTTGTTAAGTTCAACATGCGCAGTTACCTAACAGGGATAGCCAAACCACAGTCGAAAGTTAGTAATGGCGAAAAATATGTACGGAATTCAGGTAAATAAATGCGATAATCAGTGCATTTACAAAAAGTGCGTCAAAATGAACAACGATTCATTATTCATGGATTATTCGACCTTCTGGATTCATAAAAATAATCTGGCAGTCCTGATAAATGCAGTGACTAGATCCTCTTGCTTAATATATTTCGATTGTTATCGACAATATCTAGGCCAAACGTCAGGAAAGCGTTGACAACAAACAGACCAATTGCTACACACATTTCATCAATGCGATTAGTGGATTTAGACAGCGCTGTGAGTTCCAGTCTTCAGCACTCTCTGAGCCTATCCTTCCCTTATCAACTTCGATGAGTCAGCCGCAGATTAGAACTGCATTTCAGTAGATTAATTGGACTATTAATTGTTGTGTCCTGTCATCAACTAAATACTTTATTGTTTAATAATCTCGAATTCTCACAAATAAGCTATTTTAAGAGTCCGGCAGAGTTTGGCTTAGGATCATACTCTTTCAAAGATGATGGTATTCTTAAAGACAAACAGCAAAGTGAGAAAATCAAGAGTTGAGATGGATTAGTGTGTATTGTAGAAACGTAGTAGAACGGGAGGGAGGAAGCAAGGGGTACGAGATATTATTGGAAAACTTCGGTATTGAGAGAAGGTAGAGCAAGTTTTGAGAAACGGGAGATGTCTGGCTTTGTGTCCTTTGTGCTTCATTATGTAATTTTAGGATGAACAGACCTATGAGTCATCATTTACGTACTACAAATCTGCAAAACTTTCGACGTTTTATTTTCTCCAAACAGCACCAAAATCAAGATAGAAGGCAAGAAACACTAGAGCGAATAAAAATGGCTTTTCTGTAAGAAAATGTGAAATATTTAAAATGGATATTACTTTAACAAGAGGCAGAAGTTATTAAAAGAGAGGCTTTTACAAAAACAGACGATAGGTGAAATGCCCAAAATAAAAAACGGTAGAAGGAATTACAGACTGAGAGTACCTGGCTGAAGGAACAAGTGGTAAAGCTGAAGAGAAGGAAGCTAGACAAATGTGAAATTGGAAACTGGAGTCGGGCCTGAGACAAAATTTCCATTGTATATTTATAGGCATAGAGCTGAAAAAGAGTTAAAATAGTGAAGAATTCAGGTAGGAGTTGAGAAATAAACACATGGTGATTAATAGGTCGAAAAAACGGTGATGTATTCAACAACTAAGTGCCTCTAGAGTTTAGACTTGTCGATGTTAACAAGACGATAAGATCTTCCTGGGGATTCAGGTATACAAAAAGTTGTCCAAAACATAATCTCAGGAACATTTTATCATGACCAACTGGTGAATATTTAATTTCAAATTATGTCTTACTTTTATCATAAGATGAATGAGTTTCAAACAATGCGAAATGCATTTGTGGGAGTCGGAAATACGATGGATCAACTGTACTTTGAACTAGGGTGAAAAGAGAATTGAATTCCATGCTGTAGCTTTACACAAGTTTCGTCATAAAAAAATATGAAACAACAAAAGACAGAAACAAAATGCTTTTAGAGCGAACAGAAGAAAAGCAAAAGCCTTGACTTTTCCACAACACACATCTCAATCCAAATTCTCTAATTCTTTGTTCCTGTGTTTTTTCCGCTTATAAAAATTCGTGTATACATGTACCAAGTTCCCTTGTTTTCTTCCTAATATGCACAGTTTCTATCTCTCCAGACTCCTCTAAGCTTTCTCTCTGTTCTCAATAAGGCTCTTCAAATTATGATCTTATCTCTCCCCTATCCTGTTGACGTAGTGAAGATCAGTTGAAAACAGAAAGTATACTTTAAAGAACCGCTGAGGAAAAATCAGATACCTTAACAGTTTATTTTAACTTCTAAAAATAGACTGGGAGTTTTCGTCAGATAGGAAAATAAAAAGTCGTCATATGACAAGAAGGACAGAATAGAAACATGAGTCAATATATATGAATGTTAAAAGCTAACCGTGAACCACAACTGTGTATTAGTAATAGTTTTATATATACATTTCATTCATACCCTACTTAGCATAAATTTAACTCAATAAATCATCATTATCCACATTCAATTTTCGGATATTTTTGCATTGTTTATTCAAAATTGGATTGAGAAACCTTGACTTACATGGATGTACTTTTCACGCAAGTTAGTTGTCCACAAGTCACGCATGAGTTCGCCCTTATCCATTGATTGAGACCTTTTTAACATAGTTCGTATAATAGTAACGATAATCTAATATTTACATACGCATCTTTACACTTACTATATAAGGTGATGGGAAGCGAACAGAAACCGAAATTTGGAAGGAAATTAAAGATGGCAAGAAAAGCGATTTTAACTCTTCTCCTCTGCTTAATGGCAATTATGCAAATTGAAGCGTTTAATAAAAGTAATTTTAATTTTGAAATCGTTGTTGAACCTTATAAAAAGGTAACTATTGGAGATGGCGATCTGGAAATGACTATTAATGAAACTATTAGTGAGGAATGGGTCACTGAAGAGGGAGTTATTGTGGAATGGAAAAGTGAAGGGGATACAACAGAGAAAAAGGACACTGATGAAGCAACTACTGTTGGAACGACCACTGAAAAAGCTACTACTGTAGGAACGACAACTGGTGAAGCTACTACTGTAGGAACGACCACTGACGAAGACACAACTATTGGA